>JBBCBC010000006.1:19271118-19662728 GCA_037126765.1 Stenogyne calaminthoides
GACACATTACGAACTTGGTGCCATCGAATCGGTTCCCAAAACTCCCAAATTGTGTGCCAAAGGCATGACCCTAGTATAGACACACATAAGGAATTTGGAATTGTCCGACCTACGTGTTGGACAAGGAAGCGGAAAATTGGATCCTCGATCGAGAATTAAATTTTGTTTATGGATACTAGAGACAAAAAGGGTGTATATTACATGGTCCGAAGATCAAAAGGTGGTCACTTCGGCACCAGCTTTAGATTTTGGAAGAAAGTATATGAACTGAAAGAAAACCCAGTGAGATTACCTTAAATGAGCTTAGAGGGCAAACCTCGATTATTTATTGTAGATAGATATACCAAATGATCTGTTTTCTGGCGGACCCGTCGTAGTGGGAGGGTTGTTAAACTGACAAGAGATTCATGGAATAGGAAGTCCTCGGACTTGATTCGGACAAAGGTAGTCAGACCCTTGGACATATGACGAGGCACTCCAAGATAAGGATCTTGATTCTTGGCAAACAACAATGAAAGCGAAATGGGTTTCTATGTTTCATAATAGAGTGTAGGACTAGTTGAAGACATGACAAGTAAAAACCCATTGGATGCAAGTGGGTATAGAAGAGGAAAAGAGAAGGGCGGACGGGAAGGTTGAAACCTTTAAAAAGCAAGACTAGTAGTGGCGAAAGGTTATACTCGAGAAAGAAGGATCGATTAGGAGAAACTTTTTGGCAGTAGCCGTCTTAAATCCATCCGTATTCTCTTATCGATTCTGCGCATTTCGACTTTGAAATGCAGCGGCAAATGGATGTCAAAACTGACTTTCCTCAGCGGAAGTCTTGATGAAGATCTATATGCAACAACCCCAGGTTTTATTGAAGCAGGCCGAGAACATCTAGTTTGTAAGCTCAAGAGGTCCATTTCACGGACTCAAGCGAGGCATCGAGCTTGGAACCAATGTTGCGATCATGTTATAAAGTCTTATGGGTTTGATCAAAGCGAGTTTGAAAGTTGTGTATAAAAAGCGTGTCGGAGCGCATTGGTATTCTTAGTACTATATCGTAGATGACATTGTGATCATCGGGAGCGATGTGAAGGTGTGATCGGGGCGTAAGAGGCATGGTTTTCAAAAATAGTTTGATATGAAAAGACTTAGGAAAGCCGAACATATCATTAGGATCAAGATAACTCGAGATAATAGAAAAAGGATGATCGGGTTATCGCGATGTTTCATATAGGTATTTGGTTTTGAAACAATTGACATCAAAGATTTCAAGAAAGGATTCATTTACCTTTCGGACTTGGAATCCATCTATCGAAAATGTTCCTAAGGAAAAAAGGAGATAGATGACATGAAAGGTATTCCTCATTGCTTGTGTAGCCGGAAACCTTATGTATGCATTCTTTGTATCTAAAACCGGATATACGCTTTAAAATGAGGGCATGGTGGCAAGAATATCAAAGTAACCGGGGAAAAGAGCATTGGAATGACGATTAAATACATTAAAGTGTAATACGAAAAGAACTTCGGGATAGAATGTTGATTTATCGATCGAGATACTCCAATCCCCATTTCTACGGACTCGGATTTCAATCGGACTTAGATTAAAAACTATCTGCTTTCGATTAGTGTGTTTCCATTTGGGAAGTGTAGCCATCAAATGGGCGAGTGTGATGCATAAATGCATCTTGACTCAACTCATAAGTCGGGTAAATAGCACTTGTGAAGCGGTGAAAAGAACGATTTGGCTCTAGATCTTCTTAGTGGACTTGGATGGAGTTCGAATTTGTCTGCAATATTTTAAAGGCGATTACAAATTCAAAGGGAACCAAGAGTCCCGAGTCAAACAAGCACACTAAAGGAAAGACATCTTATATGAGAAATCGTTAAGGAGGAGATATAGATGTGGCAAAGATAGCGTCGAGGACAACCTGGCGAGATCCATTCACAAAAGTGCGCCTCTGAATACATTCGAGAGACATGTGGAAGGAATGGGTGTCAAAGATCATTTGCCAATCTGCTTTGAGTATAAGTGGGAGAAATTATTAGGTTAGGTGTAGGTGATATTAGATGTCGCGGACTACGCGAGACATGTTGTAGTATACTTAAAAGCGGACTTTGAGTATAAGTGGGAGATTGTTGGGATTATCTTTGAAAAGTATGCTTTTTACTTTGTATATAAACCGAATTTTCGAGACTTATTTCTTTGAAATAAATTATTTATCACTAATGCTTTAAATATCATTGAATGTTACATATATTTCTTTGCATAACATTCAATAAGTCGTATGTGTTACATTGTAGTTAATTTGGTGATACTAGATCACGGAAGATTAAATTAACGGTCCTTGTAACTAAAAGTCGTCGTTATACCTGCGACCTAGATGGAAATGAACAACCCATCATTGAAAGGTTGAAGTGTAAGGCTCAGTTGGCTTGTCTTGACCAAGATATTACACTAGTGCATGGTGATTCTTTGAATAGGACCTGAGGAGGATAAATTCTTGAGCGAACAAGGAAGAATTAGACCTCGGTGGTTCGTTATTTCTTAACCCGTCCCTTAAATAGGATCACGTGGGATTGGTAACTATTGCTTTGACTTATCATGGGTAGCGAATCAATGAGATTCAATACTTTTTTATCATGGGCAATATTATTGGTCACGTGTGATTGTTAAGATTTATCTGAAGAATGGTTGTGCAGAAATGCACGCTTGTTGATTTGCCCTTTGGGAGTTCATAAAGCTTTATCATACCAAATCTTGCAAGTGGAATTAGTTTCCGGTATGGATAATAATGTTGAACCGTTCTTGACCAAGGATAAAAGATATTAATTAATGGAAGCTATTTGATTGGCTTGAATTAATTAATGGGCTAGATAATCTTAAACACGGGAAATAATGGCCAAGGGAGCCATATTAGTGTAATATGGGTTAAGATGGATAGTGCAATATTAATTATGTAATGGGATTAATTAATATTTATGGGCTTGAATTATATTGTGGCTCAATATTAGATATTCAAGGTCCATTAGAAGGTCAATCTTAATTCTCTAAAAAGGCCCCGCGAGTAGCCCAACAAATAGTCCTATAAGCTGAAAAAGGTGATTAAAATAAAATAAATATTGTTGCTTATTTTTCCTATAAAATTTGAAAATTATGGATAAGTTGGGAAAAGATTTTCTTTGAATTTTTTGTTATGGAATGAAGATATGTATTCTTGGAATACAAGATTATCTCATTAAATTCAAGAAATCTCCCAATTGGTTATTCATAAGAGATTTTTCGAAGATTTGGAAATATAATGGGCAAGAAAGATTTTTCTTGATTTTCTTGAAAAGATATTATGGAAGATATGTATTTCTTGAAATACAAGAATATCTCATAAGTTCAAGAAGATCAAAATCTTGGAATCTTGCACATCATTATTTTGAAAATTTCATAATTTGAGGAGGTGGGATTTTTGTGGAATATTTTAATTATGGGAAAAGAATATAGGAGATATATTCAAGATTTCTTGGTGATCAAGAAAAGTCTTTTTCCCCATTGTTTTTCCTTTGAAAAAAAATCGACCACTCCTCACCTATAAATAGGGGATGATTCTTTCATTCCCAAATCTGATTCCATGTCTTTGGAAAAATTAGCAAATCCCATAAGTGGTGCTGACAAAGTTTATTTTTTCCTTTTTGTTAATTGTTCGACAAGTGTCCTTCCGGATAGTTGAGCAAGGGCTAAGGAATACTTGGGAAGTCCTTTTGGTTAGTAAAGTCGGCAAAATTCACTTTTGCCATCAGAGAATGCGTTCATGTAAAACGTAGATTCGCGTCGTAGATTTTACGTGGCTTATTATATGCATGATATGTTGTTGCAATTATTATTTGAATTAATATAGGATTAATTCATACTAGTAATAATTAAAAAATTAAATTTGTATTTAAATATTCACCCGAATAGATCGTGCAACTCATTCCCCAACACATTGATCTCTCTTCGCCCGCTTGATCGAAGCTTGATTGTGCGCCCTATTCTGATCCAGATAAGACTCGGTCGGGTTTCACGAATTGATCCCTGAGACCCCTTTTGGAACGATTTGACCTACACCAAAAGGTCCGAGGCGTAGAGAGACAGAGTGCTAGTTAAATTTGGGGATGTTATGCGAGGCTCGATGGAGATGTATTTTGTTTTCATTTCTAATCGGCTTGATGTGATCCTTGTAATTTTCTTATGTCCGGCCTCGAGCCATCACCGATTAATGAAAATTTCATCTTTTTCCTTCCTTTGTTGTGCCAACTTTGATTTCCTTACGCGACTTTAAGATTACTTAGTTCTCGTCGTCTTATTGTTATTGCGACTTTATCTTGAACATTGCTTTAGGCGTCTTACAAAGTCGGGGGAAAATCACACCTCTTTAGGTGGTAATCTCACCTCCAATATGTCGAAAGTCGTACCTCGAAATGTTATACATGACCCCTCGGTTTTTTTGGAATTTGAAAAGAAGAAAAAGACATTATTATTATTTGGTAGTATCGTTTTCTGAGGATCGACTTGAACCTATTGATAATACTTCTTTTAAATGAGTTGCATTCCATGGTCTTGAGCCTTAGTGCTTATACGGTCTTCGAGTTCATATGCCCCCATTGGGCAAGACCTTGATACTTTGAGCGGACCTTCGGTTTGGATTTGAAAACCCTTTTAGCCTGCCAAACACTTTCTTTAACACCAAGTCTCCTTCTTTGTTTTGTCAAAAGTCGCACTTTAGAATTGTAATACCTCTCCATTGCTTTGTTTTGTATCTCGCGTTTCTCATAAGTAGGTCAGTTACGGCTAAGGCCTTGTCTTTGTGGTCGCCGTGCTTTGGCTTGTGCGAAGACTAGGGAAATCGACCTGCGAGGAACACGAGCATCATCGTTCAAAAGCCAGCCAGTAAGGAGTCTCCCAGCCGAATTTCGGCAGGTCATTCTATATGACCACAACACATCGGGGAGCTCGCTAGTCCATTTTCCTTTTCCTCCCTCAATCTTGGCTTTCAGTGTGTGTTTGATGATTTTGTTCATCGCTTCGACCTGGCCGTTCGATTGAGGATGGTATGGCGTCGAGAAGAGCTTCGTGATCTTCCATTTTTTGAAGAAATTGTCGATTTTGAGGCAATCTAACTGTTTTCCATTATCCGATATGATAGCCTGCGGCAAGCCGAATCTGCAGATGATATTCCGCCATATGAATTTGATAGCGTGATCTTGATCTATGGTTGCCAGGCCTCGGCCTCGATTTTGTGAATAATCCTGCGTGGGCATAATCTGCCGGATGCGGCCCAATAATATCTATCCCCACTTTGCAAGGAATTTGAGGATGCTTGTGAGTTCTTACGGGCGACTTTGATGGATGGTGCATAAATTTGGCATTTATGGCACTTTGAGGCGAAGGTGATGGCCGCCCTTAAGGTTGGCAAAAAATACCCTTGTCTTATGGTTTTGTGAGACAATGATTGCCCCCAGCGTGGTTTCTGCATACACCTTCGTGTATCTCCCTTAGGATGGCTTGCCCTTGTTCTGGTGTGATACATCGAAGTAGTGGAATGTTGAAGCCTCGTTTATACAACTTGTTGTTGATCATCGTACTCTTGTGACTTCGTAATTGCACCTTCTCGAGCTTGAATTCTATCTTGCGGCAAAGAGACCATTTGTCATGTATTCAATGATGGGTGTCATCCGGCTCTCCTTTGTCGGGGTTTTCTAGGGTCGCGATCATTACTGGCAGTGGAGGGTGGGAGGCGTGGTGATGGTGACATCCTTCATTTTCTTTGGCCCCTCGAAGTCGCTTCATTGTGCTAAGGCATCGACTTCGTGGTCCGATCTCTCGAGACTAGTTTGACCGGATTTGTTCAAACTTTTGACATAGTACCTTGGCAATCTCTTGGTAGGCCGCCATCCTTTCGTCTCGTTCTCGTACTCTCCAAGAGACACGGCAAGCTTCTGTCGAGAGTCGGTGTATACTTGTAGCCTTTTGATGCCCATAGATGTCGACATCTCCGGGCCAGCGATGAGTGCCTCATATTCACCTCATTGTTGGTGGCATGAAAGTCGAAAAGTGATGGCGTGCTGGAATAAAAAGCCCTACGGACTTATCGAGGACCACCCGGACACGATTTGTGGGAAGTAAGCTGATCCATCTACAAACAACTCCAGGCGAAAGGTTTTGAGCGGCCCGGCTTCTCGAGAGAAAGTAAGCTCCACAATGAAATCGGCAAGCTTTGAAGCTTTTGTGGGCGAGTGCGTATGTTACTAGGTATTGTCACCTCAATAGCCCACTTTGAAGCCTTGGCACATTGTATCGGTCGGTGAAGCACATCCTTAAGGGAAGGGAAGTAAGGACTTTGACTTGATGATCGAAGAAATATGGTCTCAACTTCTCCACTCATGACCCGGTCATCATCGCCTAATTTTTTTCCAACAATGCTGTATGTTGCTCGGTCGGTCGGTGTTTGACTAACGATGTAAATGGGAAATGATTACGACATACGCGGGACAAGCATCAAGAGACTTAGAGCGGTTTCTTAAGCCCAAGATCTGAGGAAAAGTTTCTCTCCGGGATGGGTTTGGATAGGATGCTCCGTCGCGGATAAGCTTTGATCTTCTTTTCGGCTTTTGAGCGATCCATTCGAACTTTGATTTCTTAGAATCGTGTCGAACTTTGACTTGCATTTATCCCCCATTCGGAGGCGAATCGAGTTCAAAGCTGACTAAGCAACTTTGTGAGTTTTTGCACTTCTTTCACACTTGAGGTGCTCCCATATCGGGATGGCCTTGACCTTATTTGGATTTGCCTCTATTCCCCTGCTTCTTTGACCAAATGCGGGAATTTCCGGACTCGACCGAAATTATATTTTTTGGGTTGAGCCTCATATTAATTTCCTTAGGATGTCGAAGTTTGTGCAAGGTCGCAAGGTGGTCTTCCCCCCGGGCTTTTGGCGACTATATCATCCATGTGACTTCTACCGACTTGCCGATTTGATAGGCAAACATGTAGTTGACCCGACCTTTGATATGTTGCCCTGCGTTCTTTAGACCAAGGGCATTCTCTTCCGCCAATAGAGGTTCTTCTGTCGGGAAGGAGGTATGTTGCCGATCTAGTTAGCGTGCATTGCTATCGATGATAGCTTTGTGAAGGGGTCCGTGAAGCGACATCATTTCATATCGGCCGTGTTATCTATCAAGTGGTCGATGTGAGGCATGGGGAAGAAGTCTTTTTGGAGAAAGCGTCGTTGGTCGGTGAAGTCAATCTGAGCCGCCCGAGGTTCAGATTAGACTTTTTCACCAATCTTTGCATTAGCCACCCATTGTGGTTGGTCGACCGTAATGTCAGTCGTTGTCCAGCAACTTCTTCACCTCTTGGCTAATCTTTGCGTATTTTTCGGGACCGAACTTCGCCTTTTTGGGCTCACCGGCTTCGGTGGGTCGATATCAAATAGATGGCATCGACCTTTATTCGATCTCTACCATATCTTTGTGTGACCATGTGAAAACATCAAGTTCTTTTTGAAAGTCGATGACCTCCCCCGCCGGGTTAAATGCGGTATCTTAGAGCTATGATGACTTCTAGATCCGTAGAAATTTGGGTCCACCTTGACTTTCTCGAGGTCTTCTCCCGAGATGGCCCTTGAGTTATCTCGACGGGGATCGTCAATATCAGCCTCGGGCAAAAATTCTTCGGTTCGGGCCCCGTCCTCGAATTAGAGGTCGGGGTGGTTTCTCTTCTTACTGCCTTTTTAATTATTCAATTTTTCACATTGTTTTTCGCTATCTATTAAAAGTATTTGCTTGCTAGATGCCCATGTAGAATTGAAAAAAGATGAATAATAAACCAAACAACCTCTTGCATCGACCTGGTCACCCTTAACGGTGCCGACTAACCCACTCTTGGTGGGGAATTTTACACAAAAATAGAATGTTGAGGACGCAGCCTCAAACTTGTGTTCAAATGGCCTCCCAAGAAAGCCATTATAGGAACTTGGAAAAAAATCTAATAGTCTAGTGGCCCTAACCTTATCATTTAAAGTAGAAACCAACTCCCAGCGACCCAGGGCCGGATCACGCCGGAACAACTTCACCGTTGCATCCATCGAAACCTTTCACGACGTGGTCGCAGGGGGTGATGTATGCATCATAATCCCTGAGTTGATCTAAGGTCTTCTTGAAGAGGATGATGTAGAAAGCTCCCCCATCTACCAGCAACTGGCATACAGTCGTTCCCATGATGTTAGCCTTAATCACCAAGGGGTTGACGTTTGGTGTAGACAATTCCAGCTTTATCATTTTCGCCCAAATTCGATTTTATTGGTTTCTTCCCCAAGTGAAGTGGTGGTAGCACCATTTTTCGGCATTTTCCATCTCCTCCGCCGACCTTCATTAAATAAATGCGGATGAGGAAGTTGAAAAGTCCCCCAACTGCCCCAAGTGGAGAGAGGGTGTGTATGATGCGACCTCCCGCATCCCCGGGCATGGGTGGTATTGGTCGTTCCCCCTACTGTGCTCTCGGGTCGGCATTCCCTTGGGCGTGTTCACGCACAGGATGATTTCCTTGTTGGCGACCTCTAGAATTTTACATGATCATGATTTCTTTGAGGTCGCTTGACAAATTCATCCAACGATCTATCTTCGTCTGATCTCAAAGTTGGGGATATAGGTCTTTGCACTTTCGCTTGTGTAGTGGCCTACTGTTCATGAAATGGCGAGAACTTGTTGGGGTTTAATTTGCCCTTATTTTTTTTATAGGGCGAGGTGGGAAGCGCGAGTTCCGATCCTCTGTCTGAGGTATAGACATGCCCGGTGTCATACTAATCTTTCATCAGTTCGCGAGAATGTTTTTCTTCTAATGGCTTGAAAATTTGTAGGGTGCCTTGTAGTGACCCCGGTTTTCTTGGAGCCTTTCCTTGTGTCATGACCTCCTTATTATCGGAGAGTCGAGATTCCAGCAGTTCTGATGTATGGATCAAGTCGTTAGATCGCCTTCGGAAGTCAGCGTAGCTAATCGGATATTCGGCGGTCATGCACCGCCCGTACTTAGTTCCCTTCGAATGGGAGGCGGCCCCAAGCGATTCGCCTCATCCCTATGGGATCTCCTGAAAGTATGAGTTTGTTGATCCTTTCAATGTAAGACCGATCCGACTCCGTATCCCCTTGTTGGGTGTTCATTAGGTGCTACCTGGCGAAGCTGTTCAAAGCGTGTCCACGAGAATGGTGGTAGCGAGGTATCTGTTGGTAAGCTTTTGTCGCTCGGGGTTAAAAAAGAACCGAACTTAGTTGCATCGGATGCGCCCATAGAGGCCATGTAGGAATTGTACTTCGCTACATGGACCCTTGGGTCTGTGTTTCCACTGTTGCGATCTAGGGCCGCTATATTGATCTTCCTCTGGGTAGGTGCCAAAGTAACCATGGTCCCGAGTGGAGATTAGGGATGGTGAGGTTATTATACATCCTACCCGACCCATTCGATTTTTCACTCGTTCAAGAAGTCATTTGGACCCGTTCGGGCGATCTTTGCAACTTTGTATATCGGCGATGGTCCCTGCGGAGAGCCACCGTGTGTCACCAAGTGGATAGCGAACCCGCCATCGATTCCTCGTAGTGTGGCGTTCGAGGCCCGACTGGTCGAGTTCCACTGATCCGACTTATTAAATTTGAGGCGGCGTCGTGCTCGATGACCATCAAAGCTTTTGTTAGGGTCTCCAAGACGGTTGAACACGTTGTCTATCCCTTCGATTTTTCCGAGTCGGCGACCCGTGTGATGGCATCTTACCGCCGAATTAAATGCGCCCGATTAGCATTGTTGCCCTTTGCGACAAAATGACCTTGCCCATAGAGGTTTAAACATTGTGGCCGGTCTTTAGCAGTGGGGTATTGTCGCAAATCGAAGAGCATTTTTTGTTGAGACGACCATTGTGGCCTTGGCGTCCCTCTAGTGTCGTTACCAGGTTCCTGTCGGGGAGTGGTTGTCCGAGGTGCGTCTGCTTGAGTCTGTTGGGAGCTTAGAGGCTTATTTCCATCAAACGTACATCAACCGTGTCGGTAGTGTTACCTTGGTTGATCACCATTGCTTGATCGGTTTGTTTTTTTTTGAAAGGTTAGTTTTCTCAAGAATTTGTGTAATTCTTCAAGAAAAGTTTCCCACAAACGGCGCCAATTATTGTGCACGACTTACAATTTTCGGCCAACAAGTAACAATAGAACAAGAATAAAAAATGGACGATCAATGTGATGAAATAACCTTTTCAAGTTTGATTATCGGTTAAATCTTTTAACTAAGACTACGACTGGGGGCATCTAAGCTAGGAAAATTTTATTATATTTTATGCTTAAGAAACTAAGATTTTCCAACCCCTTACAAGTGTGGCCCTAAAGGCCTATTTATACTGTGATTCTCACCTCTGGGCGGGAATTTTCATATGGAAAGAACCTTAATGAGGGGCTTTGATCTCGAGCCCTTCATCTGCCTTGCGGTCGGGGCGTCGTCGCCTTTATTGTGTCGTCAATCGCGGGCGAACCAGTGGCTTCTTTGGGTGCCTCCTTTGACTATCGTGATCTGTGACTTATTTGGACGTAAATCGCTTCGACCGAAGGATCTGGAAGTACAAGTCACCCCGCGACCTGTATAAATCTTTTAAGTCGATTAGCGGCCTGCAACCTAAGTTGACTGAGTCAGGGCGAACTTAGTTCATACCCGGATAGATTGACAAGATTATACATTTGTGGCGCGCAAGAAACGACCACTCTAGGGCGACCACTAGATCGTCGATCAGTTTTTAGCGGACACCTCATGGATTACCACTTATATGCTGGTCTGACCCAATGACTTTCGAAGATAATGGTTTGAGTTATGGAAAGGGATCGCGTCATATTTATGGAGGCGGATATTACGGGGCATAAGGAGGAAAGTGCAGCTCTCTGGTGAGATTTCGCCCGAAAAAAGGAATCGATTATCCGATTGTTGGGAAACCCTAAGGCGAGGTCACCCGACCCGTGAAGAGAAGTAACCTACTTAGTAGATCTATAAATACATATTGTAATGCTCATTATAAAGAGGAAAAAAACCTTAGTTTTTAGCGAAATATTAATATAATTCTGGCTTGGCATTGCACTGGGGCGTGGTCGATTTGTGAAAGATCACCAAATCTTTGTCTTTATTTGTGTTCATTGTGTTTAGAGTGGTGATTGTTCATACTTTGGCATATATTCGGTTATAACAATTTGGCGCCCGTGCATGGGAAACTTACGCAACCGGTTCACGGATAAATAAAGAACTCACAAGGAGCAATGGCGTAAAAGCGACATCGATGACCCGGCCTCGAGGCCGATCCTCGCGACGGGGTGGAGCATCCCTATCCTCCATATCAAGACCCCTCCGGGGAAGCTGGCGATGAGCAGCCCGGGCTCAAGTGTTCAAAAACCCAGAAAAGAGATGAAGAAACGCTGGATCTGTCTGCGCTTAACATGAACTTTGGCGAGGGGCGATGACTGCGGCCTATCGTCAAAAGCCGCCGAAGGAAACACGAGAAAAAAGTCCAAGCGGGAGGGCATTTCGGCCTTAAATCGGGCCGTCTCGGTCCTAAAAAGGCCAACCTTACGAAAAAGGCGATGAATGGCGCTTGAATGGTGAAGTCTCTTCGTGAAGTCTTGCCTTTTCACCGACAGGAGCCATGGCCCCGGGCGATGGTCGTGTTCACAAAGTAACAACAAAAGAAATATAGAACGAATCCACTATCTCTTCGAACGCCGTAATTAGCGCTAATTCAAAGGTCAGTGAGTCCTCCAGAGAGAATGGCCAGTGTAGCTCTTTAGTCAGCCGCCCCCACTCAAAGGTTACCGATCAAGATGTAGGATTCTCATCAGGACGGGTAGGGCTTCGATGACCGCAGCCATTGTCTCTCACTTTGAACCCGGTGGTACACATCCATCGCCCCCAATCCATCAAAGCCATTTCTTCATGGAACATTTTATGCCCATGGCCCCGGGCCCCAGAGGAAAACAATTTGGCGAACATCGGCGGGGTAGTGGCCAAGACGCCGGATAGGGCGTTCCTCAAAAGGTTGGACTGCTCATCACTGGACCGGCGAACCGATTAGGCGGAAGCTAACGCTATTAGGGCAATCAGGGCTAGAAAGGGTACAAAATTGTGGTGAAATGTTATCGCCAAATATCCGGCGACTTACGCCGAGTTCAGGACCCACACGAGTGACATCATCAACACTATGGAACTACTGGCGGCCAGAATGGGTGAGGAAAGAAAGTCTACACCACCAAAAGCAGGAAAGAAGCTGGGACAATATAAGACCCCAGGCAATTTTAAGCCATTTGATGAATCGGTGGCGGTCAAACTAATATAAGCTTTCGGCATCTCCCCCGGGTACATATTCACTCAGATCAAAGATAAAAGGCTACTCGGCGATCCTCGCCGTCCAAAAAAAAAGTGGCGGGCGAGCACGAGGAAATGTGCCACCATGAGGCAGTCGGCCACAACACTAGCGAGTGCCGCGACCTCCTGAGACATCTCTGGAAACTCTACGAAGACGGGATGCTGGACGAGCATGTCAGACGACCTCAGCACAAAGGCAAACAAGCTCACAATGCTGCACCACCCCTACCGAGGCGTGAAAACAAGGGGAGGCGGCGGCCGACAAAGCGCCCTCCATGCGAACACGGCAGAAAAAAGTCATTCATACCTTATGCCCCTCGGGACGGTCGCGGCTTTGTCGCATCGACATCGCTTTGAAAAAGGCGTCGGAAATTTGGCGAAGAGATGAACAATGCGATAAAATCATATGCACATTATACTTGCGACCGCACAAGAGAACAATCAAATCCAGTTCGGCGAACAGGACAAGATGGGGGTCGTGTATCCGAACTCCGATCCCCTGGTCATATCGGCAAGAATCATGGGAGTAACGGTTAAACGACTACTTGTAGATAGCGGGGCATTCTGCAACATAATATTCAAAAGGACTTTTGACGAGCTCGGTGATTACCACAACTACCTCGAACGAGGCGAGCACCTAGTGAAAGGATTTGGCGACGCGACCGTGAGGCCCCTTGGGATCATACGCTTGGCGGTGGAACTAATTTCCTCAGTAGATAAGGCCGTTAGGGCCACCAAACTTTGTGATTTCCTTGTAATAGACCTGCCGTCGACCTTCAATGGGTTCCTCGGCAGGCCTTTCAGGCTATGAATTAGAAATTGCGTCCTCCACTTACTATTTACGTGTAAAATTCCCCACTTTAAATGGAATTGGTAGAAAGCACCAGATTAAAAGCGTCAGGTTGTATCTGAAGGATGTTCTATTTATATCCATCCCCATTTAAATTATAGCATGCAAAAAATCATGAAGAACCTAACAAACCTAACCGATCCAATGGAAATCGACCAAAATGAACAAATAATCGAGGATTTCCATCCAGGACTTGGGCCCGAACCAAGTGAGTTCATCATCCAAGGTGCAATCGGCGACCCCGGAAAGATCAAAATCACGCGACACGGACGAGGAACTTGAAAAGGGTCGGCGTAGATCGACGACGCGGGGATCTAGAAGTTATACCAGGCTCTAAAATCTCCCCGAGAACTAAGAAGGCGGTGGTCGATTTCCTCAAAGAAAATCTAGACATGTTCGCCTGGTCCCATGGGGACATGGTGGGGATCGACCCCAAGGTCGCCTGCCACCGGCTTAACATCGACCCCAAGAGGAAGCCAGTCGTGCAAAAAAGGAGAAAGTTTGGACCAGAAAAATATGCCGCCTTTGGTGGGAAGTAAAAAAGTTGCTTTAAAAAAGCGAGTTAATCATGCAAAGGCGACCAACCCGAGGTGGGTCTCAATGCCGAATCTGGTCAAAAAAAAAGCTAAAAGGCGTGGAGGTTATGCATTGACTTCCGCGGATCTGAATTAAAGCATGCTTAAAGGACTTTTTTCCTATGCCTCATATCGACCGTCTGATCGACAACATATCGGGCATGAAATGATGTCCTTCATGGACTCATTTGCAGGTTACCATCAAATATCCATGCGAGGATGACCGACAACATATCTCCTTCCTCAGGAAAAAGCGTGTCTTCTTTGGAAGAGAATGCCCATCTACCTCAAAAATGCGGGGGCAGCGTGCCGGCGCACAGTAAACCCGGATGTTCCTTTGAGAAAAGCGGAAATCCATGGAGGTATACATAGGCGACATAGTTATGACTATGAAAAAGTTTGAAGAAGGAAGACCACCTTGGTGACCTCGCGGAGCATTCACCATCTTGAGGAAATACAACATGGCCGGAACCCAAAAGAAGTGCAACCCGAGGTGGAGTCGAACAAGTTCCTCGGCCACTTGGTTGCAAATGGGGGATAGAGGCCAACCCTCAAAAATCGGGGGCAATACTAGAGATGGGTAGCCCTCGAAACCCGAAAAAAAGGAGGTCGGAGGCTCATGCGGGAGGCTTTGGGCGCCCTCGGCTGATTCATCTCGCGAATGGGAGGCAGTGCAAACATTTCTTGACATACTCAAAGAGATCTAAAAATGATTTCCGGTGGATGGATGAGGCCCGGAGACGATACGGGCCGAGATCAAGTACCTCCTCGTGACCCTAAAACTTTGGTGAAGCCGGCCCCGAGGGGAAAGCTTTTCCTCTACTTGGCATCTGAAAGCTTGACTCGAGCTCGGTCTTGGTTGAATAGAGGACAAGGCGCCTACCAATCTATTCGTAAGCCGGGCTTTAAGCGAAGCCGAGCAAAAGGTATCCGCCGCTAGAAGCTTCGCATCGCCATAGTGATGGCGTGAGAAAACTTATACCATATTTTTTCGACCATCGGTGGAAGTGTTGACTTCGCTACCTTTAAGAACGCACTCAACGCCCCGAAACCACGGCGGTCATTTTGCATGAAATGGGCGTCGAGATCGAGCGATTGAGAAGTCCGCGTCTTTTTCATGACGGCCATCAAAACCGCAGGCTTTTAGCGGATTTCGTGGTGGAGCTCACCTTCCCAAACAAGGTTATTTGTGGAAAAAGCACCATCGAAGGCCCACCATGGGAACTCATGTGGATGGAGTGGGACCCGCTCAAACTCGAGCAGGCGGGCATAGTCTGACTAGCCGGATGGACATTCCTTCCGAAGGCGGCCATCGTGTTCGACTTCGGGCTACTAATAACGAGGCAGTCTGAAGCATTAATTGGAAATTTGGAGATGGGAATGCGATGGGAGTCAAAAGGCGAAGATACATTACGGACTCTGGCCAGTCGCATGTCAAGTATCGGAGGAATATGAGGCCCGATCCGATCGGATGACCGTCTTGTTGGGGAATTATTTGCACGGATCTATTCGGGATGATAATTTAACTACAAATTTAATTCTAACAATTATTACTAGCATGAATTAATCCTATATTAATTCAAATAATAATTCAACAACAAATCATGCATATAAGCAGTTCACATAAATCCTACGCATGCGAAATTACTACGGGTTTCGTGAACTAACCTCTTTAGTGGCAATGGTCTCGTTGATAAGAACACACCAAAAAGGCTTCCCAAGTATTCCCTAGTCCTTGCTCGTCAATCCGGTGGAAGGAAACTCGCGAACAATTAACAAAAGGGAAAATAAAAATTTATTGCACCACCTTTGTGGATTTACTAATTTTTCCAGCACATGGAATTGTACTTGGGAATGAAACACTCATCCCCTATTTATAGAGGGTGTTGGTCGAATTTTTAGTGATAAAATAATATGGGAAAATCTTTTTCTTGATCTCCAAGAAATCTTGAATATTTCTCATATATTCTTTTCTCCATAATTAAAATATTCCACAAAAATCCCAACTCCTCTTGTTATGGAATTTTCGAAAAAAATACGGATCAAGATTCCAAGATTTGGATCTTCTTGAATTTATGAGATATACTTGTATTTCAAGAAATACATATCTTCTTCCATAATATCTTTTCAAGAAAATCAAGAAAATCTTTCTTTCTCTTATTCTTTGAAAATTTTGAAAATCTCACCATAAATAACCAAGTGAGAGATTTCTTGAATTTAATGAGATAATCTTGTATTCCAAGAATACATATCTTCATTCCATAACAAAATTCAAAGAAAATCTTTCTCCCTCTTTTATTTATGATTTTCGAAAAATAGAAAAAAATGAGCAACAAATATTTATTTTATTTTTAAACACCTTTTTCAGTTATTGAACTTTATGTTGGGCTACTTGGGGGACCTTTAGGAGAATTAAGATTTGATCTTCCAATGGACCTTGAATTATCAATATTGAGCCACAATATTATTCAAGCCCATAAATATTAATTAATCCCACTACATAATTAATATTGCACTATCCATCTTAACCCATATTACAGTTAATATGGCTCCGGTTATTATTTCCCGTGTTTAAGATTATCTAGCCCATTAATTAATTCAAGCCCTTTGAAATAGCTTTTCATTAATTAATATCTTTTATCCTTGGTTAAGAGCGGTTCAACATTATTATCCATCAGGAAACAAATTCCACTTGCAAGATTTGGTATGATAAATCTTATGAACCTCGAGAACAAATCGAACAAGCGTACTTGCATTACGATTCTCCGTATTAAATCTTAGCAATCGCATGTGACCAATAATATTACCCAAGATATAAAGTATTGAATCTCCTTGATTCTCTACCGTAATAAGTCAAAGCAATAATTACTAACCACCGCGCAATCTATTTAAGGGGCGAAGATTAAGAAATAACTAACCTTTGAGGTCTAATTCTTCCTAGTTAGGTTACGAAGAATTTGTCCTCCTCATGGGGTCCTCTTGATGCATCGGTCATGCACTAGTGTAATCTCTTGGTCAAGACAAACCAATCAGAGCCTTACACTTCAACCTTTCACGATGGATTGTTCATTTCCATTTAGGTCGTGAATGGTGTACTTTTTAGTTACAAAGGTATTAATTTAATCTTACGTGATGCGGTATCACTAAATTAACTACAATGTAACACGTCTTATTTATTGAGCAGTTATGCGATAAAAATATATGTAACATTCGATGATATTTAAAGCATCAGTGATAAACAATTTATTTCAGTAAATAAGTCCGAAATTCAGTTTTGATTATACAAAGTAAAAGCATACTTTCCAGTATAATCCCAACACGCCTACCAGGAAGTCGTCCACGCCCTGCTCGAAAAGTTCGACCAAGTCTATGTAGAACTGATACCAAGGAATACAAACTCCCAAGCAGACGCCTTAGCCAGGTTAGCAACGTCAGAAGGACCGGCGGACATGAAAGATGTCACGATCACGAAGCTAACTTTCCCGTTCACTAGGAACCCGCTAGTCACCATTACGGACCCAATGGAGATCGACCACGAGGACTGGAGGATTCCGATAGTTGAATTTCTGAGAACAGGGGCCTTACCTGACAACAAGGTCGATGCCCGACAATTGCAAATGAGAGCGGCGAGGTATGTGATGGTCGACAATCACTTATACAAGCGAGGTTTCAGCATCCCCTTACTCAAATGTGTAACGAAGATGGAGGGGCAAACCATCTTGAAGGAAATTCACGAGGGTACTTGCGGGAATCACGCTGGAGGCCAATCCCTGGCCCATAAAACCATCTGACTGGGATACTTCTGGCCGACCTTAAGAAGGGACGCCCTCGAATACGCGAGGGCGTGTCACCTCTGCCAGATCTTTGCCCCCTCAATCAAGGTGTCCCCAGAAGAATTAACGAGCATCCCGAGCCCATGGCCTTTCGCAAAATGGGGAATCGACATCATCGGGCCCCTACCCACTGCCCCAGGGACCGTACGTTTCGCCCTAGTCGCGGTCGATTACTTCACAAAGAGGGCAGAAGCCGAGGCCCTCGCTAAGATCGACCAGGGCAGCGTGATAAAATTCATATGGAAAAACATCATTTGTCGTTTCGGTCTCCCACAAGCAATCGTATCTGATAACGGAAAGCAGTTCGACGGGCTCAAGGTCAACGCATTCTTCAAGAAATGGAAGATAGCAAAGCTTTTCTCCACCCCTTACCACCTCCAATCCAATGGGCAAGTCGAAGCAATCAACAAAATTATCAAACACACGCTAAAAGCGTGACTTGAAGGGGGGAAGGGCAGATGGGCAAGCGAACTTCCCGAGGTACTGTGGTCGTACAGGACAACCTGCAGAACTTCCACAGAAGAAACACCGTACTCACTCGCATTCGGAACAGAGGCAGTAATCCCAGCGGAAATCGCCATACCGAGCCACCGAACAAGCAGCGAAGCCTCGAGCAGCAACGACATGGCTATGACAACTAGTTTGGACCTACTGGAAGAAAAAAGGATGGAGGCCAACCTGAGAAACGCCTTTTACAAGCGACAATCGAAAAAATACTACAACTCAAAGGTCAAGCTCCGACAGTTCAAAAAAGGCGATCTCGTCCTAAAAAAGGTACTCGGGATACCCAAAGGGGCTTTCGGCCCCACCTGGGAGGGCCCGTTCAGAATATCCAGATGCTTAGCAAATGGGGCATACGAGATCGAAGACCCAAAGCGGCACCTGAGGGCACAATATCAGGTGGAACAGCGACCCCTGAAGAAATCTTTATCGATAATGGCCGACTAAGAGCCTACTTCTTAGCTTGACTATCAAAGTTCTGTAATAGCTCGGTAGTTTTCAAGAGTTTATAATAAGATATTTTTGGATTCCCCTTTATTTATTTTTTCCTCGCAAGCTTTTCCCAGATATTTCACTGTAACACGGCTAAGCCAAAGTTTAGTCACACCGCATAAAGTAAGACGACTAAAATATAGTTCGGTCACATCGCATAAAATAAGAAGATCAGAACATAGGCAAGAATTCATAGCCGCTGGTGCAGGGGCTCGCAAATGTAGAGGCAACAAATACATAAATACGCGGGAATATCAAATGCAGACAGTAAAAAACCCTTCATTAAAATAAAGACCCCGGAGGGCCGAATACACCGAAAGACCCTGGAGGGCCGAGCAGACTACAAGAAAAAAGAAAGAAAAATACATAGATCGGTCATAAAGAGAAAAGGGGGCTCTAAACATTTTCCCCCGACCTATCCACCATCGGCGTGGCGCCCCACCCTTAGCCTGCTTGTAGGGATCGCCACCTTGCACCGTCACCTTCAACCACCTCCACGGGGGGCGCGGGCGGCGTGTTATGGCCAGTTTGCGTCTAATCAAGAGACCTCTCACGATCAGGATCTCCGCCCGGCCGCACCAACCGACTCTCCGGAGCCAGGAAAGACAGATCTATGCCAAAATCGGCCAAATCCGCCACAGGGAGGACCACGTCGACCTCCGGGGGACAATCAGCGACAAAGGCTTTGAAATCCTCCACAAGCACGGAGTGATCGGCAGAGGGGTCGCGACGGAAGATGGCCCAGAGGACATCAGCATAAGCACAGATGTAGGAAAAGATCCCCAGCGCGGCGTCATCAGCGGCCAGGAGGGAAGTGTCTTTTGCAATCTGGAGTTCGAGCTCCCCAACCTTGGCCTCATAGTCCACTGCTAAGGCATGGGACTCAACCAGCTGCTGGGTGAGCTCGTCGACCTGGCCCCAAAGCGTCACCTGCTCAAGGCGGTGGGAATCCACCTCAGTACGGCGTTTCGTGTTCACCTCAGCCACTTGCAAAGCCAAATCCGCCAACCGCTCCTGCGTAGCCTTCAAGTCGGCCTCCATTTGAGACATGGCTACGATCGCCTCCTTCAACTTTCTCTTCTGCTCATCCAGAGCCGAGCAGGAGATCTCCAGATCTTGATCGTTCTATTCGACCACCCGTTCAATGTGGCCGGCTTTTGAGAGTAGATCAAGGCGGTGTAAAGATTATTTTCCTTGCTATTGGAGGAGGCGGCATGGTAGTCGTCCAATGACCAACAACGGGGCACATCCCACACGGAATGGCACATGTATCGCGTCCAATCAGGTTCGAGACCGACAATCGGGGGCAACTTTGAGCGAAGATAGTCGGCCACGGGCGGCGGCGAGAAATTGACAAACCTGAAAGGTCATACCATTGGTTAGTACAAGTACCGAGGCAAAGCTACGAAAACAAAAGAGGGGCAAAACTTACGTACGGTCGCCCAAAAATTGACGACCAGGCAACGGGGGCGGCGTCGGTGTCGACGGAGGAGGACGGGCAGTCAAGAGTGGCTCCCGCTCCCCTTTATCGCTCCCCCCAGAATGGTTGCCAGTACGACCACGCTTGCGAGTAGGGGAGGTGTCTTGGCGGGGCTGGCGAGCACTTTCACGCCCCTCCTTAGCTTTTCTTTTATCCTTGGAGCGGTCGCCCAGGGAAGATTCGCCCGCCTCACCAGCGCCCCTTCGAGACGAGACGACAGCCCGCCAGCAATCTTGGGGAGAAATTGAGTGCAGGGTTTCGGCGTGAGGACATATGTTCGACGGAAGGAGCAGTCGCCTATACGGGCACGAAGGAAGCTGCAAGGGAAACAAAACAAAAGTCAGATTTAATGACACCCAGAGTGAAGCTGGTTATTTTGCTGAAGGGAAATACTCACGAAGGCGGCCGGTCTCGCGAGGGTACGTTTGTAAACCCCCCCCACAATCTCTCGGAGGGTGAGTTGAAGAGCTCAATGTGACAGAGCTCCCAGGGGTAGTCAAAGGCGGCCTGACGAGCAATCTCGAAGTCCCAGTTCAGCTGACTCGTCGGCAACAAGCAAACCTGTAAAAGGGACAAAGAAAATTAGATCAGTACATGAGATGCCCAATGTCACCTCAGGAAGGGGCCTTACGAGGGATCCGCTCTTGGAAATCGGTGGGGATGGGAATCTCCAAAACGGAGCCCGGGGAGGCACTCTGCCATGCCCCCCCACCCACGAACCACCATCGAGGATGCCAGTTCTTGATTTTATTTACAATCCCCCACACAATCCACCGACCAAGGACGGTTCTTCAGGGCATAGTGGCCCTCTTGGCCATGCTGGGCGACCAGAAGTAATTCATTTCCATGGGAGTTGGCATACGGTAGAGGCCATCCTAGCCAAGCACCATCAAGGTCGCCAGCAGGTAGCTCCATCCATTCGGAGTTATCTGCGCAGGGGCAAGATGCCAAGCGGCCAGGAGATGAGAGATCGCGGGGTGTAGCGGGAAGCGAAGACCCGCATCCATGGTCGCCTCATGAATGGCGACCATACCCTCCGGGGGCTGATCGGCCCTCTCAAAGTCGTCCGGATGATAGAAAAACACATAAATCGGAGTCTCGTATCGACGGTGAGCTTTGTCCAGGTCGGCCTCCGACACAGTGGAACGAAATTTCTTGTCATTTATAAAGAACCAAGACTTGGTCGCCGCACAAATCGAGGAACGAAGCGGTCGGTGGTGGTGGGACCGAGCACGGTAGGACCAATAATTGAAGAAATCGGGATGCTCCTGGTCGCGGCGAGGGAGGTTTCCGGCTCCTTCGGAGGACCCCGAGGATTCCCCATTTCCTTCTCCGGCGTAAGGACTTCAAGGTCCTCTAGAAGGCCGAATACATCCAAGTCTATTGGGGAATTCCCCCAGGCGGGACGAGAAGACCCCGCGCCGCGGGAAGGGGCTACGCCGCTCAAATCACCGGTGGATATAACCTCCCTCACCGGGGATTCCGAGTCCGTCGATACAACGAAAGCGGGTTGTGTTTCCAACCGAACCAAAAGGCCGCATTTTTGAGCAAGAAAATAGAAGGAGAGAGACTACTCACTTACCAAGGAAAGATCGCACGAAAGGAGCGGGCAGCAGCTAGCTGGAATCTACTCGAGGAGGACGAAAGTCTGCAACGTGAATGAGGGTTCTAACTTATAAGAGTAATTCCGGGGTTTAAATGCAAATAAGTTTTTCAAAAATGGGGTCAGATTCGTGAAATCGTAAAAATAATGGGCGCGTGGCGGTCACGCGCCATCATTACCTACTAGGGTTGCGTCATC
This sequence comes from Stenogyne calaminthoides, assembly GCA_037126765.1. NCBI lineage: Eukaryota > Viridiplantae > Streptophyta > Magnoliopsida > Lamiales > Lamiaceae > Stenogyne > Stenogyne calaminthoides. The sequence continues at coordinate 19,293,042 of JBBCBC010000006.1, forward strand.
GTGTACCTTCCCGAGGTAACGGTTGGGATGACCCAGGCCCACACATGGACGTCGCCCTAGGAACAGAAAGTACGGTCCAGGTCGACCAGCGACCATTCCGCTGGCAACCTGGGGGGCAATTGTTGTGGCCATGCCACGGCAAGACGACCACTCCAGGGCGACCACCAGATGCGTCGATCAAGTTATAGCGGACACCTAATGGACGACCACTCATATCTGGTCGCCCCAACCAAACGACTTTCCCGAAGACAATGGTTTGAGTTATGGAAAGGGATCGCGTCATATTTATGGAGGCAGATATTCGGGGCATAAGGAGGGAAAGTCTAGCTACGGGCGAGATTTGCACCGAAAAAGGAGGAATCGGTTATCCAGTGAACGGGAAACCCTAAGAGGCCGAGGTCACCCGACCCATGAAGAGAAGTAACCTACTTCGTAGTCTATAAATACATATTGTAATGCTCATTGTAAAAGAGGAAAAAAAAACCTTAGTTCTTAAGCAGAAATATTAATATAATTCTTGGCTTGGCATTGCCCCCGGACGTAGTCAGATTTGACGAACCGGGTCACCAAATCTTTGTCTTTGTTTTTGTTCATTGTGTTCCGAGTGAGTGATTGTTCATACACCGGCATATATTCCGGTTATAACAGTGTCCATTTAATTCCAGGTCTCTTTAAATGGTATAGGGGAGGTCGATCGTTGCTCATGTGATTAGGCCGAAGGTCGGGTTAATCCATGTTACAACATAACGTAAAAAATACAGATACATAAATATAGAAATCTGTATTCAGTGAATACGCATCACATACATACACAAATCAAAGGGCTTTTAAATTGTGAACAATGGAAGCAAACCATGAATCAATTCTCGTGGTTGTATTTCGAACTCAGAGAATCCAGACGTACGTAGAATTTAACTGGGTTATAATTCTTTCCGCTGCAATTCTGGAATAAAGGTTGGTGATTTTCTAACCCCCGCATTCCAACAATGGTATCAGAGCCATTATGTTGGATTCTCGTATGCGTTTACGATTCTCGCACGTATCTATGCCTTGTATGTGATTTGATTCGTTTTCAAGGGCATGAATTCTGTATTTTTTTCAAAATAGCGATTTTCTCAGACGGTTGAATTAGACCATGAAAATTTAATTGTACGTTACATGTATGGTGTAGATGATGTCTGCAATATTTTTTTTATTTTGGCCAAACCGTTTAGGAGAATTAAATCAGTCTTTGAAAAATTACAAAAACTTTGACTGTTGATTACGGACCGTACAGTATGAATTACGATGTGTTCTTAGTACTGGTGTAATCTACATTGCAAGACGATTCCAATGATATATTATTTGTTTATTTTGGTTGAGAAATGAATGAGATGCGAATTTTGGAAGTTTTCAATGTTTCTGGGACCTAATCGCAAAATTTCAGAGAATAAAGGGGTCCTCTTTGGAGTATTCGAACTTCTATAAGGACCTAAGTGAAAAATTCTGAAATACAATTAAATATCGGTCAAACCAGTCAAATCCTGAACCGGACCAGTGGTTCAAACTGGGAACCGAACCGATTGACCAAGTCGGTCCAGCAGCGTGTGACCGCACGCGCAGCTGCAGGTGGTGGCGCGTGGCTTTCACCCGCAACTCCGGCACTGCGCGCGAGTACAGGCCGGTGCACCAAGATGCGTGGCATACACGCTCGGTGGCCTGGCGGTGCATTCTAGCACGTGGAGGCGCGTCCTGGCGGTTTTCAGGCTGCGAAAGTGGTTTTCCGGCCTTCTGAAGCTGTTTTCCGACGTGTGCGCTTATGTGATCTTGTTTTGGTTCGTTTGGGCTCATTTTAACTCTGATTTTAGTTTCGCAAATTGTCATGTTCTTATTTTTCAATGTAGATTCTTAATTTGCATAATTATTTTTGAATATTTGAATCGAGAAAGTTTGAGTATTTATTTAACTATTAATTTGAGAACTGTAGTTGAACTTTTTTTGCACTTGTGAATTAGCTTATTATGCTTGAAAATTAATTTTCTTGCGTAATCGTGAGCTTACTAATTCATGTGTTAAATATTTAAGCATTGTATTTTTAAATGGTTGCTCAATTTTAATTGGTATGACTCAAATTAATGAACAATTTGTGTTCTACAAATTCGAGATTTCTTTATGCAATTTTTTTTTAAGAATCACTTGAAATGCTAGCACATAATTTTTGGGAACATTTAGTTATTTGACGGAGATGGATAGTTTAATCATTTTCTCTTATTATCACATTAGATAATTTCGACTTAATAGCTTATGACTTTATAAAAGTTGAATTTTGAGCTATGACATTTCCAAGAAAACTTAAAGTAATTTTCTAGGATTGCATTATGTCTAGATTGGAATTTAATAGTAATTGTGATAATGTTATGAGAAAGTTATTGGTGGATTGGGTTAAAAATGTAAGTAGACAAGTTGTTGGGACGACATGTCTATGTATTAAAGATGATTCATTGATCCGGTGTTGTTACCTTGAGAGGTAAATGTAATGCTTGAATACGGAATAATCACCTAGATCCTTACGCTATATTTTTTCATAATGTCGGTACTAAATGTAGTACTTCAAAAGACATGAATGTCAAAGAGGATCCAAACTATTCATGTATATTGTCTGATAGCGATGTTGAAATAAGATTAGATTAAGAATAACCTTAGTAGTTGATATTTTGGGCTTATAGTAGCCATTAAATTTTCTTGACTACTTTGAGTTATTTTATTAACTCATAACATGATTGTGCTTTATTACGTTTATAATGATAAATGCTATTAAGCATATAGTTTCATGTTGTTAAGTGGGAGTTTTAGCTATTTATTGGAGTAAAAGCTAAAACTATCCATGTTCATGTTTTGGAACTGAATCTGATTAATGAGGATACTTAATGAGATTGATGATTAATGACTTTAAGTTATTTTTCGATATCAATTTTTGTATTAAATTTTTCAGATGTCTGTTAGCTTAACATTGAACATATTGATATATAAATGAACATTAACTCATTGAATCACTTCAATTAAACCAAACAATAGCTTCAAAAGCTATCAACACTGAGTTAAATAAAATAATATATACTCAATAACGATAATTATGACACGTGACATCATAATTAATTAAATGTTCTTGGAGAACAAGATGAATTGAATTTTATCTACCATGTTATGGAAGATCCTGGGATTGGGATGGAGATTCAGATCAAAATGGATCAATAGACTTACCTTTGCTTGGTATATAAGAAATTACTAGCTAATAACAGACTGGTGAGCTCAATTATAGATAATATGATCCTTGAGTGTGTGCAACACCTTACAACTTACGATATTTGATAATATCTGATAAAGAAGTATGGTAGCACTTCACTTTCTGAATAACATCAAATTCAGATCTAACGTACATAGTTATTTCCTTACTATTGGAGCACTTGAGGGTTAACACGACCTGTGATAAAAAGTATTAAGACTTTCGCTTATTCAATTCCTATTGTTGAGTTGAAGGATATAATACTTGAAGCTGTCAAGTCTGCATCAAGTGTTCTCGTTTCTGAATCCAGTTCTTGAAACTCTTCCATAAGACATACTGGAAGGAATGAAGGAAATAACAAGCAGTATTAAATTAGAAATACTGCAATTAAACTTTAAATTAATCTTAATGCTAAGAAGAATAAGAAGAAGAGATATGCAAAATTGAAAATTAGATGACCTACAAGCTTGGTTATTTTACTTATGAATATCTTGAGTCCAAGAGGGACAAAGAAGTTCATTATAATTATTTGGTTTTAGCATAATTGTCTATGGTGTTGTATTTATGACTGAATTTTATCCTTGTGGATTATAGATTCAGAAAACGCAGACCATTGACTAATGATGAAGTGACATTTTATTTACATCATCATCACGTTTCAACTGGGACGAGATGAATGTATGTGGAAACTAAGTTCGAGTTGAAGTCTAGGGACTTGCAAACTTGAGATTGACAATGTGTTGGTCCCGGTGCAAACGAGTCTTACACGTATGAGGGGGAATACATGTGTTCAGTGTTTTTAAAACTTTTTCTTACTGAGGTAAGCTTGGGTCAGGTTGTCCTGATGATTTGGTCCTGAGAAGCACAAATTGCTCTGAGTCAAAGTCTACTGAGACAGTGATCCTGAGCTGCTTTCAGAAACCTAAGATAATCCCAACTGAGTCCTGAGTTTCAGAGATCCTGAGTTGCTTGGATCAGATAACTAACTTACTGAACCCTCAGAAGAGTAAGTTCAGTTTGGTAACTATCTGTTCTAGCTACTTAGAGGTGCGAAATGGTTGGCCCTTAGTTTATACTCGTTTTAAGCTTTGCTGAAAACCTTCCTTTGAATGGAATAGTGATTAGGCTGTGATTCAGTTATGCAACTTCAGTGGATTGATTCCAACTGAATATCAGTGAAAATTATGCTTTCAGTTTTAAGTCAATGCAACAGTTAAGTACAAATAAAGAAAGCAATAAACAACACAGCAATTTATAGTGGTTCAGAGACTCAAGCTCCTACGTCCACTCTCTCTGATCCTCAGAGAAATTCACTAATCACCTCCTGAGCTTTCTGACTACCTCGCGTAGTTTACTTACTCAACTCGGCCCTGAGCTTTCTGACTACTCCACGTAGTTTACTTACTCAACCCGACCTTGAGTTTTCTGACTACCTCCGTAGTTTACTTACTCAAACACAAACAAGCTTTCAGACTACCTCTGTAGCTTACTAACTTCACCTCTAGAGCTTTCTGACTACTCCGCATAGTTTACTAACTCTTTACAACTCTTCTCACCAACAATCACACTCAAACTACCTTCTCAAGGGTTTGGGGTTTCTTGGTTGGTTTCCAACTAGGATGAGATATCCTTTACAATGAAGTACAATGCAAAGGTTTAGGATATCTCGACTAAGCTTTGGATAAATCTTATCAAGCTAGGCTTAGTATAGTGAGCTCTCTTCGAAATAAAGCACTTGGGAAATTCTTGGTTTTTCGAGTGCTTCAACTTGTAATAATAAGTTTGAGCTCTTGAGTTGCTTACAAATTTCCCGTAACCTTACAATGTAGAGGGTCACAAGTATTTATAGGCATACACCAAGATCACTCTTGAAAAACTATCAGTTGGAGAGATAGCTCCGAGAGTTTCCTCTTATGGTGTGTGAGGAACGACTATATTTAGGGTTTGAGACTCCCTAACACGTTTTAGGCAATAGCCTTTCATGTAGCCGGTCTTCACTTTTTGCAGTCTGGAACTTCGTACTTCTGACATCTTTTTCAGCGACCTGTCACTGTCAGTGTCAGTATGGTACAATGCTGTCTTCCTCTTTTTGACTTTTGTCTCCAGTTAAAGGTAGACACCTTCAACGACTCTTTTGGTTACAATCTCTGAGTTGATATAACCTTAACAACAATTTGTCTTAGTTCCTTTTTGTCTGCATTTGAATGTCTTGGCAAATATCTATCTCATTATCTCAGTTTCATCTTGAGTCTTGGTCTCGATTTCTCTCGAAGTCTTGATTCTCGATTTCTCATCGAGTCTTGAAACTTCAGTTTCATACTGAAACTTCTGAAACTTCAAAAACGATTTCATCTTTTGAAACTTGAAACTTCAGTTTCATCTTTGAAACGAAACTTTTTAGTTTCATCTTTGAAACCGGTTTCATCTTTGAAACTTTTCTTGAAACTTCTTTTTTTGAATCTTGAGATCTAACGATCTATATCTGGCGACTATACATTTTGCGCAGATATCATCCCGAATCTCTAAAAGCGAATCGACTCAACTATCAAGATTATTCTGAACATGTCATACTCAGGGGTTTTGGGATCTAATCAAAATCATATCTTTATTAAATTCATCTCCCAACAATTTCCCCCTTTTTGATGATGCCAAAACTTATCTTGTTACAAACATTTAACCTAAGCTCAGGTTTCAGTTTATCCTATTACAAGATTGGTTATATTTTCTGCAATTTCCCTTTAAATAATGAGTCTCCCAACAGTTTCCGTACAGGGAATCTTCCAACAATTTCTTAATCAATTTCCCCCATATTCAAACAATTAAATTAGAGACATCATTCAGGCATATCAAATGTAAAAGACATGTAAATAAGATAATGAGATATTATCTTTTGAGCGAAAATGATAAATCTTCATTGATGATGATTTTGAGTTTACAAATTACAATGAGTTTATCAAAAACAAAAAACAAAGACAAAAAGATAGAAAAATTACAAGAGTCTTGAGTAAGTCTTGGTCTTGGTCTTGATTTGGCTCTTGATTCTTACGCTCTTGGTTTGCATCTTCTTGATTTCATCGATTAGGCACTTCGGGTTGAACATTAAAATACCTCTTCTTCAGAGCATCTCTTTCCTTAATGATATCCGGACTGTTTCCTATCAAACCCAGCTGAGCAGCATATTGAGCAATCTCTTGAATAATGGCTTTCTCATTCACCAGGCCACTATCAAGTCTTGGAGGAGGGTAGGTAAATGGACCGGGAGCTACAATCTGCACCTTTCCTTCATCTGCAAGATTCATCCAGCTTTGGAGAAATTTAGAATAGAAGGTTAGGAGATATTCAATGAACGCTTCATTTGGATCTGAGCTTTCCCCTCTCCATTCCCTGAGCACATCATAATAGAACCAGAAGGTTCTCTTGACCTCTTCCCAGCTATCGTTGAATTTGATAGGCATCCATTTATCAACGTGGGGCCATTTCAGTGCTCTTGATGTCCCCTTCCTCTTGCTCGCAAACTTTTTGAATCCACTCCTTCGCTTCTGCTCTTCTTCTAATTTCTTCACGATCACAGAGCGCTTTGAGACCAAAAGCGACAATTTTCTTTGCTTGTTCTATCTGGAGTGTCTTCAGAGCATTCCTTATATTGAAGACTTTTCTCTGAGCCTGACCTTCAGACTCTTCTAAATCTTCAATCAGCTTCCTCTGAACAGGCTTAGAAGCCTTAGCACGCTTACTCTCAGGTTCAACAATGCCCAAGTCTTTCCTCTTCATAGGCAATTATTGTGACTGGATTGTTCCAACCTTAGCTCTACCACTCGGTTTCTCTCGCAACTTCAAGCATGGTTTCCTCGAAACACTGCGTGTAGATCGGCTTCTCCACCTCCTTTGAACTTCGGTTTATCGATGCATCGACTTCCTTCAAGGCTTCAGATAGGATATCCTTTTCAGCTTCCTTTTGCGCCTTTTTCTCCAAAGTACGTGCCAATAACTTCCTCAGGTCTTCACCTGGCCTTTCCCCCTTCTTGGCACCGTAATTTGGAAGAAGTCTGGAGAGTGCTGTGTCCATATGGTATTGCTCTTTGCTCACACAACGCACCTCTCCTGCTAACTGATCCTGTTCATCTTCAAGCCTCCTGAGGTGGTTCTTTGCCACAGAGAACTCTTCAGAGAGATAGGCAAGCTGGCCAGAGAGAGCTTCTTTAAACATCTCTGTCATCTTGGTCATGAGCATTGAGCTCATTTCCTCAACAGCAGACTTGATCAGCACTTCGTTCTTCTCTGCCAATTTCACCTCTAGAAATTCAGTTGTCTCCTGGTGCTTCTGTTTAAGTTCAGCACTTAGCTCAGCCTTGACTCCCTCCAGCTTCTCATTCAGCTTGTCTTCCATGGAGGTCATCTTTGAGGTCAGAGTGTCTTTAAGTTGCACCAGTTCTGAAGAAGAACTCAAATTCTCCATCTTCTGAGCTTGGCTGGCCAATGTCTCTTCTATCTGAGTGATCTTGATCATCATTGGCTCAACCTTCTCAAGCTTCTCCATTATGGGAGTGAGGTCGATCTCAGGAACATTATGCACCTTCTGTGCTGATTGATCATCTGGGGTTGGACACAACACGAGGGTCGGATGCACTTTTGAGCATCGGCTTCATCACGAGCTCGATCTCCATCCGAACCTCGATCTGTTCATCAGACAATTCAGAGTTAAAGATAGAAACTTGATAACTTTGGCATAATTTTTAATAGTGCAAAAATTACTGAAAAGTCTTAGCTTTCGATCGAGGTTAGTGATTCGGGTTCATCGGCACGAAGTTTCCTTCTCCATCTCGAAGTCGATCCTCGGCATCTCCTGTTGGTCCCCATCTTGAGATTTGTCTCCGCTGCTAGGGGCACCAACCCGGTAGCTCTCCTCTCGGCTATCTTCTTACGAACTAGCTCATCAAAATCGGAAATTTTCATCGAGCTTTGTCTTCACGAATCGAGAACTTCGGTCGGGATAGTTGTCTCCTCATTCCACCGGTCTTCCCCTCTGAATGCAAAGCAATGTTAAGCATCTGCGGAAGAGTCGATTGAGGATGAAAACCGTCGACCTTAATCGAAGAAGATATCTTGCGGATCGAGGGAATGAAATTTGAGCTCGGGGTAGCGGTCAGGATGAACCGTTCCCCCTTGCTCCTCCACTCGGTTTCTTAAACCGCCCTTTTTTCATTCTCGGGCTACTCGAGGTTGATCAAAAGCGCGATTGAAGGATCAAAAGTAGGTCACTCGGGGAGCTCATCAATATTAAAATTTGCTCTGAGTCTCGTGACCTCGAATGTTGTCGGTCGGGTCCTCGGTTTGCATCGAGTGGGTTACGAGGGCCAGTATCATGATCTCAGATTGACTCTGAGTTGGTTACCTTTTCGAAGCAGAAGCACTTCTTTGATAGGAATCTCGAGGCTGAGCTCGCTTTAAAAATTTCCTAAGAAATTTTATCTGAACTGAGCGATGTCTCAAGCACCTCAGAGAAGACCTATTCCTCAGTCTGGTCCTGTGCCTTAGAGATAACCTGAGCCAAGACTTCCAACGGCGATTTCTGAGCGGTTTGGCTCTCAGGTTGAATCTCTTCAGAATCACTGCCATCATCATCATCGTTGAGAACCACCATCCTTTTGCGCTTGGGAGCGAGGGTTTTCTTCTTTAACTTCTCACCCTGCTCCTTCTTAGCTTCCAACAGCACCTTCCCCCTGGCTTGTTGGGTTTCCTTTTTCGACCCCGGTATGTCGGTGATTCCGCTTTCTTCTCTTTCTTTCCTCTGATGGCCTGCTTCTTCACAGCAATGGGCTTGAAGAGCACCTTGGTCTTAGGGAATGGGGTCGAATTGGCGAAGATGTCCTCCTCCTCTCTGCACATCTCCAAAATGAATGCAATTTTGGTGGCATGGTGGATCTTGCCTTTGATCGAAATAGCCCCGTCAATCCTCTATCACAAAGCTCAAAAACATCGTTTAAATTCTTCGGAATTATATACAATTCCCTCTCAAAATCGATGTATTTAGACGAGTGCTCTAAATGTGATACAGTAATCTTGGAATTTACACCATTCTTTTCATCTATCGTCAGATTACAGATGAACTCGATTACCTCTTTCGCGTATTCTTGGTCCGGTCGGTTTGCGACAAGATTGGTAAGCTTGGCCAAACGAATCATATGCAGAGCCTCCTCTCCTGGTTTGGAGTTGGTTGTGCTATCGAGCGAGACAACGAACTCGTACCAAGGTTTATTGGTTTTGGCCAAACATTCGTATACAGATAGAACCATTTTGAAAGATTTTTAGAGAGAGATTAGGGTTTTTGGAAAGATGAAGCTTTCTGGGCAAAGGGGTTTTGATTTTGCAGAGGAAATTTGGGAACGAAGGGTTTGATAAAATTTTGCCTTTGAATGGCTTTCAAAGGATTAAATAGCTTGAGATCGTGGGAGATCGTACCGGTTAGGTGAAAAGCAACGGTTAAGATTAATCCTCGATTAATCGGGTATGTGAAAGGTCGATCCCCGAAAAGTAAGCCGCCAAATTAACTTCATTGGTGATTAAATGTAACAGAGCATTTAATGACTGTTGACCTTCTTCGGAATTTCAAAGATCCCGCCCAAAAACATTCCTCAGGTGTTTTGTATTTATTGCGAATGATTACTGAGTTTCACTTAAGCAATAAATGAATCACATGAGTCATTACTTCTTCAGACTAATTTCCCTCTATCAGTCTTACTGAGTATTGACCTTGATAAAATGTCAGTATGACACTGAGTACTGAATGGGTTCAGTATGCTACTGAGTACTGACCTTCAGTCTGATACTGAGTATAGATTTTCAGTACGTCTGAGTTACTTCAAAACTCAGTTCAGTATCTCCATTTTATCCTGAGTTTCTCAGTAGAATTCTGAGAAGACTTTATGCATCTGAAAACCTTCAATTTTTCAGATTTGCCTCTATACACCTGGATCCAACATCCCTAATTCAACTGAAAGTTCCTGAAATCTTGATTCAGCCAAAGGTTTAGTCAAGATATCAGCTCTCTGCTTATCAGTATGAATTTTCTCCATCCTTATGTCCTTTTTCTCGACATGATCTCTAATGAAGTGATGTCTGATATCCACATGCTTGCATCTGGTGTGCAATACCGGATTTTGTGAAATAGCAATGGCACTATTATTGTCACAAAATATTGGTACTTCATTGGCTACAACTTTATAATCCCTTAATTGTTGTGCGAGCCCGAGAATCGAAAGCAATGACTTCCTGCTGACCATGTATTAAACGATAATCTTTGGTTACTCTTGAGGTCCATTTCTTCAAAAACCAAGATATCAGCTTACTTCCAAGAAATTGACAAGTTCCTGTAGTGGACTTCCTGTCAATTCTGCATCCTCCATAATCAGCATCTGAATAACCAGTTAATTCAAGGTTATCATCAGCTGGATACCACAATCCTCTATTCACTGTGCCTTTGAGATACTTGGTATCTTTTTTTGACGACCTCCATGTGACTAGCCTTAGGATTAGCTTGGTATCTTGCACATATCCCAACAAACAAATGTTATATCCAGCCTACTTTAACGTGAGATAGAGCAATGATCCAATGATTCCTCTATAATCGGTATGACTCAGCGATTAGCCTTGAATCGGGATCCATCTTGTAGTTAGTATTCATGGGAATCCTAAGCGCATTGCAGTCTGTACACCATACTTGACAATCGGATCTCGGTGTACTTTGCACGGTTGATGAAGATTCCTTCCTTTGATTGTTTCACTTGAAGACCTAGAAAGAAATTCATCTCCCCATCATAGACATCTCAAATTTGCCTTTCATCGATTGTAGAAAACATTTCACACTGGCCCGATGATTTGGGGATCCAAAATGATATCATCAACATATATCCGAACCATGAAGATATCTTCCCCATCTTCTATTCTCGAATAGAGTTCTATCAACAGTTCCTTTGACAAAACCATGGTCGATGAAGAAACCGAGAAAGAGTATCATACCATGCTCGGGTGCTTGCTTAAGACCATACAAGGCTTTTTTACGAGCACGTAAACTTGGTCATTCTTTTTGAAACCGGGAGGTTGTTCTACATAAACCTCTTCTTTAAGCACTCCGTTCAGAAATGCACTTTTCACATCCATTTGATAGTGTGAACTTCATGTGGGCGGCATATGCAAGAAACAATCGATGGCTTCTAGTCTTTGCAACAGTGCAAAGGTTTCATCATAATCAAGCCTTCTTCTTGGGAATAACCTTGTGCAACTAGCCTTGCCTTGTTTCTTACAATGTTGTTGTTTTCATCTCTTTTATTCTTAAATATTCACTTGGTTCCAATGACATTGTGCCTTTCGTGTCTATCCACTAGCTCTCATACTTCATTTCTTGAGAATTGATTATTTCATCTTGCATAGCTTGATAATCCAATGAGAATCTTGTAGAGCTTCACCAATCTCGATAGGCTCTTTCTCCGATAGGAAGCGTGAGAATAGTGCACTCTCACCATGGAACCTTCTTGTTTTTGACACCATCGGTTAGATCACCCACAATCGACTTGTAGGATGACTATCTAACCATCTTCTTCTAGATGTTCCCCCCTTCAACAAATATCCTCAACATTTGAAATGTTAGGTTCGATTAATTGATAAACTTCGAGGGAACAAGCGAGAAAAGGAGAAAAAGAATCATCTTCCTCGGGGAAATTTCTTTGAGAACATTGTCGAGAGACATTTGTTCCCCTTTGGTTGATAGATTGAGAATTTGCCTCATTTGTGACCACATCTTCATTGGCATCACATACCCGAGTCTAAAGGCGGTGTCTGCTTGATTGGTCACCTTTGATGTGTTGGCTTTTCCGAGTCTCACCATCCCGAGTTCCATCCGAACTTCTTTACTGAGTCTGAGTCACTCCAATCATAGAATGTGACTGACTTCTTCTTTTCAGGTTCAGTGGATGATTTGTCATTCTTTTTCAGGCTTAATCTGGTGATCCTCTTGGTCAGTTCATCTGCATCATGTTCCTGTTTCTTCTGAACACAAGTAGATTCATCAAAAACAACATGAGGTGTTTCCTCCACAATAAGAGTTCTACAGTTGTAAACTCTGAAAGCTTTACTGACTTCAGAATATCCTAAGAATATTCCTTCATCAGCTTTACTATCAAATGTTTTCAACTGATCTTTACCATTATTGTGTATGAAACACTTGCAACCAAACACACGAAAGAAAGAAACAAGAGGCTTCCTTTCATTCCAAAGCTCATAAGGCGTTTTGCCTTGACTCTTTGTCAGCATGGATCTGTTCTGTGAGTAGCATGCAGTATTGACAGCTTCAGCCCAAAACCTTTTAGGAATATCAGCCTCAGCTATCATTGTTCTTGCAGCTTCTTTAAGAGTCCTGTTCCTTCTTTCAGCAACACCATTTTGTTGAGGGGTCCTTGCAGCTGATGTTTCATGAGTAATTCCATTTGCTGCACAATAATTATATATAATATGATTTATAAATTCAGTTCCCTTGTCAGATCTGATTTTGACCACACTCAGATTTTTCTCAATACTGAGCCTTTTCAGTAATTCTGGCAGCTTTATCTGAGTCTCTTTCTTACTGAGTAAGAATATGACCCAAGTATATCTTGAGTAGTCATCAACTACTACTAGTGTGTATTTCCTGCCATTGGTGCTCACTGGTGTTATAGGACCAAAGAGATCCATATGCAATAACTGAAGTATTCTCTCAGTAGAAACATCTACTTTGCTTTTAAATGATGCTCTAATTTGTTTTCCTTTTTGGCATGCATCACAAATATGTTCCTTACTGAACACTTCATTAGGCAACCCTCTCACAAGAGCTAATCTTGCAAGCTTATTCAGGGTTTTGAAATTCAGGTGATTCATTCTCTTATGCCATAACCAACTGGTATCTGTGGAACTTTTAGCAACCAAACATGTATCTTTAGGAGTTGAACTCAATCGACCAAGATACACATTTCCTTTTCTAGTACCGATCAAGTAATACTTTACGTGAGATATCATCTTTCACATAACATAAGTTCTTAGAGAACTCAACATTAAAACCTTTATCACAGAATTGGCTTATTGAAAGCAAGTTATGCTTCAATCCAGATACATATGAAACACCATGGATATGAATTGAGTCGATTTCCAAAGTTCCATATCCTTCAGTCTGTCCCTTGGAGTTATCTCCAAAAGTGATCTGCGGGCCTCTTTGTTCAACATAGTCACTGAGTATCTTCTTGAATCCTGTCATATGTCTTGAGCATCCACTGTCAAGATACCATACATCAGGGGCCTTTTCATCTCTACTCATCAGTGCTATGTGATCTTTAATCAGTTCAGTGCCCTTGTTTTCCTCCTCCTCAATGGCCATCAGACAGATGTCATCACTTTCACTGTCTGAGAATATTTCATCTGAAGAGCTAGATCCCTCCTCAGAATGTTCTTCATCTGCAACCATGGCCTTTTTGCTAGAGAACTTCTTGTCTCTTTTAGCTTGCCTTTCTCTTCTCTCCTTAGCACTTAGATCTGGACAATCATACTGGAAGTGACCTTTCTTTTGGCAATTGTAGCATCTGTTGGCATCATCATCCTGATCATTTTCTTCTTTGGACTTGGAGTCCTTCCTTTTGGATGAAGATTCCTCAGCTTTCAGGTCCTTCTTCTTCTCAGTTGATCTGTCCTCAGGTTTCTTCTGGTACCTGTGATTCCTGTAATAGTTTTTGTATTTTCCAAATCTACTATTAAGTCTTTCAAACCTCCTTGCCATCAGTGCTAGCTTTTCCTCAAGCTCATCCTGATTTTTGGCATGGGAGTTCTCAGACTCTCTAGTTTTACAGGTTTTATCTTTGGCCTTAAAAGCCACATTCTTACTAGATGATGAATCATCTTTGCTGTCAGCCTTTTTTAGATTTCTTATCAATTACAAACTCATAGGCCTTCAGCTCAGAGAAGACTTGTTGATATGGCATTGAATTAATATTTTTGGTGTTTTCAATCACCACTGCATGTATATCCCATTTCTTAGAAAGACCTCTAAGAATTTTCAATGCAACTTCTCTCTGTGGATATTTCTTTCCAAGTGCATTTAGATCATTCATAATGCTAGTGAATCTGACTTCCAATTTGTCAATAGATTCACCTTCTTCCATTTCAAAACTATCAAACTTTCCAATTGCAATAGAAAGTTTGTTTTCCTTGATATGATCTGTGCCTTGGCACATTACAGCTAGTGTATCCCAAATTTCTTTTGTAGTATTGCAGTGAGAAATCATTCCCATCACACCATCATCAATGGTACTGTATAGTGTGTCTTTAGCAATATAGTCTAGATTGACTAACTTTCTCTCCTCAGGAGTCAGTTGGTCATCAGACTTAGGAAATTCTGCTCTAGGATCATTTCTCTCATTTTCTATTCCTCTGGGATTCACCACAGTAAATTGGAATGGTCCTTCAGAGACCACTCTCCACATACGTTCATGTTTGGAATACAGATGAGCCTGCATTCTCAATCTCCATAGATCATATTTCTCCACTGAGAACATGGAAAGTTTCTTAGAAGATATTTTTATGTGAGTCTTTTAAGAATTCAACAAATATGATCAGTTCAGATAGACCACAAGTATTTTTAGCAAATAAAACTTTGGTCAACAAAGTAGGTGGTCAAGTTGAACCACTGCTCTGATACCACTTGTTGGTATCAGATCAGAGACGGGTTTAAAAATATGGATCAGTCCAGGTGATCACCTTAAAATAGTGATCTTTTGAACTCCCGCTCTGATACCACTTGTTGGTCCCGGTGCAAACGAGTCTTACACGTGTATGGGGGGGGAATACACGCGTGTTTAGTGTTTTAAAATTTTTTCTTCTTGATGTCACTTGGGTGGGGTTGTCACGATGATTTGGTCTGAAGCACAAATCGCTCTAAGTCAAAGTCTCTTTGAGATAGTGATCTGATTTGCTTTAAAACCTCGGATAATCCCAAGCGAGGCACGAGTTTGAGATCTGAGTTGCTTGGATCGGATAACTAACTTCTTGAACCCTCGGAAGAGTAAGTTCGGTTTGGTAACTATCTGTTCTAGCTTCGGAGGTCTTGAATGGTTGGCCCTTAGTTTATACGGATTTTAAACCTTCCTTTGAATGGAATAGTGATAAACAACCTGACAATGGATTGATTAGTGGTTCGTGAAAATTATGCTTTCGGTTTTTAAGTCAATGCTCGATTTAAGTACAAATAAAAAAGCAATAAACAACACAACAATTTCGTCGGAGACTCAAGCTCTCGTCCACTCTCTCGATCCTCGGAGAAATTCACTAATCACCTCTTGAGCTTTTCGACTACCTCGTAGTTTACTTACTCAACTTCGTACTGAGCTTTCGACTACTCCCGTAGTTGGTTTACTCAACCCGACCTTGAGTTTTCGACTACCTCCGTAGTTTACTTACTCAAACACAAACAAGCTTTGGACTACCTCAGCAGCTTACTAACTTCACCTCTAGAGCTTTACGACTACTCGGCGTAGTTTACTAACTCTTTACAACTCTTCTCACCAACAATCACACTCAAACTACCTTCTCAAGGGTTTGGGGTTTCTTGGTTGGTTTCCAACTAGGATGAGATATCCTTTACAATGAAGTACAATGCAAAGGTTTAGGATATCTCGACTAAGCTTTGGATAAATCTTATCAAGCTAGGCTTAGTATAGTGAGCTCTCTTCGAAATAAAGCACTTGGGAAATTCTTGGTTTTTCGAAGGTGCTTCAACTTTATAATAATAAGTTTGAGCTTTTGAGTTGCTTACAAATTTCCCGTAACCTTACAATGTAGAGGGTCACAAGTATTTATAGGCATACACCAAGGTCACTCTTGAAAAACTATCCGTTGGAGAGATAGCTCCGAGAGTTTCCTCTTATGGTGTGTGAGGAACGACTATATTTAGGGTTTGAGACTCCCTAACACGTTTTAGGCAATAGCCTTTCATGTAGCCGGTCTTCACTTTTAGCAATGCGGAACTTGCCTTGACATCCGACATCTTTTTCATTGTCGATTGTCGGTATATGATGGTGATCTTGACTTCCTCTTTTTGACTTTTGTCTCCAGTTAAAGGTAGACACCTTCAACGGCTCTTTTGGTTACAATCTCTGAGTTGATATAACCTTAACAACACTTTGTCTTAGTTCCTTTTTGTCTGCATTTGAATGTCTTGGCAAATATCTATTCTTCTGAGTAATCGCATTTTCTTCAGTGTTGTATCCTTCAGATAGATATGTTCCAGTGCCTCGGAACATTGAGGTTTATCTTGAGCATTGATACATTCTTGAAGTCTTGATAATTGTCATGCCTTGATATTCTTGATCTTGATCTTATCGTCTTGGCGTCTTGAGTCTTACGAGTCTTGAGTCTTGAGTCTTACGAGTCTTGGCGATATCTTGGCCGATATCTTGAGTCTTCATCTTTGAGTCTTTCGGTTCCTCGGTTTTCATCTTGAGTCTTGATATCTCGATTTCATCTTGAGTCTTGATTCTCGGTTTCTCGCTGAGTCTTGATTCTCGATTTCTCTTTGAGTCTTGATTCTCGTTTCTCTTGAGTCTTGAAACTTGGTTTCATCTTGGCTTCGAAACTTCGGTTTCATCTTGAAAACCGGTTTCTCGAAACTTCTTGAGTTTTTGAGAATCTTGGATCTAACTTTGATCTATATCTGTGACTATACATTTTGCAGATATCATCCTGAATACTCTAAAACTGAATCCTGACTCAACTATCAAGATTATTCTGAACATGTCATACTCAGGGGTTTTGGGATCTAATCAAAATCATATCTTTATTAAATTCATCTCCCAACACAATGGTCAATGTTTCATACTGCATGATGTCTTGTTTTCTCTAGAGATCATTAAGGATCTCACTTCTGAATATGTTCTTCTATGATTGGGATTATTTTGAAATTTATATTAGAGATGGCTGTGATAGTATATTCAATGTGCATTATGGTACTTGACAATAATTCTATGTTTTATATGGTTTTGGACTGTAAGAGAACAATTATTTTAGTATTATGATCATAATTCATGGATTACTAAATATTTGTTCCTCTAGTTATGCTTGTGTAAATGATGACATTTAGCATACTAGCTTTAGTCACATTGTGCAGGACAGGAATAACTGATTTGTGAAAGAAGGACTATGAAGTTCATCTTTAAAAGTCAAGTTATCAAAATGTGAACTTTGTCTTGTTCATAAGTGACTAGAAAATCATTTGATAAAACTATGTATGTTGATTCTTCATTGCTATTATTTAATTTTGATAAATGTGATTTTATGAATGTCAAATAGCAAATCATGAAACTTATTGGTTTTTCATTACTTAAGTTGATAATTTTTCACTTTTTACATGTCTAAATTTTCTCACAAGTTTGAGGCATTGGATTGCTTCAAACATTACCTAAATGGGGTTGAGAATAAAAGACATAACCTTAAAAGGTTTTAAGAACCTACATAGGACCTGAATGTTTATCCAAACAGTTTGAGAAACGGTGTAATGAAAATGATATAATCCAACGACCATCAAAACCTTATGCACTATTATTCAATGGTGTGACTGAAGAAGGATTGAACGTTGTTGGATATAACATGATCCATGATAGGACAATTAATTTTAACTATCTTTTATTTTTGAAAAGATGAGATATTTATGATTGTCTGCATATTGAATAAAGTTATTCATGGTTGATTAAGTCAACTTCATCTGAACTCTTGAAAGTTAAAGACCTGATCTTTAGTAAATCTTGGTATATGTAGACCAACAAGGGTCCAAATAATTTAGAAATGTATCTTCTAAGATACTATGCTAAATCCAATGGATACAAATTAATCGGAGATCAAGAAGTTCAGAGTAAGACATGAGATAAAATCACATAATGTCAATTTTTTCTGAAAAAGATTTCCTAGTAGGGGAGGTATTCGAAATACTATACCATTTTTCAGATTGAAATAATCACTCTCTATCAGATCCAAGTGGGAGTGATTTACTTAATGTTGTGATATTTGATAAATGTTTACCCATTAAGATTATATGGATCTTGATGATAGTAATTATTTATGTCACAAAGTTTCAAAAAAATACTCTAGGAAATATGTGTCTGAGAGACATTATGATATTGAGGGACACCTTCTTTATTTTTTCAGAAATTAGATCAGTCTTTAGTGAATGAGGAAGAACCTACAGACGATCGAGAGGTTCTATCTCGTTATGCAAGTGACTAATGAAACAAAGCAATGAAAGATAATATAAAGTCAATAAGGTCAAATCAAGTTTTTTGAAACTTGTAGATCCTTTATCGGGACTCATCTTAAAAAAATGCTCACTTAGTAGGGAAAGATTATACTTAGTAAGGGGTATTTAAACTTTCTTCATCTGTTATGAGATTTACCTCGATTGATTCACTTTTTTGGCTATAGTATCAAGTATAGATTAAGAATTACATCAAAAATGGACGTTACTGTTTTTCTCAATGGAGAATTCAAAGAAGTAAATTGAAGAAGTCTAATTACAAACTTAAACAAATCCTCAAAAAAGTGGTACTTGAGATTTCATACTATGATTGTCTCATAGTAACTTTGTTAGACAAAGACCACTATGTTTATGTTTAACGGTCCAAAGATAGTTCTGTAATTCTATAATCATATGATGATACACTATTAGCTGAAAAGATAACAATGAGAATCTTTTGGTGAAAGCTTCATAAAGATCGTTCAAAGAAGTTACTTGGATAGTCTTAGTAGACTCATGTAGTAAGACTTCTAAAACGATTAAAATGAATGTATAAAAGCATGTTGATTCTCATGTTATAAAAGGACGAGTCACTGAACTATGATGAATGTCCAAAGACTGAAAGATGAAATGTCAAATGTACCATAAGCAAATTCAATTGGATGTCTGATGTATGCTAAGTTGTACGCACATCCAGACATTTGTTAAGTTGTTGGTTTGGTTAGCAGATATTCGTTAATCCTAAAAGAGACACTAAAAGCAGTGTGCGAGATTTTTGAGATATCTGAAGGATACTGCAGATTATTATCTCAAGGAGATAATCTAAACTTAGAGAGTATACATACACTAACGAGAATTATCATTTAGATGCATTAAGTCAAATTCTAGTTATACATTATTGCTTAATAAGAAAGCAATCTCGTGGTATAACATGAAATAAGTCTGTATAGCACTGACCACTATCAAAATTGAACTTGTGCCATGTGCATCTGCAGTCAAATAAATTTTTTCATTAAATATTTGGAATTAGTAAGCACTCAATTGAGATCTGTAACGATATTTTGAGAATTAAACACTCTAGTTGGAGTTGTAATGATTCATTGACGTATGTGGCATTCCAGTGTGAGTCACTATAGAATCAAACACTTTGGTGGGAGTTGTAGTGATTCATCGTGGATTGAAATGCTCCAGTAGAGGTATATCGATTCACTTTGGAATCAAATACTTCAGTGAGAGTTGTAGCCATTAATTATGGATATTTATACTTCAGTGGGAGCTGTAACGATTGATTATGAAATCAAACACCCATGTGGGGGCTATTATGATTCATCACAGTAATCAAAGCAACCAAAGCTTACACTAAAGATTCCAAGTATCATGAAAAGTTTGACTTTGTAAAGACGTTACAAAGAAGAAAGAGTGATTCTTGAATAAATTTCTGCTGACTTATATTGGCAGATTTGTTGTCAAACCTAATTACAGAAGATGTGTAAGACATCTTAAAGATTTTGGGTTTGTATGGATTTAAATGAATTACGAAGTAGTTGTTAATGTTACTAGACATTTATGTATTGTGAACTATATAAAATGTTCATTTAATAGTATGTCGACAAGTTGATTGACTCTCTCATACGAGCAATCGCCTCTGACATCGAGGTATGTGCAGAGATGAGATTATATTATAGATAATCGCAATAGATTTAACCACGAATCTATTTGACTTGTTACAAAGCTAAATCAATGGATTCCTAGACAATAGAAGGAGAAATCCAAGTTAAGTGTCGATGACACACTTGAACTGTGATTTACACGATGTAAATAAATAAAATGACATACACTTCCATCTTGGGAAGTTAAAACATCGTGACATGTGTTTCATACCACATGTACTAAGTTGACCATAAGGAAATGAGAAAGATCCCTATTTTATCATTGTATGAGGCCTTGAGGTTTTGACAAGTCTCTTAAAAGTACCCTTAGGACTTTCTACTAAATTTCTAAGTCTTCACTTTAGTGTTGCTACTTTAGCATGCTACCAATAGCTATGATTAATGTAGCAATGCGGTACATGTCTAGGAAAACAACTATAGTGGGAGTCTGTAGTTATTTCGCGTGAAAGGAATGACATATTTATTAACACGTTCTATTGTATTCATTGACCGGTTAATCGAGTTGAGAACTTGATTATGAATGCATAGATCTGATGAAAGGTTGAATATGCTCTAATAGTTTCAAGGGATTGAAAGAGATATGTCAACTTGTGTTAACTGAAAGAGTTCTGGGGTATAACGAGTTTTGAATTCTTCATATAAAACTGGTTGAGTTGCTATATATCATTAACACGTTATATATCATGAAAAACTCATATTCTCGAGGGTCACACGATTTATTTGCCTGTATGAAAATGTATTATGTGATGGTGTAAAGATGTGAAGTAGATGAGTGCAAGACTCAAACTTCATGTGTGAGTGGGAGATGAAAGCAAATTAATTAATAATAATTAAATATTATTATTTATTATTTAATTATTCCACACATTTGTGGATAATATGGAAAATAAGTTATTGATAACTTTTACTTATATGATAATCACGTGGATTTTTGTTTTTTGACCAAGCGAATGAGATTTGGTCTTCATCAGGAGAAAATTCTCTCCCTACGATAACGTAAAAAAATAAAGATACATAAATATAGAAATCTGTATTTAGTGAATACACATCACATACATACACAAATCAAAGGGCTTTTAAATTGTGAACAATGGAAGCAATCCGTGAATCAATTCTCGTGGTTGTGTTGCGAACTCAGAGAATCTAGACGTACGTATAATTCAACCGGGTTCTAATTCTTTCCGCTGCAATTCTGGAATAAAGGTTGGTGATTTTCTAAACCCCCATTCCAACAAAGTACGCAAGTGTGTCCTTTTGACTGTATACGACTGCCGTTGTGACCGACAATCGACCCTCATGGCACAACATATACTGCAAATCCGGATTTTTTTTCCAACATAATCATTGTTGCTTTAGTGTTTCCAACCTTTGCAGCTTCGTGTAAAGCGGTGTACCCATAGCGATCCTTGAGGGCGAGTGCTTCGGGGGACATCAATGCCACCAACTTTCGAACAAAATCATTAGCTCTTCCACTCTGAACAGCTACATGGAGAGCTGTTTCTACGTGGTAAGAGATAATGGCTTCGGTTTGGTCCAGAGACGGAGCCATGCAGCCCGTGGGGGGGCATGTGCCCCCATAAATTTTTTGATTTTTTTTTTACTATATTCATATATTAAATTAAGTAGATATAATTTAAGTGTTACTCAATTGCATGTTTCTTGGCCAGCTGAGTTGGTATGTAATTATTTTAGTGTACTGCAGGTCATGTGTTCAAACCCCAACGCTCCCTTCTATTTTTTTGTTTATTTTAATTATAACCCTTTTATTTTTATTTTTTCTGCATTTTATAACCCTTTTTTGTTCAAAACCCAACAGTCTCGTTTTAATTATAACCCTTTTGTTTTTTTTTGTGCATTTTAATTATAAACCCTTTTTTGTTCATTGTTTATATTAATTATAACTCTTTGTTTTTATTTTTTGTGCATTTTATAACCCTTTTGTGTTCAAAACGCAACAGTCGCTTTTTATTTTTTTTCCTTTTTAATCATTTTAATTATAACCTTTTAATTTTTTTGTTTATTTCCACTTCTTAGCACCTCATTTTTTAATGCATTTTATTAATATATTTATTGTGCCCCCGCCATGAAAAAATTCTGGATCCGTCCCTGGTTTTGTCTATGTTTTTTTCGAATAACGTGTTTGCTGTTTCCAGTCATCGCTAACTGCCGCATTGTACGAAGAGTGGCAAATACTTGCTGAAGTCTCTACTTGTTGGAACAACTGTTAGAATAATTAAATTCAGTTCAAAAGAAATAATTAAATTATACTAGTGAAAAAGTGTGATATATATAGACAGAGTCTTGTATACACCGTGCAATGCAAGAACATTTTTAAAACATGCATGCAATTTATTTAATTGAATATGCAACTTTTTAACACTAAAATATTCTACTTGTGACAATGGAAATAAGTTGCATATTTTAAAAGATGCGTTTGAGTTGCAGGACGCAAATGAAATATATTATACTAGTAAAAATGTGTTATATATATATATATATATATATATATATATATATAAACAACTTACTGTCAGTCTGTCATCACCTCCAGAGGATTCCATCTATCAAAATTTTTGCTTGAAGACTTTATGAAGAAGCAGAATAGCTACTTCTCACTCTCGTTTTAGTGTTATATAGTTTTAATTTCTTGTGTTATTGGGATAGTTGGTTGGGTTGTAAATGAAACCACTATATATATAGTGGTCTGTAGAAAAAATACAAAAGGTGACTGCCAACTTGAGACTTTCCTAGAAATTGACTCCATGTTGTAATGCTATGAATCCATCTTCTATTTCATGCATGCATCTTTCTAGATAAGGATTACAAATTAATCCATTCAACAGGACCATGTTAGACTACCTACTTTTTTTTTAATATCTACCAACTTGCTAGTGTGACCAAGATGCTTCTGTCCAAAAGTCAAAGCAAACTAATTAAGTCGAGAATTTTAAATATTTTAATTATTATCACAGTGTATACAAATATTAATATTGAAATTGGGCTTGGACACAAGCTTACAAATTTTGGGAGACACCACGAAAGCGTATACAAATTGGGCACGAATCCACAGCATTAGAGTTAGTTGTAATAGATTAGTCGCCCGTGAATATTCTTATTTGTTTGTAGGATGGGTTTCATGTATACCCTGGTGCACCGTGCATTCATAATGCATTTTAGAAACGTGCGATTTATTATAATGAAAAGTACAACTTATTTAATTATTAATATGAAAAAATAGTTGCACGCTTTAGTGTAAATAAATTGCAATTTTCAATACAACAATTCGCATGTTAGCAAAAAGAACTATGAATGCACGATGCACTTGGGTGCATACAAGACCTAGTCTTGTTTGTAATAGCTACACTAGTTTGTAATAGCTACACTAGCTAACTAGTTACGTTAGAAGTATATTATATTATGAGTGGCTCATATGAATCTAGGTGCACCGTGAACTCATAGTGTATTTTTGAATCATACAACTTGTTGCACTGAAAGATGCAGCTTATTTATACTGAATCGTACGTGCAATTATTTTTCCATATTAATAGTTGCACGATTCAATACAAACAAATTGCTTATTTTTCAGTGTAAACAAATTGCATTGTTCTAAAATGCATTATGAGTGCACAATAGTGACTACAAGTGAATGTATACAAGACTTAATCATATATAATATAAATATAAATATATATATATATATATATATATATATATATATATATATATATATTTATATATAACTAGTCAATTACCATTTCCAGCTTGGTTACTGAAAAACCATGTGCTATCCCCCAGCCCAGCAATTGTAAGTAGAGCAGCGTCTACTTGGCATCTTCCATGGGGCTGCGAGTGCGCGACTACAACTTTTTATTATTATTATTATTATTTCTTTATCTAATTATTATTTAAACATTAATTTCCCAATTTTAAATTAGTATAAATGGAGGGAAATAACTATTTTTGGAACGTATATCAGAGTTTTAGCAATTGATTGTACCTTATAATTATATGTTGTTTTTAGTCAATGTTATTAAAAAGCAAGGTGTAGAAGCCGGAAGTCGGTAGTCAAGCGGTCTCTAACTGCCTAGAGATTAGGCCGTCTAGACGCTGACAAGTCGGGGACTAGGCTATTCGACTTTTTTTTTAATTACAAACTAAATTAACATAAATCAAGGTAAATAAATCAACTTCAACTAGATAATTAATTAATTATCAAATATCAATATCCAAAACAAAAAGACTTAACAATTTAAAAATTAACATAAATTATAAAAAAATTATTTGAAAATAGATTTACATATAGTTATCAGTTTTCTCCAACTCAAAAGTAAGAATACTGAATCTTTTTTCTTTTATTATTATTGAATGCTGATTTATAAATAAAATTTAAAAAAAAAATTGAAAACCCCCTAGCCGGCTGCCTAGGGCCCGCCTAGCCAGAAACGATTTTTCATACCAATTTTGTCAAAGTCGGGTCAGCCAGCGGCCGCCTAGGCCGATTTTTACATTCATGTTAAAAAGACAAAAACTCGTATGGGACGGTTTCATTCATGAGACAGTGTACAATCTAGCACAAATTAACATCTAACCCTCCAAAAACGTTAAAAGCTTTAATGTCCAAATTATACTCCGACTCAACATTGTGTGATACCAAGTACTATTGACTAACATGAACAGTGACATGAGGCACTATGTAACACGTCATACTAAGGTATTTTTAATAAAAATAGCACTACAAGAAAATTGGTCTGTAATGACAGTAATTTATTCATTGTGTAATTTCTATAAATAAAAGTTTTTAATGGCAAGAAGCAATATTTAACGGTACGAAATTATGCCATTATTATTTATTTATTTTTTATTGGGTAAATGGTAACTCTGTTGTTAGTCGTTTTACGTGAAAATTACGATGTGGCGTGGTGTGTGTGACAACGTAGCAAACAAGATATGATGTGTCGAGCACAAGTAAATGTGGCGAGCACAAGTGTGATGTGGAATGGAGAGCAAGTTAAACAGTATTGAGTGGGAAATTTCTGAACTCTTTACTTGACCTCAGAGGGTCTATTTATAGTAGTTTGACAAACATGTGCTTCCTTGGCAAACACGAGCTGGCCATTTCTTGTTATGCAAGAATACATGTGGTGTTGCCACGTTTCTCACTGTGCCTTCCTGGATGAAGAGTTAGACCTCAGTTGTTGTTGATTTCTTAACCTCTGTCACTTAATAAGGATTGTGTGTGATTAATAATTATTGCTTTGACTTATGATGGAAAGAGAATCATTGCGACTTCGATACCTTATATCTTGGGCAATAATATTAATTACATGACGATTGCTAAATTAACACAGAGAATCGTGTGCTTGGAGAGTCTTGTATGATATGTCCCCTTGGTGGGCTCAGAACCTTTATCATACCAAATCTTGCAAGTGGAATTAATTTTCCGGTATGGATAATAATGTTGAGCTATATCCTTACTCCAAGGATAAAAATATTAATTAATATAAAGTTTTTCAGTGGCTTAATTAATTAATGGACTAAATAATCTTAAACACGGGAAATAATAAATGAGAGTCATATTACCGTAATATGGGTTGAGATGGATAGTGCAATATTAATTATATAGTGGAATTAATTAATATTAATGGGCTGAATAATATTGTGGCTCAATATTGGAATTCAGAGCCCATTGGGAGGTCCATCTTAATTCTCCTAAAGGCCCCTCAAGTAGCCCAAATAAAGTCCATTAAATGAAAAGATGTTTAAAATAAAATAAATTATTGTTGCCTAATTTTTTCATAATTTTCGAAAATTATTAAAGGAAGAGAGAGAAAAGATTTTCTTGATTTTCTTGGAAATATTTTATGGAATAAGTATTCTTGGAGTACAAGATTATCCCATAAATTCAAGAAAAGTCAAAGATCTTATTTCTTCCCAATTAATGTGACATTTTCGAAAATTCCCTTATAATAGGGAGGAGGAGATTTTGTTGGGAGTTATTTTGGGAAATAGAATATATTGGACATATTCAAGATTGCATCTTGAAAAAGAAGCAAGGAAATTTCCCAAGAGTCAATAAGCCCTAATTTTCGTCCCCCCTAGTATTGTTGGGGTTATACGTGAAAGTATGCTTTTACTTTGTATAACCTATGTATTAAACACTTATTTACTGAAATAAAATATTTGTCACTGTTGCTTTAAATATAATTGAATGTTATATATATTTATCACAAACCGTTCATAGCACGCGTTACATTGTAGTTAACATTGTGATACCAGATCACAGAAGATCATGTTAACAGTGCCTTGTAAACGAGTGCGTGTTTCACAACTTAGATAGATCCAAACAATCTATTGGTAGAAGTTGATGTGTAAGGCTCAGATTGGCTTGTCTTGACCAAGAGATTACACTAGTGCATTCGATGCGCTGAAGCGGACCTGCAGAGAGGATAAACTCATTCACACTGACTTAAGGGATGAAGAGTTAGACCTCAGTGGTTGTTGATTTCTTAATCTATGTCACTTAATAAGGACTGTGTGTGATTAGTAGTTATTGCTTTGACTTATAAATGGGAAGAGAATCTTTGCGACTTCGATACCCTACAGTTGCTAAATTAATACAGAGAATCATGCGCTTGCAATGTCTTGTTTGATTGGTCCTCTTGGTGGGCCCGAAACCTTTATCATACCAAATCTTGCAAGTGGAATTAATTTTCCGGTATGGATAATAAAGTTGGGTTGTCCTTACTCCAACGATAAAGATATGAATTAATATAAAGCTTTTTAGTGGCTTAATTAATTAATGGACTAAATAATCTTAAACACGTGAAATAATAACCGGGAGCCATATTACCGTAATACGGGTTAAGATGGATAGTGCAATATTAATTATATAGTGGCATTAATTAATATTAATGGGCTGAATTATATTGTTGCTCAATATTGGAATTCAGAAGTCCATTGGAAGGTCCATCTTAAATATCCTAAAGGCCCCTCAAGTAGCCTAATTAAAGTCCAATAAATAAAAGGTGCTTAAAATAAAATAAATTATTGTTGCATTATATTTCCTAATTTTTTCAAAAATATTAAAGAAAATAGTGAGAAGGATTTTCTTGAAAAGATTTTATGGAAAGGAGATAATGTATTCTTGGAATACAAGATTATCCCATAAATTCAAGAAATCTTCCACCTGGCTTCTTTAATAGGAATTTTCGAAAATAACATAAAAGAAAGGGAAAAAATATTTTCTTGATTTTCTTGGAAATATTTTATGGAGAAATATATGTATTCTTGGAATACAAGAATATCTCATAAATTCAAGAAAGATCCAATCTTGCAAATCTTCTTGTAATTTTCAAAAATTAAGGCTAAATAAGGGTGTGAGATTTTTATGAAAAAATACACATGGAAAGAAGAATATATTGGATATATTCAAGATTTATTGGAGATCAAGAAAAGATCTTTCCTAGCCCTCAATTGCCTTGGAATTTTCGAACCCTCCCTCACTTATAAATAGGGGATGAATTTTTCATCCCCAACTAGTGTTCCATGCGTTGGAAATATTAGAAATCCACAAGGGTGGTGCAACAATATTTTTTATTTTTCTTTGTTTTATAAATAGTTCATTGGAGAACCTTCCAAGGGGTTATTGGACGAGGACTTGAGAATAATTGAGAAGGACTTTTGGTGGGTATCCAGATACTTGATCCTGTTTGTCTCAGATCGTCTCTCCAAGGGGTACGTTTACGTAAACTCCTAGAAATTCCGCATGCTACGATCTTTTACGTGAAATATTATTTGCATGTTGTTGTTGGATTGATTATTATTTGAATTCACTTAGGTAAATTCATGCTAGTAATAATTGTTAATTTAAATTTGTGTTTATGAGGTCATCCCGATAGATCCTGACATATGTTATCCCAACAACTGGTATCAGAGCCTTGGTTCGGGCTCTGATCTTTTAAACTGTAATTTAAATTGTTGTTCACTAAAATTGAAATTGGATAGTAGAACTGTTAGACCTGTTTTGTAGGTATCCAATTGTCATGGTATTTTAATGTGCTTATTTACATGCAAATAAATTGTGGTTTTTAATTCGATTCGTTCGGATTCGTTTTGCCTCGTGAGAAAATTCACGAGTAGATTAGGATTTGTTTGATTTGTTCAATGTAATAGACTAGTCTAGATCTAGGTTTATTTATTTTTCGTAAATAAATTGTAACCGGATCGTGAACAAAGACGGAGACGAAGAATTAAAAACGGAAGTCCAAGTGCCCGGACGTACGCGAGTCAAGGCGGAGCACGTGGGCTAGGCCGAATGCGCTGGGAGCGCTGGCCTGTTGGGCATCGGGCGGCGCACGCTGCGCGCGCATGGAATGCGCGAGTCGGGCGTGCGTGGGCTGAGCTGGGCGACTGGGCGCGGGACCCCATATGTGGACGCGTCCGGGCGATGCTTCACGCGCGCAAGGACGTGGGCGACGGGGCGGGATGGCCGATCCGGACCGGGGCTTGAGCCTAGGCGCATGCGACTCGCGTTCCGGGTCGTGAGCTACTAATTTTCCGGACGTCGTCCTAACCCGTAACGGAGGACATTTTTTTTGAAGAATTGTTGCGGATTCAGTGGGAGCCTTTCGAGACGAATGATGAAGGCAAAAAGAAGAGACGATTTCTCAAGATCAAGATTTGGAATTAAACCATGACAGTTAGATATATGTGCCCAACGTGATTTATTTTGTCTTGATGCTTGTTTTAAATTCGTGCAATTTTAATTGTTAAATGTGTTTGCATGATCTAGAATCGTCTAAAA
Source organism: Stenogyne calaminthoides (assembly GCA_037126765.1). Taxonomy (NCBI): domain Eukaryota; kingdom Viridiplantae; phylum Streptophyta; class Magnoliopsida; order Lamiales; family Lamiaceae; genus Stenogyne; species Stenogyne calaminthoides. The sequence continues at coordinate 19,322,072 of JBBCBC010000006.1, forward strand.
GAAAATCTCACTTTCGAAAATTACTAAGTATATTTTATTGACAAATTTTATTCTGGATAATAAAATTTCGTCAAATTTGACCTCCATGATTTATTTATTTGTGAATTATTTTGGAGAAATTTCCCCCACGGAACGGCCAAAAGATGGTTTTCACATTAATAAATTCTCAAAAGGATGATTGTGAATTATTATTAGTAGCGACGATGACCCTCCCCACGAGGCTCGTTCAAAGCGAAGTAATAATGCTGTATTTAGTCATGGTTATTACTTAGGTATAAAATTGATATGCATATACTTCCCCGAAGTCCCTGTCAATTTTATATTGGTCAAGTGGGAGCCGACTATTAATTTTGAATTAAAGGTTTGTAACTGTTCTTGTTTGTAACCTGCTTGAATGTGTTTAAATAGAAAGTTCACCCCACGTTACCTATTTAAACTGTTTTGAGATGTCGACTGATGCTTATTCATATTGTTTTGAGATTTTGATATGAATAAAGTGATCGAATTATGTGATATTTTGTGCTTACACAAATTGTTATTTATTTTCATCCGCATGTCGCAACCTTTTAATCCACTGTATTCTATACTTAAAGACCATCAATTAACTGATGAAAACTATGTTGATTGGAAACGTAAACTAATGATTGTCCTCATTGCACAAAAGCACAAGTGGATCCTTGATACTCCAAAACCTGATGAGCCAACTGGCGAGTCGAGTAAGGCGGAAAAGAAAAAATATGATGACTGGGAGCATTGCAATGATATGGCTAAGTGTACCATTCTGGCATCCATGTCGGATGTGTTGCAACACCAACACCAACACCAAGAATTTACAACTGCTGCGGAAATCATGGAAAATCTTAAGAAGATGTTCCAACATCAGAACCGCACGGCTCGTCAGATCACCTTGTGAGAAATGCTTTTGCTGAAAATGGTGGAGGGCACGCCCGTAAGGGACCATGTCCTCAAGATGATGGCTCATCTGAATAAACTTGAGATTCTGGGTGCAGAATACGATCTGGAGACTCAGATTGATTTGGTGCTTCACTCTCTGCCTAAAAGTTTTGAACACTTTCAGTTGAACTATCAGATGAATAATCAGAAGTTCTCGTTAATTGACTTGTTGCAAGCTTTGGTCTCGGCGGAGATGTTGATGGGACGCCAAACTCAAGCTTTAACGGCAAGTGGACCATCTTCATCTTCTAGGACAAAGGAAGGTAAGAAGAAGAGGAAGGCCAAAGGCCAAAAGCAGTCGAACTCAACTGTTGCCAAGGGCAAGAGTAAGGTGAGGGATGCTGGGGGTGTCAAGAAGGATCCAAAGGGGAAGTGTTTCAACTGCGGTGAAAAGGGACATTGGAGGTCTGCCTATTCCAAACCAAAGCGGAATGGAAAGAAAGTTAATTCTCACGCACTAGTTGTTGAAACTTGTTTAGCGGCGTATGCTATCCACTCGTGGGTAATGGATACGGGATCCACTGATCATGTTTGTTTCATATTACAGGGGTTCAACCTGACCCGACAACTTAGTGGGAGTGAGGTCCTCATCACACTGGGCGATGCTACGAGAGTAGCAGCTGAAGGAGTGGGAGACGTGCACCTGTCTTTTGAAGACAAGATTTTAGTTTTGAGAGATGTTCTTTACGTTCCAGTTTTTTGCAAAAGCCTTATTTCAATTTCTAAACTAATTAATGATGGATATTCTGTTCATTTTTCTAAGCAAGTTACTGTTTACCATAACGATGTGTTTATCTGTCATGGAAAATTACGGAACAATCTCTATACTATTAACTGTGCACACTACTCACAAAATGCATCTTATAACACATTGATTGTTTCATGCAATAAGAGAAAACGTTCAGAAAATGTGAACGCGACACTTCTATAGCATCTAAGATTGGGTCATATTAATCTAAATAGGATCCAAAGGTTGGTGAAAGATGGTTCGTTGACGGGCCTACATTTAGAACTACTTCCAACCTGCGAATCATGTTTGGAGGGTAAGATGACCAAGAGGGCATTTGGAGCCAAGGGGAATAGAGCCATAGAAGTGTTGTAAATCGTTCACACTGACGTGTGTGGTTCAATTTCAACCAAAGCTAGAGGTGGCTATGAGTATTTCGTGACTTTCATCGATGATTACTCAAGGTTCGGGTACATTTTCCTCATGAAACACAAATCGGAAACCTTTGATAAATTCAAGGAGTTCAAAGCCGAAGTGGAGAATCATAGGGAAAAGAGTATCAAGTTTCTATGGTCTGGTCGTGGAGGCGAATACCTCAGCGATGAGTTTTTAAACTACCTGTCAGATGAGGGCATTGTTTCCCAGTTGACTGCACCCGGAAACCCTCAACAAAACGGAGTTGCAGAACGAAGAAACCGAACACTCTTAGAAATGGTCAGATCCATGATGAGTTATTCAGATCTACCCAAGTCGTTTTGGGGTCATGCCTTGGAAACGACGGCTTACGTTCTGAATCTGGTGTCATCCAAATCGGTTCCCAAAACCCCTAAAGAGTTGTGGACCGGGCGCAAGCTCAGTCTGAGACATCTCAGGATTTGGGGGTGTCCGGCATACGTGCTAGACAAGAAAGCCGGTAAGTTGGATACACGTTCGGAACTAAGACTGTTTATAGGATATCCCATGGGAACAAAAGGGTGCATGTTCTATGGTCCCGAAGATCAAAATGTGGTAATAAGTACGCACTTTAGATTTTTGGAAGAAGACTTTATGAACAATCGAAAGCCCAAAAGTGAGATTACTTTAAATGAAATAAGAGGGCAAACTCCTATACCAATTGTACAGGTTGATATACCAAGCGTCACACCGACACAATCAGAACCTCGTCGTAGTGGGAGGGTTGTCCGACAACCTGAGAGATTCATGGGGATAGGAGAATCTTCAGATTTGATCCCCGGGGATAGTGAATCAGACCCCTGGTCCTACAAGGAGGCGGTCTAAGATAAGGATTCAAAGTCCTGGCAAACTGCGATAGAAGTCGAGATGGACTCAATGGATCATAATCAGGTGTGGGAGCTAGTTGAACCACCCAGTGGGGTAAAACCCATTGGATGCAAGTGGGTCTACAAGAGGAAAAGAGGACCGGACTGGAAGGTGGAAACCTTCAAAGCTAGGCTTGTGGCAAATAGGTATTGATTATGAAGAAATGGATACACTTAAGTCCATCGATATTCTCATGGCAATAGCTGCTCATCTAGATTTTGATTGGATGAAGAAACTTGAGGAAATTTTGCAACGGCCGAAGGTTTCATCGAAAAAAGGCCAAGAACCATGCTTAAGTCCATTCAAGCAATTCTCATGAACCAATGTTTTGATCATGTAATCAAATCCTATGGATCAAAAGTTGTGTTTTTGAGATCGGAGCGCCTTGGTAAATGGATGTCAAGAAGCGATGTAAAGGTTTTGTCGAGGGCGTAAGGGTATGGTATCAAAGCAGGTTTGATATGAAGGACTTAGGGAAGTCGGTCATATTCTTGGGATCAAGATCATTTAAAGAAAAGAATGATTGACTTATCGCAGCTTCTTCATATATAGATAGATTTTGAGTTTCAACATGCAAGAAAATCTATATGAATCCATCTATCAACATGCCCTAGGAAGACACAATATTGTGTATGAAGATACCGAAGGTTTCATATAGATGGGCGGAATCCATCTATCAAGAACACCTTGTGTTAAGCGATGGGATGTATCCATTTATGGATCAAGCATGGTAGTGAGATATCGGCTTAAGGAACCAATGTTTTGATAGAATGTTGTAATCAAATTTCCGATGGATTTGATCAAAATAATTCGGGTAGAGTTGTGTTTATAGGAAGCATAAATGTGATTCTACCGGAATAATTGCCTTGGTATTCAAGAACTTCCTAGTGGACTTGGGCGTTGTTCGAATTTGCGATACGCGTTTTTCGTGATATCGCGGGAGCGATTTGTAAATTCAAAGGAACCGAGCCCACAAGGGGCGGCAAACACATTGAAAATACCAAAGGTTTTGACAAAGATCGCGTCGGAAGACAAACGGGTATGATTAACATTCGAGAGACATGTGGAAGGAATGAGTGTCAAGAGCGTTGCTAATCGCTTTGATATGTGGGGAAATGTTAGGGTTGATGTAGGTGACATTAGATGTCACCGGATAATATTCTTGGGATCAAGATCATTGAGATCAATTGTTGGGGTTATCGTGAAAAAGAATGATCGACTTATTCTTGAAATAAATTGTTTATCATTGTTCTTTAAATATATTTAATGTTATATATTTGAAGTGTTTTGTAGTTAACGTGGTCATGCAAGATCAAGAAGATCAAGTTAAGGGTTTTGTGTGTTTCACAACTTAGATAGACGGAATCCATCTATTGGTAGAAGTTGATGTGTGCCCCTAAGACTTGTCTTGACCAAGAGATTACACTGCAGTGCATTCGACCTTGAAGCGGACAATAATATTAATAAGGGATGAAATTGGACCTAAAATGGTTGTTGATTTCTTAATCTCTATCACTTAATAAGAATCGTGTGTGATTAGTAGTTATTGCTTTGATTGGAAAGAGTCCCTTCGATACAGGGATATGGCAATAATATTAATTGCACGACATTGCTAAAACTTTATCATACCAAATCTTGCAAGTGGAATTAATTTTTACCAAATCTTGGATAATAAAAGTATGGATAATAAAGTTGGGTTATCCTAATGATATAAAGATATTAATTAATATAAAGCTTTTCAGTGGCTTAATTAATTAATGGACTAAATAATCTTAAATACGGGAAATAATAACTGGGAGCCATATTACCGTAATATGGGTTAAGATGGATAGTGCAATATTAATTATATAGTGGTATTAATTAATATTAATGGGTTGAATTATATTGTGGCTCAATATTGGAATTCAGAAGTCCATTGGAAGGTCCATCTTAATTATCCTAAAGGCTCCTCAAGTAGTCCAATTAAAGTCCAATAAATAAAAGGTGCTTAAAATAAAATAAATTATTGTTGCATTATATATCCTAATTTTTTCGAAAATATAAAAGAAAAGAGGGAGATGGATTTTCTTGAAAAGATTTTATGGAAAGGAGATAATGTATTCTTGGAATACAAGATTATCCCATAAATTCAAGAAATCTCCCACTTGGCTTCTTTAATAGGAATTTTCGAAAATAGCATAAAAGAAAGGGAAGAAAGATTTTCTTGATTTTCTTGGAAATATTTTATGGAGAAATATATGTATTCTTGGAATACAAGAATATCTCATAAATTCAAGAAAGATCCAATCTTGCAAATCTTCTTGTAATTTTCAAAAATTAAGGCTAAATAAGGGTGGATATTTTTATGGAAAAATACACATGGAAAGAAGAATATATTGGATATATTCAAGATTTCTTGGAGATCAAGAAAAGATCTTTCCTAGCCCTAAATTGCCTTGGAATTTTCGAACCCTCCCTCACTTATAAATTGGGGATGAATTTTTCATCCCCAACTAGTGTTCCATGCGTTGGAAATATTAGAAATCCACAAAGGTGGTGCAACAATATTTTTTATTTTCCTTTGTTTTATAAATCGTTCATTTGAGAACCTTCCACCGGGGTTATTGGACGAGGACTTGGGAATACTTGAGAAGGACTTTTAGTGGGTATCCAGATACTTGATCCTGACTATCTCAGATCGTCTCTCCAACGGGTACGTTTACGTAAACTCCAAGAAATTCCGCATGCTACGATCTTTTACGTGAAATATTATTTGCATGTTGTTGTTGAATTGATTATTATTTGAATTCACTAAGGTAAATTCATGCTAGTAATAATTGTTAATTTAAATTTGTGTTTATGAGGTCATCCCGATAGATCCTGGCATATGTTATCCCAACAAGTATTATAAATAGGGGATAAATTTTTTATCCCCAATTCAATTCCATGTGTTGGAAAAATTAGAAATCCACAAAGGTGGTGCAACAAAATATTTATTTTTCCTTTGTTTATAATTGTTCATTGGAGAACCTCCCACCAAGGTTGTTGAACGAGGACTTGGGAATACTTGAGAAGGACTTTCGGTTGGTAGCCAGATACCTGATCCTTTCTGTCTCAGAAGTTATCACTCCAACGGGTAAGTTTACGTAAACTCCTAGAAATTCCGCATGCTAGGACCTTTTACGTGCTTATTATTTGCATGAGGTTGTTGGCATGATTATTATATGAATTCACATAGGTTAATTCATGTTAGTAATAATCTGTGATTTAAATTTGTGTTTTTAAGTTCATCCCGAATAGATCCTGGCATAAAGTATCCCAACAGGTGCCCCTGGATGACCCAATCGATCATGCCACAAAGAATGAGACACCCCAACAAAAAATGATGGTGGTTGGACTTTATTTGTGGTGATAGGATAAAGATCCCCTCGACTCTCACACCTCATTAGGCTCATCCCCGTCTGGAAATCCTTAACAGAAAACCCAAATGAATCAAATTCCACAGAACCGAATTATCAGTCGTGAATTTACGAACATATACTAAGTTTTTAATAATCTAAGGGACATGAAGAACATTATTCAAAGCTAAGGACGGATGTGAAGGGGATAATTGTGTATGTCCATAACCATAAATTGGAATTGATTGACCATTACCAACAATTATATCACGTTTATTGCTCAAATTGAAATAAGACGTAAGACTACCTTGTGCAGATGTCATATGAGACGTGGCACCCGTATCCATGTACCAATTAGCATCTGGTGGATGTAGGCCAAGTGTGTACATTGCTGCATCAATATCTGTAGCAAACGATGGAGCCGTGGCAAAAAACGCTTTAGGCCGAGGACCAAGGATCCCAGGTTGTGGAGCTTGAGGGAATTGGATAGGAGGTGGCCTCGCCCATGGCGCTGAGGGATATGGGCATGGAGGAATGGGCCATGGCTACTGCTAGGCCCCTGCTGTGAGCCGTAATTCCAGCCTTGTGGCCACGATTGTTGGAAAGACCGTTGTTGGCCACCACCTCCGCTATTTTGACCACCACTTTGTCCACTCTTCACTCCCTTCCCAGTATTCCGTTTGGAATTCTTCTTACCACCAGATTGCGAATGCTGCTGCATACGATGATCAGTAGGCGTAGTGCTTGTATCAAACGACGCTACCACCATGGCCGCTGCAGTAGCAACATTTTTTGCCAATCCCACTTCCTCAAGAACTAGCATCGATCGTGCTTGATAAAATTTTGGTAGAGGATTGCTTTGGCGAATAAGAGTGCCAACCCCACTATACACCTCAGTGAGACCTGCCACCAGTTGGAGGACTAGGCGATCATTCGATATCAGAGAGCCGACATTCTTAAGTTGATCTGACAACACTTTAAGACGCTGGCAATAGGTAGAAGCATTCAGAAAATATGCCATGGTCGTGTGGGAGAATTCTTGTTCGAGATTAACAGCCCGAGAATTCTTATTATCCTGGAAGATATCCCGTAGTCGATTCCACTCTTATTGAAGGTGAGTCGAGTTCGTAATTATATGCAACAAATTGGTAGAGATTATGGCGTAAATCCACTGAAGGACCGTGGCATCGAGTGTTGCCCATAGGTGTTTCTCATCATCAGTAGTCGGTTGTTTGCTATCGCCGACGGAATAATATGATGATACACTCAGTGAGAACGGGCGTGAATTTTGAATAATTCTGCCCACGTCGCATATTGGACGTTCTCCATCTCAAGGGTAATAGAGATATGGTTCTTGATGTTATTAACAGCAAGAGCCGGGTGGAATTGTGATTTTGACGAGTTGGCTGTCATGATGAAGTGAAGAAAAAAAGAAAGGGGAAACGAAAGAAAAAAAAAAGGCGAACAACGAATTCTTAGAGTGCAGCGGAAGAGAAAGGAATATGCCCTAAGTCTCTTGATACCATGTAAGAATATATTATGTTGATTGAATTCCTCAAGGAGAGTCAATATATACAAGTGTACAGATGTACTTGTAGGCTATGACTATGGAAATATTAATACCTATTAAATACAAAGATTATGTTAATTAATCTAATATATTTACATATATTCTATCACATTTGCATCCTGACCCAAGCGGCGAAATTGTACCTTTGTGTGAGAGAGATGATGACATTTGAAAGTAGAAATGTCAGTATGACCCCGACCCGTCCTGCCCTACGATGTCATTGGGGTCGCCCGCCCCATTCCCCGTAGCGGGGCAAATCGAGACTGGGTATCACCCTTGACTCGCTCGCCCGACCCGTTTGGATCCGTTTTCACATTAAATTTAATATATATATATATATATATATATATATATATATAGATATAATATATATAAGTATAATTTATTACTATATATTATTTTTATATTTATTAGTATATATGACATATAAGTAACAATAATTCAACTTCATAAACATATTTTAGGTCAATATATATTGATAAAACATCATATTAAATACAACATGGTAATTTAACTAAAATTCATATTGATATCAACATCTTTAAAATGTGAAAACAAATTTATAAACTTGCTTTTAATATTATTTTTTATTATTTTCAATTAAAATATTAAATTTATGTTAAATATTTTAAAATATAGCATGTATTATTCTTAGAATAATAAAAATTCTATTAAGAATGGGTCGACCCACCCCGACCCGTGCATCACAGCGGGTCGACCCGCTCCGCCCTGCCCCGAACAAAGAATGGGGCGGGTCCGGGTACTCAAGTACCCGACCCAACCCAACTCGTTGACATCCCTATTTGGAAGGTGAAAGTTCCCCTCATATCAGTTTTGAAATCAGAGTACATATAATATGTCTTTTTTCTAGTTTCACATTTGACATCTTTGTGTCCTTCATCAGTTATGGTCTGAGGCAATATGAACTACCTAGTCAGATCTAAATCTGGCCAGATGTGCTTGACATTCTGGTTATTCAGAGACCAGTTCAGATCTGGCTGTGCTCCAATCAAATGTGACTTGATATTTTGTTCTTCATGGTCAATTCAGATTTAATCTACGAGTGACACAATTAGACCTAGCATGGTATTTGGTGCTCACCTTTGAGCATTTTTAGGTCAGAATTGTTCGGAGGAGGACCGAACTTGCTTGGGGGGTTTTAATAGCGGTTCTCTGCACCCGAATTTTAAAACAGAGGTATAAATCTTAATATTTATTTAATCATTTATAGATTGGAGAGTGGTGCATTCAAAACCTGTAAATTATTAATAGGACATGAACATATTTAATTTCTGAGAAGGAACAGAACCAATTCTATTACTACAATAATTAATATAGTCGGAAACAAGAGTTAATAAAAAAGAATTTTGCATGCTTATTTAGTTTAACATGATATACGACATTTTTTAATGTATGCGCATAATTTTTCCAAATGTTATTATAATATATATTAATGTTAAAATAAATTATTATTTTAAATATAGTCAAAGTTATCCTCATTGTAAAGTAAGAATAATACTTTTATTGAATGATTTCATTGTACAAGGACGTATCATATATATACAACTTGATCAACTTTATTCTAGTAAATATACACAATCAAAGGAATTAATCAATACATCAATTCCTATAATTAATCAATAGAATAATGCTAATTATCTGTTTCTATCAATGCTAATTATCTGTTTCTAATTATTTGTTTCTATCATCCCCCCTTAAGCGAGACGTGGGGTGTGACTCCACTCGAAGCTTGCGTCTGAAGAACTCAAATAGCGGGCGAGGTAAACTCTTGGTGAAGATATCGGCAATTTGTAACTCAGAAGAAACAAACTGAGTGACTAGCTTACCAGAAGACACTAATTCTCGTATAAAATGATAGTCGATGTCAATGTGCTTAGCCCGTTTATGAGCCACAGGATTTTGGCTAAGAAAAATGGTATTATTATTGTCACATAACAAAACAAGAGATTTCGAACACCTAAACTCAAGCTCTTTTAGAAGATGAGTGATAGAGATCATTTCAGAGGTGGCATTAGCAAGAGCTTGATACTCGGATTCACAACTGGAGCGAGAGACTGTAGGTTGTTTTCGAGCACTCAAAGAAACTAGATTACCACCGAGATAGATGGAGTATCCATAAGTGGATCGTCTAGTCTCTAGACATCGAGCCCAATCAGCATCAGAGTAACCCACTAAAGATGGAGATGAACCAGAGGAGAAAGATAGCCCATAATCGGGAGTACTCTTGACATCTAGGAGAATACGTTTAATGACTTGAAAATGCTCGATTGTTGGTTGTTGAAGAAAATTACTGACAGATGATAAAGAAAGCAAAGATCGTCGCGTTATAGTGAGATCTTGTAGGGCACCAACTAGAGATCTGTATAGAGTAGGATCATCAAACAAAGGACCAGTAGAAGCTAGTTGAAAACCAACAGCTAATGGAGTGGAGACAGGCTTAACATCCTCAAGATTAGCCCGTTTAAGAATATCCCGAGCATATTTAGCTTGATTCAGGGAAAAAGACCTTATGTGTATAAGTGACCTCTAGACCCAAGAAGTATCCAAGCTTGCCCAAATCCTTAATGGCAAATTCTCGTTGGAGACGAGAAATAAAAGAAGTGATGAGCTCCTGTGAATTTCCTGTAAGTATAAAATCATCAACATATACAAGAAGATATAGTGTAGATGATCCTTGAAAGTAGATAAAAAGAGAGGAATCCGATTTACTACATAGAAACCCAATGCTAAGAAGAAAATCACTTAACCTTTGAAACCATGCCCGAGGAGCCTGTTTTAAGCCATATAGAGCCTTTTTTAGGCGGCATACATGGTCGGGTAAGCGCAGAATCAACATATCCCGGAGGTTGCTCCATAAAGACAGGCTTTGGAAGAATACAATTAAGAAATGCATTCTTCACATCAAGTTGATGCAAAGGCCAGTGTTGCATCACAGCCAGAGAGAGGACGACCCAAACAATGGAGGCTTTGACTACCGGACTAAAAGTGTGAGAGTAATCAAATCCTGGTAATTGGGTAAACCCTTGAGCAACAAGGCGAGCCTTATGTCGATCAATAGAACCATCTGCCAAAAACTTCGTACGAAAAACCCATTTCGATCCAACGATATTAGTAGCAGGTGGCCGAGGGACAAGATCCCATGTATCATTCAATCAAAGAGCAGAAATTTCCTCGTCCATAGCAGCAAGCCATTCTGGATGTTTGGCTGCTGACTTGAACCCTTTAGGCTCACGAGCTGTAACAAGAGCATTGAATAAAGAAGACTGAGCATAATAAGTGAGATTCTTAGGCTTGAAAATACCAGATTTTGCTCGAGTTGTCATGGAGTGAGTCGGTTTAGGTGCAGGTGGAGGTAATGGCCCATTATTTCAATCTGTGAAGGACTATTAGGTTCGAGTTGCCCGGAGATGGAGCCGAGGAGGAGATGGGGGCGGGGAAAAATTAGAGCCTCAAGGAAGGATCACAAAGAGAACACTAAGAGCTGCGGAGATGTAAGAACTGGCGTGGTAGATGGCACAGTTGGCAATGAAGGACCATTCAAACTAATAGGTTCAACAAACTCCACAAGAGGAGGATTGGAAATTGAAGACCTGTTTGAGTTCACTGAAAATGGAAAGCAAAGTTCATCAAACTTAACATGCCGAGTAATATTAGTGCGGAAGGAATTAGGATCGAGACACCGAAACCCTTTATGAATGCTGCTGTAAGCCATAAAAATGCAGGGAATGCTATGTGGCTCAAATTTATTTGCCACATAATCCCGAAGACAAGGAAATACAAGACAACCAAATGGATGAAAAACCTCATAGTTGGGAGCAACGAAGAATAATAGCTCAAATGGAGATTTGCCCTGAAGAACTGGAGTAGGCAACCGATTAATGGTATAAACAGCACTACTGAAAGCTTCAACTCAATATTGGGAAGGAACATTTGCATGAAACATCATAGCAAGACCAGTTTCTGTAATATGACGATGCTTTCTCTCTGCATGCCCATTTTGAGCAGGCGTATAAGAACAAGACATGGAATGACGTATACCATTTTCCGCGAAGAATTTTTGAACTCTCCCATTAGTAAATTCAGTACCTCCATCACTTTGAAATTTTTTTTATCCGACTATCAAATTGATTAGAGACAAACGTATTAAATTTGATAAGCACATCAAAGAAATCAGATTTTTGTTTCAACGGATAAAACCAGGTAAAACGGGAGAAGTCATCCACAAATATCACATAGTATCTAAAACCAGAAACAGATGCAATGGAGCAAGTCCCCATAAATCACCGGTGCACAATATCCAAGACACAAGACGATCGTTTATCATTCAAATTAAAGGGCAAACGTTTACTTTTTCGCTGCTCTCACAAGACGAACAAATCATAGGTTTTGGTAGCACAGATGTGACTGAGAGGTGTCCAAGCTTATTCAATAATAGAATTGTATCAAAGGCAACATGGCCTAGTCTAGAGTGCCATAATTCAAAAGAAGCAATTAATTGAGAGGGTGATCGGGAAACAACAAGAGCGGGAAGACCACCATCAAGCACATAAAGACCATTTCTACGCTTACCATGGGCCAGAGGTTTCTTGGTTGTTCGACTTTGAATAGTAAACGAATCATCCGTGAATAAAACATCAACCCCAGAATCAGCAGTCAATCTACTTACAGACAAAAGATTTTTTGTAATCCTTGGAACAACCAATACATTATGCAAATTTAGTGAATCAGCAATTGAACATGAACCAATATGAGTAATTTTTAATCTATCACCATTTGCAACAACAACACAATCAGAACCTGTGTAGATGGCTGCGAAATCCAAAACGGCAGAGGTAGACGCCATATGGGCAGATGCCCCTGTATCCAGGTACCATACTGAACCAGGTGATGGTGCTATGTGACAGCTAGTTGAGAGAGCCTCGGCCATATTTGTTGTAGCCATTGCAGATTTGCAGATTAGAAAGGAAGAATATCGTGGGAGAGAATAGAGATAAAATAGGGTTTTGGTATCTTTAGGCTGATACCATGTAAAGTAAGAATAATACTTTTATTGAATGATTTCATTGTACAAGGACGTATCATATATATACAACTTGATCAACTTTATTCTAGTAAATATACACAATCAAAGAAATTAATCAATACATCAATTCTTATAATTAAGCAATAGAATAATGTTAATTATCTGTTTCTATCAATGCTAATTATCTGTTTCTAATTATCTGTTTCTATCACTCATAGATGATAATATGAAATAATTGAGTTTGTGTAATGATTATATTGTTGATAAAAATCTTGAAATATTTAACTTAAAAATAAAAATATAAATTTTCTTTTCATACCGTACGTTGTAGTACGCGGGCCACCTGATTTCTTTGAAGAGAATTTGAATATCCTTACTGCTCAAGTTTTGATTGTTCTTAAAATCAGAAATTGATTTCAATCTTTGATTCAATTTTCTCACTAATTGGTGTTCACCAAAATATACGAAATTGAGTAGGTCTAGTGTGAAAATTTTCATCTATGAAAATCTATAAAATTACCCTAAAATAATTATCTACACCCTAAATATTAAATAATAAACACTAAATTATGATATATTCGGGCCGGGTGAACCATGAACCACTTGGGCCGAGTGAACCAAGAATCACTCAATTTTATCTTACCTTCACTAATTACAGAATTTAATTGTAAATTAAAGTTTTACATGTATGAAAATTTTCATACTAGACTTTATCTACAAAATTTTATATTCATGTGAATTATTACAGTAAAATAAAAGATTAGAATTTTTTACATTCATGAAAATATTTACAAGTCAATAAATATTTGTTTTAATTTTAACTTAGTGACGCCAATGCAGGTTATCGTGCAATCTCTCTTCAAACTCTTAATTATTGTCGGAATTGTACTTATTGTCGGGACTTGTACCCAGTCTTGCATTATATATTAGAGATCCACCCAAAATAATCAACATGAGGGTTGTTAAGAAAACTTGAGACGAATGAATTTCAAGATTTTTTTTTTTTTTTGATGTGGGTGTGAAGTAGGGTGGGTGTGTGTTTAGTAAATTTAGTATTTTTTATTTGTAATAATTACATTGCACTACACAATAGTGTCCACTTTCAAATTAATACAATTGTTTTTCCAACTTACATTCAACTACAACAGGTGCAAGTAAATGACTCAATTACCATTCATCTCACATTCAAAAAAGTAACCGCCCATTATTAAGTATCTCAGTCTCTCTCCCCACTTCTCATTTTCAAAAATCGTTCTCACTCTAAAATCTTTTTTCTCTCTCCATCAAAAAATCTATTCATCCCCTCTCACACCATAATCTATTCATTGTCTCCCAACATTTGCTGCAAGAATCTTCTCGACATAAATGTAAAGAAGAAGAGAGGGACGCCACCGCCATCTAAGCCCTAATTTTGTGGGTTTTCCGACCGATTTGAAGTTCTTCGACTGGTTTGGAAGTTCTTCACTCATTTCACACGGACCTACCATACGACCTAACACGCTACCATTTAATCATCCTTTTTTAATTGCAAGAGAAATAAAAATCAACAACAAAGTCCATCTTTATTTATCAAATTTTGGTTTTGTAATTTTTTTGTGATATTTATATAAAATCGTGAAAATATACTGCTGAAATATAATTGTTGATGTTGCACGGATGTTGTTCCATATGTTGGACAACATTCTGCACAATATCATAAATTTGTTCTTTCTCCTAACACTGACTCCGTTTTAACAGATGTGTTTTTCTATGTTTCCTGCATTGCAGGTTGAAGATAAATTCAGATATTGTCAAGCGATTGCACTGTTGTGGAGTGAGAATATAAAGATCATGGGTGGTTACACCAAGATCATGGAGATAGTGGAGGAGATGTTCAAGGCTATCCAAGCCTAGTGGATAGGACAATGCAGTTGATCCAAAAGTCTATAAATACCCTGCATTGGTCGACATTCAAGTTTGAGGAAAAGTGAAATACCATTTGCTCTATTCCAAACTTTAGAGAGTAACATCCGAGACACAATCGAGAGAACAACCGAGTGATTGTTTCTTGTAGGAGTGTGAGGGTTGATGCTATTCTATTTGTACAGGTCGAGGGAATACAATCTCTCCTATCAGTATTGATTTTATCTTATTAGATCAAGTTTTGGGTTGAATAAGATCACTAGTTACTTGATTGAATAGATTGATTTTGATGTGTGGTTTTTCAATACACCTTTTAGGATCTTGTAAGAGGTTCTTGTGTATCTCACTACTTGTTATAGTGATGTTTTTAACCATGAGGTTCGTATAGTCTGAATTAAGACTATATAAAATTTTAAAATCCTTTGCACTACGTTTTTACACTTCCGCTGTCATGTTGTTTTACATGTTGCATAACATTTTCAACAACACTCTGAAAATACACGCACACACACTGTCATTTGGCGCCAGAGTCATAAACTTGATACAATAAGTTAAAGGTCCTGTGTTTTAAAGTGTGTTTTTGCAATGGATTATCCGTTGACTCCTTCTTTAAAACCTCCAATTTTGGATGGATCCAACTATCCTTACTGGAAACCTAAAATGCGCATGTACATTAAATCTATAGATGAGAGAGCATGGCGTAGTGTGTTATCTGGTTGGAATCCACCAAAGATATTTGATGATAAAGATGGAGAATCGCAAGTAAAAAAGGAGATTGATTGGTCCAATGATTAATGCACATCGGCCAATTTCAATTCTAAAGCCCTTAATGCGATTTTTACTGCTACTGATGTTTCTATGTTTAAACTGATATCTAACTGTGTTTCTTCTAAGAATGCATGAGAAATATTGTAGGAACATTGTGAAGCATCAAAAAGTGTTCGAAGGACTAGACTTCGAATGTTGAGAACCAAGTTTGAAAACTTGAGGATGAAAGATGATGAAACCATTTCATCATACAATGAAAGGATAAGTGAGATTGCTAATGAGTCACACTCACTCGGTGATTCAATTTTCAACACTCTGTTAGTCAATAAAATACTTAGAATTATTCCTAAACGATTTGATGCTAAAGTATGTGCAATAGAAGAGACTAAGAACACTGATTTATTGAGTCAAAATGAGTTGATTAGTATTTTGAAAACATGTGAGATTAACTCAAATATGTTAGATGATGATATACATGAGAAAGATAAAGACAAGAAAGTACTTGCTTTTAGAGGTGAAACTTCTGAAAATGTTGGTAAACATCCTTGTTTAACTGAAGTTGATCCTGATGATGATGTTTCTGATTTATGTGATGAAAATGTTTTTGAACAATTTGCTCTTATCACTAAGCAATTCAAATCTTTTCTAAAAGGAAAGTTCAGAAAACCTAATGGTAATTTTCAACCAAGAGATAGAAATAATCAGAATACTTCTCCCTCTAATAAAAAGTTTGTTCCAAGTCAGTCCTCCAGTTTCAATCAATCTAGACTAAGGATAACAAGTTCAAATATGATCCTGAGTACAGAAAAAAGGTTAAATGTGGTGCATGTTCCGGATATGGTCATTGTGCTAATGAATGTGCTAATAATATGCTTAGGAAAAATATGAACTTTAATGCTACCTTAAGTGGTGATTCTGATGATGAAACTGATGCTGGAAAATGTGAACTAAGTGTTATGTCTGCTAAAATAGTTTATGATGATATATTTGATGATGATCTCGATGATTATTGATCTGAAGCAGATTCAGATGTTAACACAACATCTGAAACAACATTCAGTAAATATGATTCTGAGATTAACTGGTTTGCTGGAACTATTCTGAATGTTGAAACTTCAAATTCTGCTGAATGTAACTCTGAATATCTGAAGTTTAAAACTGATTTAGAAACTCAAAAATAGGTGTTGTGTTCCTTATGTTTAGAAAATTCAGATTTGAAAGAGAATCTTTTGAAGCTTGAAGTTTTGTTAACTAGAAAAGATGTGGAAATTTCTTCTTTCAAAAATGAGCTTAAGTGTACTACTGATTTAAATGATACATTAATGATTGGAAGATCTAGTAATGCTGGTCTTGGTTTTGAGAAAAGTACTGAAGATACTCCAATCTCCAGTAAACCTATTTCTTTTGTAAAGGAAGAAACTTGTTTGACAAAACCTTTGAATCTTAAACAAAAGAAATCTGCTGGATTATTTGAAGAGTATGTCTGTTTTTATTGTGCTGGAGTAGGTCACATTCATCCATACTGTTCTAAGTTAAGAAGAGATTTAAAAGCTGGAATTATTTTACCTAACAAAGTTGAACACCCTATAAGACAGGTTAACAAAACTAAAAAGTGGATTCATAAGAACATGTTATGTAATGTTGTGTATACATCTTTGAAAGCATGTGTTTCTGGATCTTGGTACTTTGATAGTGGTTGTTCTAAACACATGACTGGCCAAGTTAATCATTTGTCTAATTATACATCTTGTGATGGTGGTCATGTTATTTATGGTGGTGGTTGAAAAGGTAAAGTGGTTGGTAAATGAACCTTGAATGTTCCTGGTTTTCCAAAGTTGACAAATGTGTTACATATAAAAGGTTTACTTGCTAATCTGATTAGTATTAGTCAGTTATGTGATGATGATTTACATGTGAAATTTGACAAAAAATCATGCTATGTACTTGACAAAAATGATGAATGCTTATTGACTGGTGAAAGATTTGCTGATAATTGTTATTTGATTGGTTCAAATCATACTTGTAAAAGTGTTAAAACATATGATATTATTCTGTGGCATCAAAAACTTAGTCATGCTAATTACAGAAGTATTCAGAAATTGCATAGACTAGGTGCTGTTGTTAGTTTACCTGATCTTAACTTTTAAAAAGAAAAAATCTGTGGACCATGTCAGAAAGGAAAGCAAGTAAGGACAACAAATCAAATGTTGTCAGCATGTACAACAAACAGGTGTTGTGAGTTGATTCATATGAATCTAATGGGTCCTATGGAAACAGGAAGTTTAGGTGGAAAGAGGAACTCCTATGTTCTTGTAGATGATTTTTCTAGATATACTTGGGTAATTTTTCTAAAAGAAAAATTTGATACAAAAGGTTTAAAACTGTTTTATGTTTACAGATCAGTAGGATAAGATTTGATCATGGAAGAGAATTTGAAAACAATTCTTTTACTGATTTTTGTGAAAAGAAAGGTATTTGCAAGAGTTTTCTTCACCTAAAACTCCTCAACAAAATGGGATTGCTTAAAGGAAGAATAGAACTTTGCAAGAAATGACAAGAGTTATGCTAACCTCAAAAAGTTTATCTAAGAAATTCTGGGCAGAAGCTTTGAATACTGCTTGTCACATTGTGAATAAAGTCTATATTCGTTCTGGTAGTAATTGTACTCCCTATGAGATTCTAAATAACAAGAAACCAAATTTGAAATACTTTCATGTGTTTGGTTGTGTTTGTTACATTTTGAATGATAGGGATCAATTGCACATGTTTGATTCAAAGAGTGATAAAGGATTTTTCATAGAGTATTCTAAGTATAGCAAGACATATAGAATATATAACTTGAGAACTGATACAATGCAAGAATCTGTAAATGTGGTATTTGATGAACTTGTAAGTCTTGCAGGTAAAAGTGTTGAAGATAATGTATCAGATTTGATAGAAGTATCCAAAGATACTGATGAAACTGAAGACAGTATAGATGTTGATCAGAATGTTCCTTCAACATCTGATACAACATTGTCCCAATGTTCAAATACTGAAAATCTGTCACAAGATTTGTAGTATCCAAAACATTTGGTTCCCTCAACAAAGATAATGAAAAGTCATCCATCAAATCAGATCATTGGAGAAGCTACCACTGGTGTACAAACTAGAAGAAGAATGGGTATTCATATCAATAACTTTGTAAGATTAGTTTGCATGTCATCCATATGCAATCAGGTAACTTTTGAGTGTTATCATTTTGCAATTGAGCCTAAGAATGTGAAAGAAGCTCTTAATGATGAAATCTGGATAAATGTTATGCATGAAGAGCTTAATCAGTTTGAAAGAAATGATGTTCGGACACTTGTACCTAGACCTAATCCTGATATTAATGTCATAGGAACAAAGTGGATTTTCAAGAATAAAACTGATGAATTTGGTAATATTGTGATAAATAAGGCTAGATTGGTTGCTCAAGGTTATACTCAGATTGAAGGAATTGACTTTGATGAAACATTTGCTCCTGTTGCTAGAATAGAATCTATTAGATTACTTCTTGCTATTGCATGTTTCATTAACATTAACTTGCATCAAATGGATGTTAAAGCTGCATTCTTGAATGAAATTTTGACTGATGAAGCTTATGTTGAACAACCTCAAGGTTTTGAGAGTCTAGAATTTCCTGATCATGTTTATAAGTTAAAGAAAGCTTTGTATGGTCTTAAACAAGCACCTAGAGCTTGGTATGGTAGACTTACTGATTTCTTACTTGAATTTGGATTTTTGAGAGGTGAAGCTGATAGAACCTTGTTCATTAAAAATTCTATAAATCATATCATGTTTCTCCGATATATGTTGATGATATTGTATTTGGTTCAACTTGTAATGATACGCTTGAAATTTTTGTTAAAGAAATGACCTGTACTTTTGAAATGTCCATGGTTGGAGAACTGAATTTCTTTTTAGGTCTTCAAATCAAACAAATGAAAGATGGTATTTTCTTTTCTCAAAACAAATATGCTAAGAATTTGGTGAAAATGTTTGGTCTTGAAAGTGCTAAAACTATGAAAAGCCCTATGGGTTCTGTTGGGGTTATACTTAAAAGTATGCTTTTACTTTGTATAACCAAAGTGAATTTATATCTTATTTACTGAAAATAAATTATTTATCACTATTGCTTTAAATATGAATGAATGTTATATATTTACTGCATATTTGTTCAATAAATAGTACGTGTTACATTGTAGTTAATTTGGTGATAACAGATCACAGAAGATCAAATTAATAATTCCCTGTAACTAAGTACAAATTCACAATCTAGATGGAAATGAACAATCCATCGTGAAAGGTTGAAGTGTAAGGCTCGGATTGACTTGTCTTGACCAAGAGATTACACTAGTGCATGATGATGCGCTGAATAAGACCTACAACGAGGATAAATTCTTCAGTACTGAACATGGAAGAATTAGACCTCAGTGGTTCATTATTTCTTAATCTCTGTCTCTTAAATATGATCGTATGTAATTAATAATTATTGCTTTGATTCATGTTGGGTAGAGAATCAATGTTATTCAATACTTTGTGTTTTGACCAATATTATTAGTTACATGACGATTGCTAAGATTTAATACAGAGAATCGTGTGCAAATACGTCTTGCTTGATTTGTCCCCTTGGTGGGCTCAGAAGTTTTATCACACTAAATCTTGCAAGTGGAATTTTTTTCCGGTATGGATAATAATGTTGAGTTGTTCTTACTCCAAGGAAAAAAATATTAATTAATATAAAGCTTTTCAGTGGCTTAAATTAATTAATGGACTAGATAATCTTAAACATGGGAAATAATAACCGGGAGCCATATTACAGTAATATGAGTTAAGATGGATAGTGCAATATTAATTATGTAGTGGGATTAATTAATATTTATGGGCTTGAATAATATTGTGGCTCAATATTGAATATTCAAAGTCCATTGGAAGGTCCAATCTTAATTCTCCCAAAGGCCCCTTTAGTAGCCCAAAGATAAAGTCCAATAACTGAAAAAGGTGCTTAAAATAAAAGAAATATTGTTGCCTTATTTTTCCAATAATTTCGAAAATTATGGGTAGGAAGAGAGAAAAGATTTTCTTGATTTTCTTGGAAAGATTTTTATGGAATAAGCATTCTTGAGATACAAGTTTATCCCATAAATTCAAGATAAGTCAAAGATTCTTTTTCTTCCTTAATTTGACAAAATTTTCGAAAATTATGGAGTGTGGGGAAAGAAAAGATATTTTGTGATTATTATGGAAATAGAATATACAAGATATATTCAAGATTGTATCTTGGGAAGATACAAAGAAATTTCCTAACCCTAATTAGCCACAAAATTTTCGCCCCCCCATGGCCTCTATATATAGGGGATGAATTTTTCATCCCCAACACAATTCCATGTGTTGGAAAAATTAAAAACCTGCAAATATTTTCTTTTTCCCTTTTCGTTAATTGATGCTTCCTGGTTCGGATTTTTGAAACTGGGAATACTAAAGAAGGACTTTGGGTGTGTTCGTCGAACCGTTACTCATCTGTCTCAGTTGATTCGCCAAAAGGTACGCCTTACGTAATCCTAGAAATCCGCATGTGTAGGATTTACGTGGCTTTATTATATGCATGATATGTTGTTGTTATTTGATTATTATTTGAATTAATATAGGATTAATTCATGCTAGTAATAATTAAATAATTTATTTGTATTTAAATTGCACCTCGAAGCACACCCTATTTCCCGGCATGTTCAACTCAAATGTTGAGTAAAGACTTGATTTGATGACCATGATGATTGGTAGTCTTTTTGTACTTAACTTTTAGTGGGCTCGATTTTTAGTGGGCACGATATTATGTATAATTAATAAATGCTAGATATCAAGTTAATCTAAGGAATCACATCTTAATTCTGTAAAAAGAATTATAAGATATGTGGCTGGAACATGTGATCTAGGTATTTGGTACTCAAAGGATACTAATTGCTCTTTAGTTGACTATAGTGATGTAGATTGGGCAGGTGATTGTGATGACAAAAAAAGTACTAGTGGAGGATGTTTCTACATGGGAAACAACATTATCTCCTGGCATAGTAAGAAACAGAAATGTGTTTCACAATCAATAGCTGAGTCTGAATATGTTGCTGCTGGAAGTTGTTGTACTCAACTCTTATGGCTTAAAAAGATGTTTGATGATTATGGGTTGGAAAGTGATATTTTGACTGTTTATTGTGATAATACTAGTGCTATAAATATTTCCAAGAATCCTGTGCAACATTCTTTGACGAAGCATATAAGTATAAGACATCACTTTATAAGAGATCTTGTAGAGAAAGAAGTTGTGAAGTTAGAGTACATTTCTACTGAGAAATAACTTGCTGATATTTTCACAAAAGCCCTTGGTAATGAGAAATTTTCTTCCCTTAGAAAATCTCTTGGTCTTTGCTATATCTGAAAATAAACACTAGATGTTGTGACAAATGTTTCTCAACATTTGAAGCAACATTGTGGTTCTGATAATGAGTTTGTCTACTGTATTTGCTTATTTTGAACTTTAAATGATAGTGTTTTGTTCTTATTGTTTGAATCATGGTTTAGATACACAGTCCTTGACATATATCTCTTAAATGCATTAAAAATAAAATACAACTTAGATGTGTAATCACTGAGTAACTACGGGACACGGAGCTCGCTACTACGATGTTCTCTTTTCAAAAGGTGATTAAATATACATCCAGATTTGTTCACAATCTGCTGAGTAATTATGGGGCACGGAGCTCACTACTACGATGCACTCTCTTGAAAAGGTGGATCAATGTGAACATGTGTTAAAAGAAAATTTCAAAATATGCAACACTGGATGATGAATTTCATGCAAAATGAAGTGTTGAGATATATGTGTGCCGACATTTTGTGAAACCTTAAGTGATTCGAACTTTATCTATCATACATGATTTGTTTAATGTTCTTGGTAAGTTTATTTTGTGAATTAAATGAGTTGTTTGAACTTAATTTGTGTCTATTTAATTTTGGATATGGTTTCCTAGTTTTGAAAATATTTTTGGCGGCTTCTTACACATCACACGATCACAAACTTGCTACATAGTGGGTGGTTACTTTGTTCCACTCATTGTTGGTTTTTGGTGGTTTTGTGTAATAACTTCTATATTTTGAACTCTACTTAAGGTCGATTTATTTGTGTGTTTCATACCTAAAGCTGAAAACATTGTTGTTGCACATAGGAATCGAGGTTTATTGTTTTACACTTGTGTTATTTCATTATTTTTGGTCATATACTTTACTTTTCCCTCCTATATTTCATATAACATTATTTTAATGCTGATGTATTATTTGATTGGATGTTCAGGTGGTGAGATGAGTGATAAACAAAACCCTTTGGTTTCTTCTGATCATTCACACTCACACGCAAACCCTTCTCAATCAAAACCTCTCTCAAACACTTCCTCACTGGCGAATTCAAACCCTCTGAACTTACTCGCTGAAATGGTTGCACAAAACCCAGATAATGATTCCCAAAATGTTGGTGGATCATCGTCTTCATCCCTTCCTAAACCTCTTGCTCTTCACATTCCTAATTCTACTCCTAAATCCCTTGTTGATCTTCTTGTTAAACAAGCTGTCGAACTAAACCCGATAGTTTTGCCTGATATCTATATTGGTTCGAGGACCGATAAGTGCGATTATGTTGATCTCTCTCGCAAAACCCTCGCTATGTTCTCCAAAAAGGAAAATATCACTCAAATAGCCGATGTCGAAATGCATGTTGTTGATTCCTCCGATTCGGGCAGGGGAAAATTGAAGAATATTCAATGAGTGGAAGCTATTGTGAAAATTGTAACATGGAATGAAAGAAGATGAATTCAGGGCTCCCAGGATCCTATCACTATAGAGGATTCAAATGAAGATGAATCAAAAGCTATCCGCGATGATGATCCATGTCATTTGAAAAGGAACGTAAACTAAAAAGGAGAAAATGAACCATCTATGAATGTTGCTCTGAATCTTTGAGCCATATGAGGAAAATGTCACAAGGCAAGCTAAAACAGAAGAAGGTATGGGTGGGGAAGACCAAGTCAATGGAAAGATAAATATGGAAGAGATATGGGTAGTTAATGGTGCAGAGATATCACGAGGCGTATATGAAAAGGATACGGCACGTTGATCCAGATCTCATTGCATGCGGGATTCAATTTGAAAAAAAGATTAACGAATGGGAAACTCCAAGCTTATAAACATCTTGGGATAAGCCGAGGCCCTATGCAAGCCTTTGGCGGAAGAAGCCCATGAAGACTCTTAACCAAGTTCTTTGTCTATAAATATTTCGTGTATCATTCATTGTAGAGGATCAAACATTTTAGTATTCTAAGCAGAAATTATAGTGAAATATACCTGGCTTGGTCGCCCCCAGACGTAGTCTTATTCACAGACGAATTGGGTAATCAAATATCGTCTCTTTACCCTTTTTAATCGTTTAGATTGCTATCCCATTATTTGATTACTATTTGTTGGCCGGGATACATAAACCGGACACAACAATTGGCGCCGTCTGTGGGAAATTTCTTTGCAGAATTGTTCATAAATTCTAACCTCCATCATACATTTAGCAATGGCGATCAACCAAGGTAACCCCACCGGACATGAAATGGGACGCCCCGATGATTGATGTTGAAGCCTCTCGAGAATGTTGGCGATGTTGATGATCTTTACCCATGCAAAAACGCATGGGAAGGACGATGTTGTTAATCACTCTGAGATCGTGGAATCTGGTCCAAACACGGAGGGACGCGAAAGGCCGAATGGCCGTCCTCAATAATAAAAATGCCTCGCCTTTATTTTTGAACGGTTAAGAAGAACAACCCTTTATGGTGGATAAAAAGTCGCCCATGATGCCAAAACTTCAAGGAATAAGTTGTTCTTTGAACCTAGCCGACACAAAAGGGGATCGGGTGTGTTATATCAATGGGAGTTTGTTGATGCCTACGATCCGGCAAAGCATGCTATCGTTTGGAATCACCGACTCCTGGAGCGACCGGTGGGGTCGGAAAATTTATTCAATCGCTCGGGGATCTAAGGATTCAAAAGGTCCCAATGGTCGTTGAGGATGAGGCCCTCCAAACGATCTCGGCCTCGACATGTTGATCAGTGGGAAATACGACCTCGCGTATTGATTTTAGCTATTAGATCAAGTTTTAGGTTGTACCCTACACGGATCAATTGTCGATAGGGGTTCAAATTTATCTATACAAAACGGCGATCCTCGTGGGATCATCGCGAAAATCTTTCGTCAATAACTATTTAATGATCCGTCAATAAAATTTAGACAATTTGTTCTCGGATCAAATGACTTCTTGAGCGGATAGAAAACCAAAATGGGCGGCGGTGTTGTAGGTTCCGGACTTTATGTTCAATTGCCAACAAACAATAAACAATAATTTGTCGACGATCAAAACAAGTAAAAATACACGATGTTTGATTACATGTAGTTAAATCTTTTGAATAAGACTACGTGCTTGGGGGCTCCATGTAATTTTATATCTTGCACTATATTTTACGCTTTTTAGGATTCTAATGTGTGAAGAATTATAGTTGTTATGCTTTACAATGTGTAATACAAGTTATATTTATAGACATATAATTAGGGCTACATCCTTCATGGGCTTCTGTAATTTGGTGACCGGTTCTCGGGGCAATACCAAGCCGGAGAATTCTAATAATACCTAGAGTTTCATCCTTACTTATCCATTGTTATATTCATAAGTAGCGATCCTAGGATACACTTACCCGGCCTTTTAGGGTTTCTATCGGATATGGTATATCTTTACCAAATTAAAATCCTTTGGATACACCAATGTTTATCTCAAAAATCTTTGCCATATTTATTGTTTTCTTTTTCCGACCTTGAGACCAAGTCATCCTTTGACTGGCGGTCCTTGCGACCTCCTCCCAAGTCGAAGGTCGCCAAGTGGCCTTCCCATTCTTTAAGCGGTGTCGCCCCACGACCACAACAACGTGCCCCAAGTCGTCGAATGGATCTTCATGCGGGTCGCCTCCTTGTCTCCAAGTGCCTCGAAAGCGGGTGATGATCGCTCTTTATGTGTGATGATGCGTGGAGGCCGCACTTATTTTTTGAGAGATTTCTTAATTTGAAAAAAATTAATGCATTGGGGACCCGCCTTTGTTTCAAAGAGCCTTAGCCTCAAGTCACTTCATTTAGGTAGGAACCACATTGGCGAACGACAGGTCTTCATCGTAGTAATTTTCAAATCGTATGGTGAGATTATTCATGTTACAACAAAGCGGGGAGCGGATCATAACCTCACTATCGGGATTCTCCGGGATTTCGGCGCCATGTATTACCCACGGCACCTACGAGCCAAGGAGGAAGATCGGCATAGCGGCCGCGTTGACGCTATAGTGGCTCTGGAACCCACAAGAGTCCGCGGTTGGCGAAGTACAATTCCTACATGGCCTCTATGGGCGCGTCCGATGCGACTAAGTATCGGCTTATTTCTTTGACTCTGAGTGACCAAGCTCATCAGTGATTTACCTCGCTACCACCATTCTCGGTGGACACTTTTGAACAGCTCACCAGGCTGTTCTTGACCCAGCAAAGTGAAACTGAGTCGGATCGACAAACTCATACTCAAAGGAGACCCTATAGGGGATGATGTGAAATTGCTTGGGGCCATCTCAAAGCGGTGCCTCGGGAAGGACCGCTTCGACCAAGCTCTGCTTGATCTAATTCTTCTGACCTTCCGAATATCCAACTAGCTATGTCGACTTCAGGAGGCGAGTTAGCGACTTGATCTACATATCGGAGCTGTTGGAATCCCGACTCTCCGATAATAAGGAAGTCGCAGATCCGATGAAAAGCTCCAAGAAAGTCGGGGGCACTAGGAGAAAAGGTACCCCGGCACCTTCTGCCGTTCAAGAGAATATCCGATTAAGGCGATGGAAGCGTTGGGCATGACTCCTGGACATGTTTACAATCAGATCAGAGAGCGGGAAATACTCCTCCCGCCTCGCCCCATCAATAACAAAGGCAAATTAAATCAACAAGTTTCGCCATTTCCTTGAACGGGTAGGCCACTATGGCGAGTGCAAAGACCTACTCCCCAACTCACGGAGGTTGTGCGAAGATGGTTTCTTTGGGCCGAGTTTGTAAAAAAGCGAGGGTGGGGGACCTCGGGAGGACCATGATCTAGATGGCGGGAGGCTCGCCAAAGAGGTCGCCAACCGGAAAATCACCCCCCAAGCTGATGGGGCTGCCCGTGGCGATCTTTAAACACCGACCATGGAAGGCGGGGACCGGGCGACCTATCCCGCCCATGCGAGAACGCGGAGGAAGGAGAGGGTCATACATACCCTCTCCCCACTTGGGTAACATGGATTGGAGGACTCTCTTGAATACTTCCTCTTCTAAACGCCACGTAATGAAGGCGAAGTGAGGGAGATAGAAGAATGATAAATATGGAAAAGATATGGTGTTGCCGGTCCTCACGGTGGGGGAAGAATGCAAGTAAAATCGAGGCCTTAGCGGCGAGGCCCTAGCAAAGCCTTGGAAGAAGAAAAAGGGATAAAAGTTCTTTGGAATAGTATACCCAAACGTTGACCATTTGGTGATCAAGGCTTAATATCATGGGAACTCTTTACCCTTTTTAATCGTGCTATCCCATTATTCGATTACTATTTGTTGGCGGGGCTGCTAGTAGATGGGGGATCTTTTTGCAACATCCTCTTCAAAAGACCCTAGATCGACTCGGGGACGAGGAAGGGCCGGAAGGGCCGATGATGCATACATCACCCCCCGCGATCACGTCGAGAAAGGCTTTGGGGATCATGCTATCGTTGTGAAGCCGACTCTGGGCATGATCGGAAAATTTATTCAACGGCCGGGGATCTAAGGATTGTCCCAATGGTCGTTGGTTTCTACTTTAGATGACGAGGTTAGGGCCACTAGGCTATTAGATTTTCTAGTTGTAGACCTCCCAAGTTCCTATAACGGCTTTCTTGGGAGGCCGTTTGAGCATGAATTCGAGGTTACCCGGTTCATCTTCTTGAATAAACTAATTATTTTTGTGTAAAGTTCCCCAAGGGTAAATTTAATTAGTAAAAGACCATTAAAAGGTGACCAAGTTGATGCAAGGGGTTTGATTTATTCTTCGTCTCTTTTCAATTCCTAGACCGATATCTAGTAAACAAATACTTGTAATAGATAGTGAAAAATAATGTGAAGAATTGAATGACAAAAAGAGCATGGTTAGCAAGAAAATAAATCCTAACGACCTCGACCCAAGATGAATGGGGCGGAACACTACCCGTATGGAAGAGTTTCTAATCGAAGCCAAGATCGAAGACCCCCGTCAAGATGGCCCAAGGGCCACCCCGAGGGAAGAACTCGAGAAAGTCAAACTAGATCTAGCTCGACCAGATGTAGAAGTCATCATAGGCTCTAAGATACCGGACGACCTGAATGGGGAAGTCATCGACTTTCTCAAAAAAAACTTGGACGTATACGCATGGTCACACAAAGACATGTTAGGGATCGATCCGGAAGTAGCATGCCATCGATTGCACATCGACCCAACTTGGAGGCCACTATACAGAGCCCAAAATGCGAAGATGGGCGAGAAATTCATTTCCGGAAAAATATCACGGAACTTGCCAAAAAAGAAGTGAAGAAGTTATTTGGACAATGACAAATTGATTATCGCGGACCGACCAACCACAATGGGTGGCGAACGGTGTTAGTGAAAAAAAATCAAAAGCGGAACCTAAGCGACTTTGCATTGATTTTACCGACCTCAATGAGGCTTAGGTTGACGATCGAAAGATTTCTTTCCCATGCCTCACATCGACCACACGATGAGACAACACGAGTGGGCATGAGATGATGTCATTTATGGGCGCTTTTGTTTATCACCAGATAGCCATATCGAGAACGATCCTAACGATCGACAACATAACTCATTCCTGACGGAGAAGAACCTCTATTGTTGGAAGAGAATGCCATTTGGCCTAAAAAATGCAGGGGCGACATATCAAAGCTTGGTCAACCACATGATTTTTAGCGATCAAATCGGCAAGTCGGATTGGAAGGAATTCAAATCCACACGACAATATAGTCGTCAAAAAGTTTGAAGAGGGAAGACCACCTTGCGCTTATTCAAAGAGTGGCACAAACTCTCGACATCCTAAGGAAGTTTAATATGAGGCTCAAGTTGAAAACAAAAAAATGCACTTTTGGGGTTGAGTGTGAGGAAAAAATCTGGGGCACTTGGTCGTGAGGGAGATAAGCGGGGAATAGATGCAAATCGGCCAAAGGTCAAGGTCATACTAGATATGGGGGCACAGTTGGTTAAACCTCGAAATGTGAAAGAGGTATGCAAAACAAAAGCTCATGGGTTGCCTAGCCAAAAATGTTTTTTAACGGAGTTCATCTCCGAATGGGACAAATCTGCAAGCCAATGTTTGACACGATCCGGGAAGAAATCAAAGTTTGAATGGACTAAAGCATATTTTTAAAGGAAGCTCTAGAAGATAAAAGCATATCCGTGGAGGCGTGACCATTCTATCCAAACCCGTCGAGAGAGAAAGATTTTCCTATATCTCGGCTAGAAAAGCTTCAGAGACCGCTCTAAGTCAAATGCTCAAATGTCAGGCGAGAGGCGAGAATCATCTCCCCATCTATTTTCGGCTAAGACTGATGCTAACGACGTCGGCGTTATCCATCACTAGAAAAGTGGCATATGCACTAGTCATGAGTGTAAGGAAGTTGAGGCCCTACTTTTTCGACCATCAAGTCGAAGTTCTTACTTCCACCGCCCTAAGGAATGTGCTTCATCGAC
This sequence comes from Stenogyne calaminthoides, assembly GCA_037126765.1. Classification (NCBI taxonomy): domain Eukaryota; kingdom Viridiplantae; phylum Streptophyta; class Magnoliopsida; order Lamiales; family Lamiaceae; genus Stenogyne; species Stenogyne calaminthoides. The sequence goes on from JBBCBC010000006.1 coordinate 19,351,602, forward strand.
CATAACTGGAACACTGACATGTCGATGCCTAATGAGAGGAAAACAAACTGAAAATGGGCTATAGAGGATTTCGGACAATATGGGGTAACATATGTAACATTTAAAGTGGTGGAAGTCCGGCAATTAATTTAAAGGCGTATAGAAACGGAGAAAGCACAAGTGTTGCGGATTTCATTGTCAAACTCACCTTAGCATTCCTCGGAGACCATTAGCTGAAACCCATTCCACCCTGGCGTTTGTTATTGAACTTCGGTGAACATCGGATCGGTGACCTCCCACAAGTCGTTTGGTGAGATGGGGTAGTCTCGATAAGTCCGTCGATTGGTTAAAAGGCATTCGTTGGATGTAGGAGTTGGACGCCATCACTTTCGACTTTGCCATATGCATTATTCTACAAGCAAAAAACAACGAGGCGAAAAATATGGAGGCTTGCCCTCACCCCTTTTTTATATGCATTGAATGGAGATGTCAACAACAATGGGCATCAAAAGGCTACAAGTACACGGACTCTCAACTAGTGGCATGTCAAGTCTCAAAAGATGGGTTGCGTCTCCTCACGGTGGGGGGAAGAATCTAGTAAAACGAGGCCCGAGATGCGATAGAATGGTGGCCTACCTAATATCATGGGAAGTGGTCAAGATCTTTTTATGTCAAAAGAAATTCAAACAAATCCCGTTAAAAAAGCGATTTGAGGATCGTTGAACTCATGTTTAGGGGCCCGATGCTAGTTGAAGACGACTAAGGCCGTTTGACTTCAGAGGCTAATTATTTTGCGTCGCGAGATGAGGATGTCACCATCACAAAAGCTCTCCCACCCTCCGATATCTAGTAAACGATCATGAAAATAATGTGGTTGCGACCCCCAAGAATGGGGAAACCCGACGGCCAAGAAAGATTTGGATGACACCCATCATCGAGTACTTGACAAGGCTCTGGTCTCTTCAACCGCTCTTCTATGGTCACACAAAGACATGTTAATTCAAGCCTCGGTAGCTTGGAGGCAATTATGGGTCGCCTTGAAGAAGGCGGACAATATATAATGATCAACAACGAAGTTGTATAAGCGGAACCTAGCTTGCGTTCCGACCGCCGAGGTATCACGCCCGAGAACAAGGGCAAGCCGTCCCAATATAAAGGGAGATATGTCGCGAAGGTGTATGTGGAAACCACGCTGGGGGGCAATCATTGGCTCACAAAACCACAAGACAAGGGTATTTCTGGCCAACCCTAATGGCCGACGCCATCATCTTCACACGCAAGTGCCATAAATGCTAAATTTATGCACCATCCATTAAAGTCGCTCCAGAAGAACTTACGAGCATCCTCAGTCCTTGGCCCTTTGCAAAGTGGGGATAGACATTATTGGGCCCTCAAATCGTTTTGACCCAGCTCGATCAAATATGCCCGGTCGAGAAGATGGATTACATTCACAAATGGGTCGAAAACTTTTTGATAGGCATCAAAGTGCGGTGGTTTCGGCAACCATAGACCAAGATCACGTCATCAAGTTCATATGGCGGAATATCATCTGCAGATTCGGTTTGCCACATGCTATCATATCGGATAATGGAAAATAGTTCGACGGCCTCAAAATCAACAATTTCTTCAAAAAATGGAAGATCGCAAAGCTCTTCTCGACCCCATACCACCCTCAGTCGAACGGCAGTAGTTCGAGCGAGATGATCAGCACGATAGTGACCGCGTGAACAAAATCATCAAACACACACTGAAAGCCAGGATTGAGGGGGGAAAGGGAAAATGGGCTAGCGAGCTCCCCAATTTGTTATGGTCGTATAAGATAACTTGTCAAAATTCCACAGGAGAGACTCCTTACTCGTTGGCTTTTGGAACCGAGACGGTATTACCCTCCGAGGTTGTTTTCCCTAACCTCCGCACGAGTCAAGCTATGATTAACCACAACAATGAGGTTTTAGCCAGAAACCTAGACCTACTCGAAGAAAAGCGACTAGAAGCCAATATGAGAAACGCGATGTATAAGCAACAGTCGGAGAAGTACTATAACTCTAAAGTGTGAATTCGACAATTCAAGAAAGGAGACTTGGTGTTAAAAAATGTGCTCGGTGTATCTAGAGGGGCTTTCGGTCCAAACTGGGAAGGTCCATTACAAGTGTCAAAAGTCTTGTCCAATGGAGCCTACGAGCTCGAAAGTCCAGAGGGCACTAAGGCTCAGTACCCATGGAATGCGACTCATCTCAAGAAGTATTATCAATAGATCTGAAGTCGCATCTTTGTAATCGATTCTGCCAGTCAATAATAATGACTTTTCTTCTTTTCAAAATTATTGTGTTAAAACCGAGGAGGCCATGTATGAAAAAACATCCGCCACCTGAGGTACAACTTTCGACATATTGGAGGTGAGATCACCACCCATTGAGGTGAGATTTACCCCCAACTTTGTAAGACGAATAAAGAAAAAAGTTCAAAATAAAGTCGCGATAACAATAAGACGACGATAACGAAGCAATTTGAAAGTCGCGTAAGGAAATCAAGTTGGCACAATAAGGGAAAGAAAATGATGAAATTTTCATTAATGAACAGAGGCCCGAAGGTCGATACATTAGAGAATTCGAAAGATGATTACAGCAAGCGGCATATAGCCAATGAAGAGCAAAATACACCAAGTAATCCGACATTGCACGACTTCACTGCGACTTCTAAATGGGCATCGGCTTCAAAGCTCGCTGATCAAAAGTATTGTTGAGGATGGGGTTCAACAACTCCTCAATCTCCTTTTTCTTATCAGGATTCTTGATGTTATCATTCTTAAGAACCGCTGGAATCCTGATAAGCATCCCCATCAGAGGCCAGGGATGACGGCATCCCCCGTAGGATCGGCACCCGACCTCTCTACATCTTCCCCCCCCCTGCAACCTCCGGAGGAGGTCGAATCATACCAAAGGGGGCCTCAGGGGCCAGATCAGCAGGACCTTACGGAGTCTCATCGGGTTCAGGAGTTGGGCGCATAATCTGGCTCGGGTTGGCAAAGAAGGTGTAGGTCCCGAACGGGTTTTGTGAGGGCAGAAGTCTAGAGGGGAGGGGTGAATAGACTTCTGAAAACTTTTTGTGCAGATCAGGTGTGATGGAAGTTAGCGATAAGAGTCGCGAGTGAATCGGTTTGGGTGATAACCAACTTACTAATCGCTTTGAAAGGCGAGGTCGGTTCAGTAACTATCGGTTTAAGCGATGTGTCTTGAAGCTTAAGTTTTACCGTGAAAAACCGTTTTTTATAAATCGATTCAAAGTTAGTGTTTTAACGAGTTGGTGAAGTGTCAAGCTTGATCGAATCGAAGCTTGGTGCTAGTGATCTCAACTTAGAATATGTATCGCTTTAAAGGTTGTGTGCAATTGTGTAGACGGTTAATCAAAAGCGGTAAAGGCACACAAGATTTATAGTGGTTCGGACAAACCCGGTCCTACGTCCACTCTTCCCTATCACAAGGGGCACCAACTTAACCAAGCTGGACTTAGTTTTATGTGTTAGTCCAACACGAAGACAACCGAGATATTTAGGAGTTCTCCTCAACCGATCGAAATCGAGAACTAGAAACCCTGATGCGAAATCTTGCTAAACAACTTAACCTAACTTGGGTTTGGATAAGATTGTTTTGGTTCCAACTATGAAATCTTTTCTAGTGTTTAAGGTAGCCTGTCGGCTAGATGAAAAGATTTCTATGCTAAGAACTTATGGGATGAACACTTAATATAATAATCTTCTTGATCGTGTTCTTCGATGCGGAAATCGATAATTGCTTGAGCTTCTTGATTGTTCGGTGTTTCCGTGTCTTCACTCTGAAGTGTGATCCCATATTTATAGACCTTGAAATCAAAGAGCCGTTGGAGAAGCAATTTGAATTTCGGGCTATATTAGGTAGGTTCTTGAGGATTGATGTGGCGTCTTGAGAGCGGCATGGCGGCGTGAACTTGTATTTTATAGCCGTTAGAAGGCGACATCAAATCCCTTAATTGTCGGCTCGATCATCGTGTCTTGTTCTTATTGGTTATGAGCGCACTTTTCGGTGTTGTTCTTCCAACTAAGGTTGACATTCTTCTTGTTCGGATCATCGGCGTATGATTAGGTGAAACATCGGTTTTTTCACTGGTGGTGACTTTGATCGATCGAATCGATCGATCTACGATGGAGTCTTACGGTGCGGTTGACTTAGCTTCAACTAGCGGACTCGGTGATGTAGGTCTTCTAGTCGATCTTACGGAAGTCATCGATCTTCAAGTAATACGAGTTTGAGCTTTATGACTTGGTGAGATATCGACTAGATCGGATCGATCGATCTTCTGTTCTTCTCTAGCATTACGGCCATCGGATATCGGATGTTCTTTGGATCTTGGATCGACTTATACATATTGAGGTTCCCCCTCAATATGTGACCTATCTATTACATCGGTTGTTCTATCTGATAATTATCAAGCGGTATTCTATGAGCGGTAATATAAACATCGATCGATTAACGAGTCCATTGGTCCTATTACATGTGTTTACGGAACTTTTATCAAAATTATAAATTTCCCAACAATTTCCCCCTTTTTTGATAAAACCAAAACACTGAGAAACCAAACCACAGTTGATAAATATAGAAACGATAAAAAGCACATAATCGAGGAAGACAATGAGATTTTGTCTTAGGATCGGAAAATAAATTTTTCTCATTAGATATGTCGATTACATGTTACATCGAGAAAAGTTTGAATTTAAAAAAGCGGTGATCTGAGAAGTCTTACGATTCTTCACTCTTTAGGCTTGTATCCTTACGGCATCTCTCTTTGATCTTGAGGTGCGTTGAAAATCGATATAGTTTCCATTTGACATCATTGGTCTGGCGAGGATCGATTATATGCGTTTTGCTCGGGATGTCAAAGTAGAATCTCTGAAATGCCGGTCTGTCAAATGAGCCATCGCCTTCTTGAGTAATCAGCAGATCATACTCTTGGCGAGATATTTTTACATTGATAAGTTTGGCCTCATTTTCCGGATACTTGAGAAAATGCGGATATTTATTTTCTAACAGTTGAGAATTCATCATCCGGAGATTCTTCTCGTGGAACAAGATTAAGGACAAAAGCATCCGAAGCCATTCACTTACGATCTTGTTCCATTCCTCAAACCTCTTAGCATGTGCGGCGATTTTTTGGAATGATCTCATCAACTCTTCTGGCGGTGAGGTTACGTGCTGATTTTCGGCCTTTCCTTTCTTCGCTCTCGATCTGAATTTTTCTTGATTTTACGCCTCTGTCAATTTTTACGCCCTTCTTTCTTCTTCGCTTTTTCGGGTCTCTTGACAATCTGCTCTTTGGGCCATTTCTCGGCCGATTTCTTATCGGCTGTATGTCGGCTATTTGTGCTTCTTGTGACTATTTTAGTACGAGTGCATTTGTCTGAGTTGTGATGTCGAGCACCAGTTAATTTTGTGATGTCAGCACCTTGACTACCTTTTGTGATGTCGGCACCACCATGGCTACCTTTCTTGCCTTTGACTTTTCCATCTTTTAGAGACTTCCGTTAGCAAAAAGATCCGGATGGTCTAGTCTTTGTCCATAGGCTTCAAGCTATGCGAATTAGGTCTTACATTTGTTACGGTCATGTCGGTTGGTTTCTCCTCCGTCCTTCCCCTTTTTGGTTTGATCAAAAAAAGGTGTGTGAGTGGGAAGTTAGGGATCAAAAGCCCGGCCCGATATTGCCCTGTTGAGATCTGCAGCAGATAAACACAGAACTTGAAGCGGTTAGATGTTCAACCCGAGATCATTTCGGTCTTGGTGATTCCATGGCGATAGAAAGTGTAAAATTAGTTTGTCAAGTTTCTCTTGTCAATTCGAGCTTTTTCGGTGAGCATCGAAAAAAAAACTTGTTGTTGATCCACAGAATCGACTTGTCATCAGCGGATTTTTATAAGTTCGGCGGAACCACGGTGGTCGCGATTTGGGAGAAGCGATCTTTGATTCTTTGCAATCTGGGAAATAGCCAATTCCTTTGATCTGTTATTTCTTTGAGGCAATGCCTACGATCGATCGACTATCACTCCCTCAACTTCTTCTTTTCGGGAGATCTTTGAGACAAGATCGATCTCCGAAGTTCATCGTGGTGATGTGAGATGTTGGAATGTTTTGCGTCACTTGATCGGATTTTGATTGTTTGTGCCTCCGGTGGTTGGTCATGAAGCTATGACACGTTCCACTATCATCGGCGACTCTGTATCCTTCATTGTAGCATCTGCTTGGGGAGCTTCTTGAAAGCGATCTCGGTTCGCCTTGTTGATCAACCCGAACTTCGTGGATCGAGCTTTGATAGATTGATGAGTTATCGGCTCATTTGGTGATCTACTTATGATTTCCTCATATCGAAATCAAAATCTGCAAACTCATCAGCCACCGCCCATTTGTTCAATAATCATTATAAAATACGAGAAGCTTTTTAATGCGAGATCTCTCGGTGAGGATCTCCATAACTCCTTCTCTAATAGCGAGGATGGGCGACCGATTACGGATACATCTCATCAATTTCTCGTTCGATTTGCATTACGACCATTTTCCTGTGATGGTCTTTGATGATCTAGACTCGGGGAATTATCATGTCGGTCCGGTTGATGAGATGTGGAGGTTACGGTGGTCTTGAGTGGCGGAAGTTATGCGATTGGCTCGACTGCGAGAGGTTACTGGCTTTGTGGAAGCGAGTGCGCTGGTTCCTAGCAGGTAAGGTTTACGGAGTTTATTTGATGGTTATTTGTAGTTTTGAGGTTGGGCGGGTGGAAAAGTAGGAAGACATGCTTTCATCCATTAGTCGAGTGGTGAATCGGCTCGAGTTTGGAGGAGAAGGAGATCGTTAAGTCTCGTGCTTCTTCCTCAGAATGGTGGCGAGCTCTCGGCTTGAAGCTTTCTGTCGATTTTTCACGATTTTTTGTGGTCTGTGGTGATCTGGCGCTCTTTCTTCATCGACTCATCTTACAGCATCGAGTCATGGAGGCTTATAGCCTTCTTGGCCTCTTCTCTGGACCTTCACGGTTTTCTTTTCTTCTTGGGGGGGCATCTGGTGTAGAGCGAAGTTGCTTCTTACTTTTTCCCTTCTACGTCTTTGGGGGAGTTGGCGCATATCATCGTCTGGTGGCCCCAAATATGGCTAAAGTGGTGGAAGGAATGCCTTGTAGGACTTGAGGTCCATTCATTTCCCATCGGCATTTGGCATTTTTGTCTTGTAGGATAAGCTGCAACCTTGTTGAGATTTGATCCTCTTCTTGAGATAGACACTGCCTCCTTTCATCAACTCAAATTTATCATGTTCTTGGAGTAGAATGGCCTTTAGGAACCCATGCCGATTGATGTTCTTGGCTTCATCAATTATTGCAGACCATCTTTGTCTGATTTGGTGATGTAAGAGCATCTGAAATTTGAATAAATACCCATAATTGTTTTTTTGACAAAGCGTCAAACAACAATCGGTATTTCCTCTTGAGCATTGGCGACAAAGCACTGGCGTATGATGTTTGTCGGCCTCTACGATGAGCTTCGTTTACGATCGGCTCATCTTGATTCTCCATCTTGCGAGATTAAATCCTTTTGGTAGGTTGAATAGGCGAGTTATATCCTCATTTCGTCGGTCGATCTCTTCTCCGTTATTTGTCGAAAGTAGTTCTTCTCCGGAGCATCAGTATCCACCCTTAAATTCCTTACGAATTCGAGGGCTTCATCTTTGCATCTTTGGATTGCGGTTAAGCGACTAATATTTCTCAAGTCTGCTTTCTTGAAATTTCCTCTACTTCCATTGATTAGGATCCTTTGTAACCCCAAATTATACAAACTTGTCCTCGACAATCCTTAATGTCGATTCGCATAATTGCACATTATTTTACCCATACCGTGAGTGATCATCTCTGAGATAAGATAGATTCGGTTAAAATTGTGCATAAATACTAAGAATATCACATATCACGGAAACCAAGAAACAATAAAAACATAATCTGAGGATATCAACGATTGACAAAATCTTTTAAGATCAATGGTTTTAAAAGAATGATTCATCAAATAATCGAGAAATTACAGATTCTGTTTTTTTGATTTGAGACTTAAGAAAAACACTTTGAATCGCAGAGAAGTAATCTGGAGAGTTTTGGAAAATAAATCGCAAGTTTGTGATTTGGAAAACTTTGGTAGGGTTTTTGATGAACCTTATAAAGATGAGGAGGGAACAAAGGACAAGATTTGGAAGATCAACCGTTTGAAAAAGATTAAGCGATCCAGTTAAGCGGTTTTTGATCGAATGGTTTGGAAAAATGCGTCTGAAAACCTTTTGGATTTAAAAGCTCATTTTGTAGCAATTAATACATGTACCCCCGTCCGCATTAAATGATTTGCGGGGATCGTCTACGCGGTAATCGTCTGATAAAAGCAAATAAAAAGCAGATAAGATCGATAAATAAGCAAATAACAAGGGAAAAAGAAAGGCGTATCGGTTGGTGATATAGTAATCGGTCAATACCATTTGAAGTTGATTCCACTTGTTGATCTTAGTTTTTCGCCTAAACCTTATAATTTCCCAAGCTGTTCTTTTCAATTGATCTGTTTCATTTTGTGTCGATTTTTCTTACGATCCTCCTCGATCGGTTGAAGTTCCCCTTCTTTTGATATTTACATTTTCTCATAGGTGATATATCGATTTGTTGAGGTTTCAAGTTCAAGTGATCTTCCTATATCGATCGGTTTAAGTATGTAATCAGATTTTGGTTGACCTAATCGATTCTTCTCGGATCAAGCCAATTCTTGGGATAAGTATTTACTGCTTAAAACTTAGTCTAGAATAGTAGTCTCTATTCCTAAGTTGGTAGCGATTTGACATCGTAATTATAAATGCGTATATCTTGATATGTCAATCCGTAGTAAATTTATCAATTATCGATCGCGTGATTTCTACCGTTGTCCTTGTGATGCAAATTTCTCTAAAAGGCTTTTTGAAATCAAATTTGCATTTGCACCCCTTGCTTAGCCTCTATAAATTGGACCAATGTTTTTACACAACATAACCCATTCACCATACTTATCTTCTTTGTAAAAACATGCATTACGGTGAACCCTTATTTAAATTGAAACTTAAAGCAAAACACCTTTACCCCTTTTTCAATGATTTCAACTTCTCAAATCAACCTTTTGTGTCCCTTATCCTTTGTTTTTCATCGTCATCAAAGATTTCACATACAATTGTTGCCAAGCTTCTCTACCCACCAATGGCGGATCTCTGCATGCATAGCGAAGACACTTCTCTAACCGTATGCACCTTGTGTGTCTATCGTTATAGCGTAACTAGCATCAACGGACTCGGTCGATATAAAAAACATGAGTTTGATATACGGTCTTGATCGGACAACGGTGATCTTCGTATATCAACTCAATTTTTTCATGTAACACATGTGCCCATAAGGTCTTTGAACCAAACTCTTGCACGTGTGCTCCATTTAACATTTGGAGAGTCCATTGACTTGGTCTAAGGGCTCTGGCTTAGAAATCCTATCAGCGCCGCTCTCGCTCCATTGGTTTTAGCTTTAGCTGGCTTTAGGATTACTTTTAAAGCCTCTCTCACCCCTTGTTAAGTGGGGAAAATGAGAGCATCGATTTAAAATCTCTCTCTCTCCCGCTTCTTCTTGGGTTAGGATGAGGATTTAGGGTTATAGGTTTAGGGTTTTTGGTTATGACTTATGTCTTGACCTCCGGGTCCTTTGTACTTGTAACTTGTAATGTGTCGACCTTGGTCTTTATCAATGAAAAGTTCTATTATTCCATTGTTGTGTAAATTTCTCTCTTTCTTATGCGATTGTAGGCTTTAATCTGTGAATCTTGCTTGTTGAATATCAATTAAATCGACTTACAAAGATGTAAAAACCTTAAGTGATTTAATCGGATATTCCTTTTAAATTGAGTGTTTCCTTTAATCGATAAACCTTAAATCGATCAGTTCCTTTAATCGATAACTTCGTAAATCGATCGATTTCTCACATCGGTTCCTTGGTGATCTTACGATCGATTGAGATACCAAACTCAGTGATTCCTTTCAACTGGTTAGTCTCTTAACGGTGGTTACGAGAGAACAATCCATCAAGCATTTTTAGGTGCTTTTTCTCCAAGATCCGAAGCCCTAGCTCATTACACAATTCTCTGAATCTAATCTCGGCTAGTGGCTTGGTTAGAATATCGACTTCGTAAATCGGTGTGAATCTTTTCCATTCGATATTCTTCTTTTCAACATGATCTCTTATAAAATGGTGTCGACATCCACATGCTTGCATCTTGTATGTAGAAACGAGGATTACGAGTGATTGCAATAGCACTATTCTTTATCACGAGAATATAGGTACATTCTTAGCTACGATGTTATAATCCCTCGTTCCGACTAAGCGAGCGGATTGGGGAACCTTGACTTCTGCTGACCATATATTACCTTGATAGTAGATGCCATGGCCCGATGTCTTCTTTGAAAACCACGAGATCGGTTTACTTCCTAAAAGCCCGACATGTTCTTAAGGTTGACTTCTGTCAATCTTGCAACCTCCATAATCGAATCGAGAATACCCACTAAGCTCTAGATTATCATCGATGGGTAAAATAAACCAAGGTTCTTGTCCCTTCAGATACTTAGAATCGCTTAGGCTGGCTTCTAGGTGGCTTTGCATTGGATTTGCACGAAATCGCACATACACCCTTTTGCAAAGGTGATATCCGAATACCTTTTGCGATCGGTATAGTAGAGATCAATGAGAGCCCTATATTCTTTCTAATTTGTTTTTCGACCATCCTAAATACGGATCCGTCTTGAATCCGGTCATCATAGGAATTTTGGCTTCCTTGCAATTTTGAACTCCAAACTTAGCCAATAAATTCTAGTGTACTTCCTTGGCAGATGAATATCCCTTCTGCACTTTGCTTCACCTGGAGACCCAGAAAGTAATTCATCTGTCCCATCATGGACATCTCGAACTTCCCTTGCATCAGTTTCTTTGAATCTTTCACATAGACTCTTGTTAGGAGATCCGAAGATGATGTCGTCCACGTAGATCTGAACCATCAGAATATCTTCTCCATCTTCTATACGAATAAGGTTACATCCTTTGTTCCTTTAGTGAACCCCTTTGTCGATCAAGAACCGAGAGAGTGTATCATATACCAAGCTCGAGGAGCTTGTTTGAACCATAAAGAGCTTTTCTTAAAGCGGTACACTTGGTTGTTCTTTTTGAAGCACGGAGGTTGTTAGACATAAACTTCCTCTGCTAGTACCCCGTTTAAAAATGCACTCTTTCGTCCATCGATACACGATGAACCCTCTGTGGGAAGCATATGCCAGAAACAGCCGAATGGCTTCTAGGCGAGCGACTGGTGCAAAGGTCTCGTCATAATCAATTCCTTCTGATTGTGAATACCCCTTAGCAACAAGTCTTGCCTTATTTCTGGTGATGACATTTTTCTCATCTCTCTTGTTCTTGAAAACCCACCCGTGCCAATTCGTCTTGATGATTTTAGTGCATCTGCGGTTCCCAAACTTGATTTACATCGAGCTGTTCGGCTCCTCTGCATGGCTAGAATCCGACTTGCGTCTTGTAGAACTTCCTCTATTGTTGTTGGTTCCTTCATAGACAAATACTTGACAATACATGGCACTTTCACCAATCGATGTCTAGTTTTAACTTTATCGGATGGGTCTCCGATAATCGGATCGGTTGGATGGTGGTTATCGAGTCATACATTACGATTTGCGTCGGTTTGGAGAACATCATCCATTTCTGATAAAGGTTCATTACTAGCGACTGGGAGTGGTGCGGAATTATGATCCACTTGATAAGAACATGTCTCGGTGATGTTGGACTCATCATGTCTTGATGTACGTTAAGTGGGAACTTCAGTGTTCCCCCGAACCGGATGGTTCGATTGATCTTTATCTCATTTGTGTCGAACTTCTTCATCGGCAGTTTTTTCGTACCTTAGGATCTGAATGATGCGGTGAATCGACTAGATCTGGAATGTATCTTTATTACGGTTTACGATTCTTTTTCCTTGATCATTAGGTGATCCATTTTACGAGCATCAGTCTTGGTTGATCGGTACATCTTGTTACGAGAAATGATTTCTCTTGTTAGGAAGATGCTTCATCAAAGACTACATGGGGTGTTTCTTCCACAAGTAGGGTTAAATGCATTGTAAACCACGAAAGCCTTGCTAGATGAGGAATATCCTAAGAATATACCCTCATCGACTTGGCCTCAAAAGTCTTCAAGCCCGATTCTTCCCATTGTTGTGTATGAAACACTTACACCCAAAAACATGGAAGTAAGAAACCACGAGGTTTTACGTCCTTCCACAGTTCATAGGGTGTTTTGTAGTGAGCCTTAGTCGGAAGACATACATTACGAGTATGACATGCGATGTTGATTATACGCTTGAAAGCGGCTTGGTATTGCATGTTAAATTTAACATCGTGCGGCGAACTTCTTTGAGATTCTGTTCCTCGGATTCTGCTACTCCATTTTGTTGTGGCGTCCTTGCGGTGATGTTTCATCTTTGTATACCAAACTTAGAGCAAAAATCGGTAATAAAAGAGTTGAAAAATTTTGTACCTTTATCGATCTCGATTTTTACTACTATGACACCCTTCTCATTTTGTAATCTTTTTAGCACTTTCGGGTATCTTCGTTTGTCGTCTCATTCTTCTTATGTAAGAATATAACCCGAGTAAACTTGGAATAGTCATCCACGATTACGAGTATATTTTTCGTCGTTGAGGCCGGTGGTATAATGCCTTGGTCCAAATAGATCCATATATAGGCATTTGCGATACTCTGCTTTGGATCGGTCAGGAATTCCCTTGAATGAAGCTTTGACTTTTTTTCCCGCCGACATGCGATACATATACGATCCTTTGAAAAATACTTCATTCGGAAGTCCTTCCACTAGAGACATCCTTGTTATCTTATTAAAAGTTTTAAAGTTCGGATGGCTCATTCTTTTTTTTGTGCGAGCCAATTGCTACTTTTGGAACTCTTGACAATCGGGCATGCATTTCTTGGGCAATTGTTTCAATCAATTTGTGTAGATCGTCCCTTTCCTTGAACCGGTTAGCAAAATCTGTTGAGTGGCTCGATTCTTGATAGTGCATTGGTCGATCGAGAACTCAACCTTTGAATCTGTTGTCGAGAATTGTGAAACCGATAATAGGTTGTGCTTCGGACCTTCGACATCTGAGACTCGATTACTTGTACATCATCATTCTCTAAGGTTAGAATCCTTTGGTATAACCAAAGTTATCATCACCGAAAGAGTACCGCGGGCCTTTACATTCTATGTAAGAGGCGAGGAGATGTTTGCTTCGGTCATGTGCCTTGAGCATCACTATCGATGTACCCGGATAGTTGTTTGCACACCTCCTTTGTTGGCGGACCCACGCGATCCTGCTGACCAAATCGGGCTTTAGGTACCCCTTTTGGATTGGGTCCCGAGGGTTAGGATTAGTTTTGGGGATCCATACAAAGCGAGCACTTCTATTGTGATCAGTTAGATCGAAGGCCCTGATTTGTCTCTCATACCTATCAACATAATCATCGTCTCTTTATATCTTTCGATTAGTATGATTATTAGTGTGAACCTTGGATGACTTAGAAGACTTGGGATTTATCTTTTCTGTTTGTCTTCTTTTCATCGATTATGGTTCAGTGCGGTGACCCTAGATTTACGATTATAGGGGTAGATCATTTGCTACCATCAAAAGATTCATATCTTTTCGGCATAGGTGGTTTTGCGGTTTACGAAGCATGCTTATTAGGCGGTGACCTTGATTGGGTCTCAGATTGGACTTCCCTTTTTACAGGTTGTCTTTTTTCGATTCGATCTGTTGATCGAGTTGAGGTCTCTTGAAAAAGCTGGGTTCTTCTGTTGATTCTCGGTGATGCTTTACCGATTGGGGTCCATTTTTGTTCCCATACGGTTGGGCACTGCTTTACTGCTCAACTGGTCTTTTTCCTTATTAGATACATGTTTGGCTTTTTGGTGTATCTTTGTCGGAAACTTAAATCGATTACACCTTTTTGAGATGAATCGGTAGGGGCTTTTTGAGGATGTGGAAGGGTTCTCATACCCAAGTCCCTTCTTGTTAATCATTGTTCAAAAATAGGTGTTCATGTCTTGAGCGGTTTTAGATGATTTTGTAAAAACCTCTATTTTCTTTACCTTGATTATCCTCGGATGATTTTAGACTTTCATGCTTTCGGAATAGCTCATCGAATTTTGCTTGCGGGATTTTGAAGTCATCGAACTTCTTTGTTTGTTAATTGCCGGTGATCTTTGATCTGCTTCTCCTCGATCGAAGCTTTAACTTTCGAATTTTAAATTCTCGGTTGCCTTACGGCGGTTTCAGCCGATTTAAGTTAGGAGGCTTTCTTTGAGATCATTCTCTTTAGCAAAGTGATTATTTACGGTCCTCGACTTGTCATTTTAAACTTCACTATAGCATAAGTGTCTCTTGCATTGGAGAGATCCTCAAGCAATTGCTCGAGTAAATTTTGGTCAATCTCCCGGCGGGTGTCTAATGATAGCGGTGTAAAGCGAACAAAAGCGAGTTTGGAGGTTACCTCCAGTTGGTCCTCCTTGGCCATCGGCGAGATCTCATCATCATCTGAAGAGAATATCGGATCTTCATTTCCATAGAAGTCATGGCCTTTCTTGTCGGGCCGAAATCTTCTCTGAGAGGAGTATCGAGAGTCCTCGAGGGCGGAATCTGAATCGTCGATTCTGGCGTGTAAACAACCATAGCTTTTACGTCCTGTGCCGTTGCTCTCTTCATGTTCCTCTTTTCTTCCCTTTCTCTTGGCGTCAGTGCAGGCGGTCTGCTTATTTGTAGTGACTGGCTTCTCTCACAATTGAAGCACGCTCCTTGATCCACGGAACCTTTTCTTCGGGTGAATCACTCCGTCTGTATGATCTATCGGTGATTTTCCTTTTCGATAGTAATCTGAGCTTCTTACATCGATTGGTTATCTCTTCTCTCATCATTTAGATTATCTCTTTTCCTTTCATCTCTGTGATCTCTCCGATCATCGGATCAGTTCTTCTGGAGATCTGTTATGCGATCTCCTATCTCTTCCTCGGCTATGTTGATAATCTTTATAGAATCTTGATACTTACCCGGTTAGTATTTGATTTCTCTAGTTTCTGAGTAGCGGAAGCGTCTATTACGCGACTTATGATGTTTCAATGGGTTCATTGGTCTTCAATCTCTTCTTTGGTTGCCTTAAAAGCAAGCGATTTGGAAGATTGAGGCTTCGGCGGGCACCTCATCTTCATCTGCTTGTCCTCTCTCAATTAAATCGAACTTCGTGAGCTTTAAGGCTCAAGAACAAGCTACTTGGCTTCATTTTTGAAATGTCTTGGCAATCCTTGATTCTAGTGACCTTCATATCCCATTTCTTGGTGAGAGACCTTAAAATTTTGTAGTTGATATCTTTATCGGACATCTCTCTACCAAGTTCTCGAAGCTTGTTTATTGACATTGTAATCCTTCCATCGAGTTCGTTGATGGTTTTAGTTGGGCGACATCTTCAATTTTTGAACTTCACCGGTTAAACTGCGGACATTTGTCTTTTATCTGGTCATTTCCTCGCATATTTAATTTAGAGTATCCCACATTGCTTTCGCATGATTTGAGATACTTAACCTTTTCTTGGTGACCTTATCCATTGTTTTCATGATAATATGCCTTGCGATAGTATCTAGAGTATGCGATTTCATTTTTCCTCTTGCATCCATCAAAATTTGGGATTTTTTTCGTACAAGACTTCCGGGGCAAAAATCTGGATCTCCTCCAGCTAACGGGGTTGTCGTAATATATGATGATGGGTCCTCTTTCGATGACTTCCATCATTACGCCACTAATCGAACCTAGATGGTTGGACATATATATGGCCCAATCTGCATACTCATCGATTGAGAACTTGGCGGATCATGATACATACGAGGTGTTATCCATCTTTGAGTGTTTTGGAAAATGAATGAGTTTTAAGAAGGTTTTTTCAAGATCGGATTCGATTCGACCACAAAGATTCTTCCTCGAAGAATCGATGATACACAAAGTCGATTAGTGCGTAGAACCAATGATGCGATACCACTTGTAGGTCGAGCGGGTTTGTGTGAAGTCTAAGTCTAGAGGGGAGGGTGAATAGACTTACGAAAACTTTTTGTCGCGGATCGGGTGTGATGGCGGTTAAGCTTTGATCAGTCTTGAGTGAATCGGTTTTGGTGATAACCAACTTACTAATCACTGAAAGCGGTCGATTCGGTAACTATCGGTTTAAGCGATGTGTGCGGAAGCTAAAGTTTTACCGTGAAAAACCGGTTTTTATAAATCGATTTCAAAGTTAGTGTTTTAACAGTTGGTGAAGTGTCAAGCTTGATCGGATCGAAGCTTGGTGCTAGTGATCTCAACTTAGAATATGTATCTTGCTTTTAAAGGTTGTGTGCAATTGTGTAAAGCAGGTTAATCAAAGCGGTAAAAGGCACACAAGATTTATAGTGGTTCGGACAAACTAGTCCCTACGTCCTCTTCCCTATCTGAGGGCACCAACAACCATTTGGACTTTAGTTTTATGTGTTAGTCGACCACGATGCAACCGACAGATATTTAAGGAGTTCTCCTCGGCCGATCCCGAAATCAGAACTAGAAACCCTGATGCGAAATCTTGCTAAACAACTTAACCTAACTTGGGTTTGGATAAGATTGTTTTGGTTCAACTATGAAATCTTTTCTAGTGTTTAAGGTAGCCTATCAATTTAGATGAAAAGATTTCTATGCTAAGAACTTATGGGATGAACACTTAATATAATAATCTTCTTGATCGTGTTCTTCGATGCGGAAATCGATAATTGCTTGAGCTTCTTGAGTGTTCGGTGTTTAGTGTCTTCACTCTGAAGTGTGATCCCATATTTATAGACCTTGAAATCAAAAGAGCCGTTGGAAGCAATTTGAATTTCAGGTTATATTAGGTAGGTTTCTTGAGGATTGATGTGGCGTCTTGAGAAGCGGCATGTAAAAAGCGTGAACTTGTATTTTATAGCCGTTAGAAGCATCATCAAATCCTTAATTATCGGCTCCGATCATCGTGTCTTGTTCTTATTGGTTATGAGCGCACTTTTTGGTGTTGTTCTTCCAACTAAGGTTGACATTCTTCTTGTTGGATCATCGGCGTATGATTAGGTGAAACATCGATTTTTTTCACGGGTGGTGACTTTGATCGATCGAGGCGATCGATCTACTGATGGAGTCTTCTAGTGCCGGTTGACTTAGCTTCAACTAGCGGACTCGGTGATGTAGGTTTTTAGTCCGATCTTACGGAAGTCATCGATCTTCAAGTATTCGAGTTTGAGCTTTATGACTTGGTGAGATATCGACTAGATCGGATCAATCGATCTTCTGTTCTTCTCTAGCATTCCGCGCATCGGGATATCAATTTGTTCTTTGGATCTTGGATCGACTTATACATATTGAGGTTCCCCTCAATATGTGACCTATCTATTACATCGGTTGTTCTATCGATAATTATCAATTGGTATTCTATGAACGGTAATATAAACATCGATCACCCTTGTGTCCATTTGGTCCTATTACATGTGTTTCTGGAACTTTTATCAAAACTACAAATTTCCCAACAGAAGGAGAGGTCGATACCCATGTCTTCTAAGTCCTTGATCTCAAGCATGATGTTGGGGGCAGGAGGGTTGTCACGAACATAGTCGGATAGCTCGGTGACAAGACCGCCGAGGTCGCCAGTTAGGTTCACAGCATGACAAATTCGAATGGCCCCGACGAATGCCATCACATAAGCGAAGTTGGCGTTCAGCTCCCCGGCCTCCTTAAATTGTGCCTCCTTGGCGACCAGCTCCTCCCTTGCCTCAGCCAGTTCACCCTCGACTCGAGCCACACTCGCTCTCTCCGCCGCGAGCTCACCCTCAACAGCCGCCAAGCGACCCTCAAGATCTAAATTTTTTTGGGTCAACTCAGAGTTAGATGTCTCATAGTCCTTCCGGGTCTCGGCCGCAGAGAGAATCGACTTGTCTGGTTGGCAACCCTTGCTTGCGTCTTCCTCAGGTTATCGAGCTCCGACTCCAACTGGGCACTGGACTTCTCCAGAAAGAAGGCCGCTTTCTGGGAGTGGACGGAGCCGATAAATTAATGTATCACTTTACGGCGATGGGCATTGGCGTCGGTCCGTTCGCCCACCAGGGGCAAGTTCTCTGCAGGCCTCGAAAGATAAGAAGGCCAACTCGGGGACCCGGTAGGAGCGAATCTAGGCGACCTCGCTGGTTCGACACCTCTCTCGAGAAAATTTGTCGCGGCGTGAATGGGAACACAGAAAAATACGAATCGAGTGTCTTCAAGGATAATAATTAAAAGAAAATGCGTGATAGGACTTGTCACCGGTGGCATTCGTACTTAGCAGAGTCATCCTCGGATGGCTAACCCCTGGAAATAGGAGGAGGAGGGTTGTGAGGTCGAGGCATCTTCCGAGTCCCCAATTTATCTCGGATTGGTACAAACCGATCTCCTCCCTCACCTTCTTCCGAGTAGGCTCAGAAATTGTCGGAGTCGGCCCCGTGGACTTCCTCTTTCCCTTGTCAGCGGCAGAGGGACCGGAAGGGGTCGAGCTTGGAGGAGCGGTATCCGAGGCCACTGCTTGCCTCATTTGTCCGAGCACCGATTTCTTATGTGCAGCCATCACAGAGGCGGGCGGTTGATGTTGGTAGACCGGGATATGAGGAACTATCCACAAAAAAGAGACGCGGTCATATAAATCTCGCATAACGCTGCCAAAGTATTGATAATAACTTATAAGGTATTTTGAGATGGCGGGGATATGTATACAGGTCGGCCTTGAGTTGATCGACCTCCGAGTTCAAGGCGTTGACGTCCTGGCAGCTCGGGGGAGTGTCACGGACAATGTTGTAGGCTTTCAAGAAGTCCCAGTATAGGTCGGCAATAGAAGGAGAGAACACTGCAAGTTAAAAGGAGAATTAGATCAGTACGACCTGAAAGCTAAAAGCATAAAATTTACCATGTTCAACACGAGCTGCATAGTCTGCTGGGACCCATATGGGCAAGGTACTCGAAGGGTCCACGGACTCCCATGCCCCACCGATGAACCACCACTTTTTGTGCCAGCCGTCAACCTTGTTAGGAATCCCACTCACGAGCTCCCTACCCTTACGAAGTCGCACAGCGTTGTAACCGCTGGCCTTGGCAACGGGCATCACCACATAAGCTATTTCACCAAGATTCGGCAACCGATATAATTCGACTTGTCCCAGTACTGCCATGGTGGATAGAATGTAACTCCAACCATTCAGAGTAATCTGCGTGAGGCTCTGGTTCCAGGCCGCGGGCAGGTGGGAGATAGCCGGGTGCAGCGGGAAATGAATCTCGGCCTCCATTACGTGCTCATTCACAATAATCAACCCAGGCGAAGGCTGGTCGGCGCTCTCGTCGGGAGTCACCCCATAAAAGTGTACGTCCCGAGCACCTTGTATAGGCGACGAAGCGAGCGCATGTACCGGTCAGATAGAGTGGATCGATACTTCTCTTCGAATGCCATGAAAGCGGACTTGACCGACTTCCAATACTGGCGCTCAGGTCGTTTTTAGGGGGCTCGAGCTTCATAAGAATGGTAGTCAAAAGCTCACTCAAAAGCTCGCTTCATAATGTCGTCGTCATATCTGGCAACGCGGTGCGGAGAGGACTAACGGTCAAACAGAGAGGTGGGTGATTTCCACCAACTCTTCCAAAAACTGGTCATCATCATTGCCATCATCATCCCGATTATCACTAGGGGCAATTACAGTCGAAGACGTCCCCACATTGGAGGCAGCGGGAGCTGGGGCCGTGGTGGCGGCGAAGTTGGGCGATAACAATATCGTCCTCATCCGAGGACGACAGAATCATGGGCTAAGGGATAGCGTGAGTCATTGAAGAACCAGCGGCCATAGCAGAAATTAAGAAGGAACGGAGTTTACCGGTACTGATCTTCGTCGAATCCTCCAAAGTTCGCAGGAAAATCGTGCAATTTTAAGAATGTAATAGCAGAAGACGGAGCAGGGTTTTAGACTCCAAAAACCCTCACCTATTTATAAAAAAGGAAGAAGGACCAAGATGCAAATAGATCAAACTTCCAGCCCACCTCATCAATAAAGTCGCGGGGGTCGCGCGTGGTCAGCACCGCGATCTCCCATTGGGTCGATTTGTGGCGCATTATGTCATCAGCCTGACACAACATCATATCACAAGATCAGGGCGATGATTCGCCTGGCCGAGGATGATGACTAACCACAGGAACACTTCCCAAGGTTGACTTGCAACAAGTCGATAGAATAACGAGTCAAGTCAAGGCCCCGACGCGAGCGCATGACCTCGACTTGAGGGGCAATTGTTGTAACATGGATTAATCCGGCTCCCGACCCGGTTATGTGAACAGTTGTCCGCCACATCCATGTCATTTAGGACAACCTCGCCCAGGCCATGTAAGTCGCAAGGCAACTTAGAAGGTATGCAGGTCGGAGTCGACTTCAGCCCGAAGTCAATGGAAAGATAAATATGGAAAAGATATGGGTAGTTAATGGTGCGGATATCGCGGAGCGTATACACGGTAGGTTGATCCAGGAGTGGGATTTGCGCATTAACGAAGGAAAATCCAGCCTTGGTGGCCGAGGCCCTAGTTAGCCCGCGGAAGAAGCCCATGAACACTCTTAACCTAGTTCTTTGTCTATAAATATTTCGTGTATCATTCATTATAGAGGATCGAACATTTTAGTATTCTAGGTAGAAATTATAGTGAAATATACCTGACTTGGTCGCCCCCAGACGTAGTCTTATTCACAGACGAACTGGGTAATCAAATATCGTCTCTTTACCCGTTTTGATCATTTAAATTGCTATCCCATTATCTGATTACTATTTGTTGGCCGGGAAACATATACCGGGCACAACACGTTGGAAGCGAGAGAGTGGAGGAGGAAGTGGCGGCGGGCGACCAGGTCGCGATTAAAGAAGAAGTTAGGTCAGGGGATGGTGCTTAGTGCCTCCCCCTTTTGGTTAAGGTTATAAGGGCGTCTGCGAACCCCTTCTTCTTTTTGATAATTTCTTCAGTTTCCTTTGTTTATCTTGTTGGCGCTCCGAGGTCCGAATTTTGTAATTTCCGCCTTCTGGCGCTTTTAATAGATAAATCTTTTGTCGTATTGCTTTGGTTGTTGTTTCTCGTTTACTTTTTATATCCGATTACTCGTGTTTGCCTTATACATGTTTGTCGTGTGATTCCGGGCATACACCGGCGACTATGGGTTTGTTGCTTGTGCTCTGATTGCCTCGTATGTGTGATGTAACCGAGCTTTGTTCTGGTCGTCTTACTGTTGCGGTGTAACCCAACTTGGGCTTAGTCGTGTTATGGTGTTGTCTTTTAGGAAGGTCGCCGTGCTCGGCGGGTGGCCTGTGCACGAGGCGACCTTGTTGACGTGAATCCCTGGGATCACTTTCTGCCTTAGGTGGTCGACTTACGTGTTTTGCAACCACACTTTTGACCCGACCTGTGTCACGCAGGGTGTTCGTGTTGCCCCCCTCTGCTTGACTTATTTTATGGCATACAAATGTGTGGGAATTTTGAGGTTAATGTATATATGTAAGAAATGGATTACAAAATGCCCTTTTTCGGCGTGGGAGTTATTACATATGCGGAATGTGAAACTTAAATAGAGTTGTTTCTTTTTCCCTACTGGTAGTATTTCTTTAGGTGAGTTGCATTCCGGGGGTATTGTGCAGATGTGCTATCTTGGTCTTCGATCTCGTATGCTCCGTTCAAGAGACACTTGGATATTCTGAATGGGCCCTCCCAGGTGGGGCCAAATACTCCTTTGGGGACCCCGAGTACCTTTTTGAGGACGGGGTCGCCTTCTTTGAATTGGCGAAGCCTGACCCTTGAGTTGTAATAATTTTCTACCTATCGTTTGTAGCCAGCGTTCTTCAGGTTTGCCTCCATCCTCATTTCCTCCAGTAAATTGAGGCTGGTTGCCATCGCTAGGTCATTGTCGCCTGAAGGTCCATTTTTCGTCCGGTGGCTGGGTATTAAGACTTCTGCTGGAATTACCGCCTCTGCCCCGAATGCGAGAGAGTATGGTGTTTCTTCCATCGACGTCCTGCATGTTGTTTTATACGACCACAGTACTTCGGGTAGCTCACTTGCCCACTTGCTCTTCCCCCCCTCGGGCCGCGCTTTTAGCGTGTGTTTGATGATTTTGGGGGTGGTAGGGTGTGGGGAACATTTTTGTTATCTTCCATTTTCTGAAGAAAGCGTCGATCTTGAGGCCGTCGAATTACTTACCGTTGTCTGTTACTATCGTCTGTGGGAGGCCAAAATGGCAGATGATGTTTCTCCAGATGAATTTTATCACGTTGTCTTGATCAATTGTTGAGAGGGCCTCGGCTTCGGCCCATTTTGTGAGTAATCGACTGCGACGAGGGCAAACCTCACTGTCCCCGGAGCCGTAGGAAGAGGTCCGATGATGTCAATTCCCCATTTTTAGAAAGGCCATGGGCTCAGGATGCTGGTCAGTTCCTCTGGGGATATTTTGATCGAGGGGGCGAATATTTGACACCGATGGCACGCCTTTGCGTATTAGAGGGCATCCTTCTTTAGCGTTGGCCAAAAATATCCTTGCCGAACAGCTTTGTGGGCTAGGGATTGGACCCCTGTGTGGTTTCCACAGACATCTTCGTGGATCTCCTTCAAAATGGCTCGCCCTTCTTCCAACGTTACATATATGAGTTACGGGATGCTGAAACCCCGCTTGTATAGGTTATTATCGATCATCACATATCTTGTTAACCTCATCTGCAATTACCGAGCTTTGATTCTGTCGCGGGGAAGGTCCCCGTCTTGATGTATTCAACTATTGGTGTCATCCAATTTTCGGTGTCGACTTCCATGTGGTCGGTTGTGGCGACCAGAGCGTGTATGGTCGATGGGTGAGTCAGTTTTGTGATGGTGACCTCCTTCATGTCCGTCGACCCCTCCGATGTTGCTAACCTGGCCAAAGCGTCTGCCTGTGAGTGTGCATTTCTGGGCACTAATTCCACGTATACTTGGTCGAATTTTTCGAGTAGGCCTCTAACGATTTCTTGGTATGCGGTCATCCGGTCACACCGGGCTTCATATTCCCCCGACACTTGGCACGCGACCAGTTACGAGTCAATGTATATTTTCAACTTTTTGACACCCATGGCCATTGCCATTTCCAATCCCCCGATGAGGGCTTCGTATTCCGCCTCATTGTTTGTCTCTTGAAAATCGAACATGATGGAGGTTTAGAAGGAGTGTCCGTCTGGGCTGGTTAAAACCACGCCTGCCCTAGCTCGGGCGTGAGTGGAAGAGCCATCCACATAGAGTTCCCAGGGTGGGGCGACCGGTGTGTCTGGTTTAGTTGGAAAAGTGAGTTCCACGATGAAGTCGGCCAGGGCTTGCGCCTTGATGGCGGTGCGTCGTGATTCCGAACTGGCCAATCTCTATTGCCCATTTCATGCATCGTCTCACCGTTTTGGGTCAATGTAGTGCATTTCTTAATGGGAGCGAGGTCAATACTTCCACCTGGTGGTCAAAGAAGTACGGCCGCAACTTTCTTGCGCTCATTATGAGGGCGTAGGCAAGTTTCTTGAGGGGTGGGTACCTTTGCTCTGTCTCGTTGAGGGCCTGGCTTACGTAGTATACTGGCAAGTCTGTTTGTCCCTCTGTCCGCACTAGGATTGAGCTTAGGGCCATTTTGGAGGCTGCCAGGTAAAGGAACAGTTTCTCCCCCGGGACGGGTTTGGACAAGATCCTCGGGTTAGCGAGGTACTCCTTGATGTTGTCTAAAGTCGTTTGAGCTTCTTCCGTCCACTGAAAGTCACCCTTGGTTTCTTCAATGTTTCGAAAAAAGGCTTGCATCTGTCCCCCATTCGTGATATGAATCTGCTGAGGGTAATTTAGACTCCCCGCCAACTTTTGGACCTCCTTCGGGTTCTGTGGGCTGCCCATTTCCAGTATGGCCTTGATCTTGGCCGGATTGGCCTCTATTCCCCGTTTACTGACCAGGGGGCCGAGGAACTTGTCGGATTCTACGCCGAAGTTGCACTTCTTCGGGTTGAGTCTCATGTTGAACTTTCGTAGGATGGCGAACGTTCGGGCGAGGTCGGCGAGGTGATCTTCCCTTTTCAAGCTCTTGACGACTATGTCATCCACGTATACATCCATGGTTCTCCGATTTCTAAAAATATTTTGCCACCACCTTTGTGGATTTCTAATTTTTCCAACACATGGAATTACATTGGGGATGAAAAATTCATCTCCTATATATAGGACAAGGGGGGACGAAAATTTAGGTTAATTGGGCATTGGGAAATTTCCTTTCTTCTTCCTCAAGATACAATCTAGAATATATCCAATATATTCTATTTCCCAAAATATCTCCCAACAAAATCTTCTCCTCCTTCTTGCCTTGCATTATTTTCGAAAATATCACACAAATAGGGAAGAAATAAGATCTCTTTCCTTTCTTGAATTTATGGGATAAACTTGTATCTCAAGAATACTTATTCCATAAAATATTTCCAAGAAAATCAAGAAAAAAATATTTTCTCTCTCCTACTCATATTTTTTGAAAAATAATTAGGAAAAATAGGCAATAATATTTTCTTCTCCTTTTCATTAATTGGACTTTAATTTGGGCTATATGAGGGGCCTTTAGGAGAATTAAGATTGAACCTCCAATGGGCTATGAAACTTTAATATTTAGCCAAAATGTTATTCAAGCCCATTAATATTAATTTACTCCACTATAAAATTAATATTGAACTATCCATCTTAACCCATATTACGACTTCACAATAATATGGCTCCCAGTCATTATTTCTCGTGTTTAAGATTATCTTTTGTTGTAACAGGAAATAATCCGACTTGAAGAAGGTCGGGAGTTGACCACCTTACGGCTATCATATCATCCGACTTTACCCAGTCAAAGCAGGACTTGAGGCGACTTCAAAAGACCGGCAAGTCGTTGGCGACTTGAGAAGCTACACAAGTCGCGGGAGCGGATTGGAAAAGCAGGGAAGCCGCGAGGCGGCTTGGGAGGACGCGGAGGTCGGGACCGACCCGGTCTCGGGGTCGGATGAAGATAAATATGGAAGAGATTCGGGTAGCTAGTGAGGCGGATTTCACGGATCATAATCAGGGTAAGTATATCTGGGAGCGCGACTTGCGGGACAAGAAAGGAAACCCTAGTCTGGTGGCTGAAACCCTAGGTTGGCCCATGAGATGAAGCCCACGAAGTCTGTAGCCCTTGTTCTGTGTCTATAAATATGACTTGTATTGTACATTGTAAAGGATGGAACTTTGTAGAATCCTAGGCAGAAAATATACAGTAAAATACTCATGGCTTGGTCGCCCCCAGAGGTAGTCTTTTTCATAGACGAACTGGGTAACCAAATATCGTGTTCTTTATCATTTTATTTATAGCGTTGATCGGTAATTTTATCATTATTACTTGCTCGTCTACCGATAAACAAACTGGGTACAACAATTGGCGCCGTCTGTGGGAACAAATTCCTGAGAAATACATCTGTTCGAAGGAAAACCTATTTCGTCTCCGCTCAGCAGCGATGACAAACAACCAAGGCAATCCCGCCTGACATGAGATCGACGCCAGCGACGGGGAGGAGGTCTCTATGAGCTCCCAGCAAACCCGCTCACAGCGTGCTCGACCGGCAAGCCCGGTGATCACCCCTGACTGGTGGAACCTGGTGAAGACTGAGGGAGAGAAGGCGTGATGGTCGCCCTAACACAAGCGCCTCGCGCCGATGGAAAACGAGCACCCTCCAAAGCCTAAGAAAGCCGCCCGTGAGGCTGGACCCTCAAAATAAGGGCGATTGGCCGGAAGGACATTCGGCGGCCAATCGCCTATGACCAGCCTAAGCATGACTTGTTTTGCAACCGCCCGACTCCTGAGAGTTCAAGGGGTCTAACAACTTGTTCGTCGACTTGGGCGACCTAGGGGTTCGTAAAGCCCCAAGGATCGCGAAGATGAGGCGCCTTGATCGAGCCTCCGAAACGTCGGTGGAGCATGACCTCGCACTTTCACTGAACCTCCACCACAATAATTTACCGAGAGGGTCGACCGTGCATCGCGGCGACCCTCCGGCAATGGAGGCAACTACGGACCATCGCGGCCTTTCAGTCAAAGATCAACCCCGAGTCCAAAGAACCCGATGGGCGTATGGAGAATCGAAACAGGCCGGTGGGGACAGATCCTTTCCTCGTTGTCCCGGATTCTCCGCTCGGAGCTCTGGTCACTCTGGCACCCACCCAACGGAAGATTAACGTAGCGACCTTGGATCACTACAGCGGGAACACGGACCCAAGGGTCCATGTGGCTAAGTATAACTCATACATGGCCTCTATGGGCGCAACTGATGCGACAAAATGTCAGTTGCTTTCTCTGACCTTGAGTAACCAAGCTCATCAATGGTTTACCTCCCTACCACCCTTGTCGGTGGACACTTTTGAGCAGCTCGCCTACTTTGTTCGACGATTTTTCTTGCCTTTGGCGCCCGGCCGTGACCAGCAAAGATCGATGAACACCCACCAGGGGTGATTTGAGTCTGATCGGTCCTATATTGAGAGGATTGACAAGCTGATCTTGGAAGGAGATCCCATTGGGGATGAGGCAAAACTGCTAGGGGCTGTCTCCGGCCTCAAGAAGGGGACCAAACTCTGGAGGCGCATGACGGCCGACTATCCGACTAGCTACGCCGACTTCCGGAGGCGAGCTAGTGACCGGATACATACTGCGGAGCTTCTGGAATCTAGACTCTCTGATGCTAAAGAGGTCGCTGAGCCCAAGAAGAATTCCAAGAAGGCCACCACACAGTACAAGCCGCCTGGAAGTTTCAAGCCTTTTGAGGAGAGCATTCCTGTGAAGCTGATGGATGCACTGGGCATGACGCCCGGACATATTTTCTCCCAGATCCGAGAGCGGGAATGACTCCTCCCGCCTCACCCTGTAAAGAATAAGGGCAAGCTAAACCCCAACAAGTATTGCCACTTTCACGAGCAGGTCGGTCACTATACCAGTGAATGCAAAGATCTCTTGCCCCAACTCTGGAGATTGTATGAAGATGGCACCTTGTGGACGTCAGCGACCTCGAAAAAAATGGCGACCGGGCTCAGAGGTCGCCGACAGGAGAGAGCGCCTGGGAATGACAACCCGGGGAGGGAGCGCCTATCCCGCCCATGCTTGAAAATGTGGGGGAACGCGTCATATACACCCTCTCTCCCCTAGGGGTAGTCGGGGGACTAGCCTCGAACTCCTCCTCCAAGCTGAAGATGAAGGCTGAGATAAGGGAGATAGAGAATGCCAAGAAGATGGTATCGCTGTCTTCGGCCTGGGGGAAGAGTCCAGCACGATCGAGTTTGGGAAAAAGGACAAAGCCGGGGGGTTTATCCTAATGTCAACCCCTTGGTGATCCGAGCAAATATCATGAGAACTACGGTGTGCCGACTTCTGGTAGATGGGGGTACCTTCTGTAACATCCTCTTACCCTGGATCAGCTCGGGGACTATGATGCCTACATCACCCCGTGCGACCATGTTGTGAAAGGGTTTGGTGATGCAACAGTGAAGCCGACGGGGATGATCCGACTGGCCATCGATTTGGTCTCCATCTTGAATAAGCGGGTTAGAGGCGACTAGGTTATTAGATTTTCTAGTTGTCGACCTTCCCATCTCCTATAATGGTTTCCTGGGAAGGCCTTTTGAGCATGAATTCGAGGTTGCGTCCTCCACTTTCTACTTCTGTGTAAAATTCCCCACCAAGAGTGGGCTGGTAGGTACCGTTAAGGGTGACCAAGTCGATGCAAGAGGTTGTTTGATTTACTCTTCGTCCCGTTTGAATTCCGCACCAACACCTATCAAACAAACATTTGTAATAGATAGCAATGAACAAGAGGAGGAATTAAATTAGAAAAGAGCAAACAGAAAAAGAACCCACAGCGACCTCGATCCAAGAATAGGGTACGAGCCTGAATAATTCCTAATCGAGGCCGAAATTGATGACCCCCGGCAAGATGGCCCAAGAGCCGCCCCCGGGGGAAGAACTTGAGAAAGTCAAGATAGATCCAACTCGCCCGGATCTAGAAGTCATTATCGGCTCTAAGATACCGAATGACCTGAGGGGGGAAGTCATCGACTTTCTCAAAAAGAACTTGGACGTCTTCAACTGGTCGCATAAAGACATGGTAGGGATCGATCCGAAAGTCGCGTGTCACCGACTTCACATTGACCCGATTCGGAGGCCGGTTGCCCAGAAAAGGCAGAAATTTAGCCCTGAAAAATATGCTGCTTTAGCCGAAGAGGTGAAGAAGCTACTGGACAATGACCTGATCATGCAGGCCGACCAGCCACTGTGGGTAGCCAATGCAGTGTTAGTAAAAAAGTCCAACGGGACCCGGCGGCTTTGTATCGACTTTACCGACCTCAACGAGGCTTGCCCAAAAGATTTCTTCCCTATGCCACACATCGATCACCTGATAGATAACACGGCCGGGCACGAGATGATGTCGTTCATGGATGCTTTCGCGGGTTATCACCAAATAGCCATGCATGAACCGGATCGGCAACACACCTCGTTTCTGACCGAGAAAAATCTATATTGCTGGAAAAGAATGTCTTTCGGCCTGAAGAATGCAAGAGCAACCTACCAAAGGCTTGTCAATCACATGTTTGCCGACCAGATTAGGAAGTCGGTAGAGGTTTATGTCGACGATATAGTCGTAAAGAGCTTAAAAAGGGAGGATCATCTGTCTCACCTCGCACGGACCTTCGATATCCTCAGAAGTTCAACATGAGACTCAACCCCAAGAAGTGTAACTTCGGAGTGGAGTCAGGGAAGTTCTTGGGACACCTGGTCAGTAAGCGGGGGATTAAGGCGAATCAGGGGAAGGTCAAGGCCATATTAGACATTGGGGCACCCCGAAATGTGAAAGAGGTTCAGAAACTCACAGGATGCATTGCCGCACTAAGCAGGTTCATCTCTTGGATGGGGGAAAAATGCAAGCTGATGTTCGACACGATTTGTAAGAAAGCGAAGTTCGAATGGACACCCGAGAGCCAGGGTGCTTTTGAAAAAATCAAAACCTACCTGGTAGATGTGAGCATCTTATCCAAACTTGTCCCAGGAGAGAAGTTGTTCTTATATCTCGCTGACCGGAGACCGCTTTGAGTCTTGATCTTTGGTCGAAAGCGAGAGGGCGGATCCACTTGCCCATTTATTTCGTGACCCGGATTAATCGAATTAGATAGAACAACGTTATCTACCGTTAGAGAAGATGGCTTACGCATTAGTCATGAGTGTGAGGAAGCTGAGACCATACTTTTTCAATCACCAAGTCGAGATCCTCACTTCCCTGCCATTGAGGAACGTGCTCCACCGACTAGACACATCAGGTCGATGTCTCAAATGGGCCATTGAGGTCGGGCAATACGGAGTGCCATTGAGGTCGATGTCTCAAATGGGCCATTGAGGCCCAAGCACTGGCCGACTTCATCGTCGAGCTCACATTCCCTTCTGAGGCCGGGTGTTCGGGCAGCCCACCATGGGAGTTATTCATAGATGGATCGGTGACCTCTCACAAGTCGGGAGCCGGATTAGTTTTGATGAGCCCGTAGGGTATCTCATTCCAGAACGCCATTACCTTTGAATTTCCCGCGACAAATAACGAGGCCGAATATGAGGCGTATTTCATCGGTGACTTGGAAATGGCTCTGACCATGGGTGTCAAGAGGCGCAAGTTCATACCGACTCGACTTTTGTAGCTGTCAAGTTTCGAAGTCTGAGGCTCGGGATGATAGGATGGAGGCCTATCAGGAAGTCGTAAAAACACTATGCCTAAAGTTCACACAAATCCATATCAAGTTGATACCGAGAGAGCAGAACTCATGAGCCGATGCTTTAGCTCGGTTGGCGACCTCCGAAGGGTCACCAGACATGAAGGATGTCACCATCACGACACTTTCCCACCCATCCACCGCACAAGTAACAGTAACAACATTGGAAACCCTGGAGTCGAACTGGAAGACACCCATCATAGAATATTTGATAAGTGGCCTCTTGCCAGCTAATCGCGTCCAAGCTCGGCAGCTGCAACTACGGGCCGCACAGTACACAATGATCAGCGGGGAGTTATACAAGCGAGGCTTCAGCATGCCCCTACTTCGATGTATCACACCTGAACAAGGTCAAGTCATTCTACGAGAAATACACGAAGGGTGCGGAAACTCCCCTGGGGGATCATTTGGCCCACAAGACCACAAGGCAGGGGTATTTTTGGCCAACCCTAAGGGCCGATGCTATTATCTTCGTCCGCAAATGCCATAAATACCAGATCTATGCTCCCTCCATCAAGGTCGCACCGGAGGAACTCACAAGCATTCTCAGTCCTTGGCCTTTTTCGAAGTAGGGGATAGATATCATTGGGCCACTCCCAACAGCCCCAGGATCGGTCAAGTATGCCCTATTAGCGGTGGATTACTTCACAAAATGGGCCGAGGCTGAGGCATTGGCAACCATAGACCAAGATCATGTCATCAGGTTCATATGGCGGAACATTATCTGTAGGTTTGGGCTATCTCAGGTGATCATATCGGACAATGGAAAGCAATTTGATGGTATAAAGATTGAATCCTTTTTCAGAAAATGGATGATCACAAAGTTATTTTCCACCCCATACCACCCCCAATCAAACGGTCAGGTCGAGGCCGTGAATAAAATCATAAAGCACATGCTCAAGGCCAAGATCAAAGGAGGAAAGGGGAAATGAGCTAGCGAACTCCCGGACGTGTTGTGGTAGTACAGAATGACCTACAGAAATTCAACGGGCAAAACTCCTTATTCGCTGGCCTTCGGAACTGAGGCAGTTGTACCCGCGAAAGTTGACCTCCCGACCTTCCAAACCAGCCAGGTCGCTTTTGATCATAACGATGAGGCCTTGAAAAGAAACCTGGACCTACTCGAAGAAAAACGATTGGAGGCTAACATGAGAAATGCAAGATACAAGCAGAGGTCGGAGAGATATTACAATTCTAAGGTGTGACTTCGACGTTTCAAGGTCGGAGACTTAGTACTGAAAAAGATACTCGGAGACTCAAAAGGTGCTCTCGGTCCAAACTGGGAGGGTCCATTCCAAATATCGAAGGTCTTACCGAACGGGGCATATGAGCTCGAGAAGTCGGATGGGACCAAGGCCCAATATCCGTGGAATGCAACTCACCTGAAGAAGTATTATCAGTAGATTTACACCCTTGTACTGATCACAACAATGTAAACAATCTTTTTGTTAACAGTAATTCTCTATTCTATTTGAAAGAAAAATTCCTGTGTAGAAACCAAGCGGGTCGCATGAAAGACATGATAGATAACATGCAGGCCGCATGAAAAATATATGATCGATAAAGTGCGAACCCGAGGTGCGACTTTCAAAATACCGGAGAGTAAATCACAACCCATAAGGGTGCGATGAATCCCGACTTTGTAAGACGATTAAGCGAACGTCCAATACACAAGTCGCATAAATATTAAGACGACAAGGACTAAGCAAAAATTGTATAAGGAAATCGAGTCAACACAACAAAGGAATTAAAAGAGAATTTCATTGATAAAGACCCGGAGGTCGGGAAAAATCCCATTACAATAGACCCGGAGGTCGGAAGGAGGGAAAATCCCATTACAATAAGACCCGGCGGCAGGCTAGCGACTTGATTCATACTATGGAGTTACTAGAGTCACGGCTTTCTGATACTAAGGAGGTCGCTGATCCAACAAGAGAGTTCCAAGCAGGTCGGCTCCCAGGGAATTCACCTCAGTGTTTCATCTGAGGAAGATGCTGCAAAACTATCAGAAAAGGATGTGTTGACAGCCCGTGAAGTGTCAGATGCTGCGATGAGACTTCTCGCTTTAAATGAACACGAGTGTCATACATGTGGTGCAAAAAATTCAAGGGATTATGAAGGGCATTTTGGGCTTTATCAAGTTCGCATATACAATACTAAATCCATATTACATGTCAGAAATTGCTCATCGTCGTTAACCCCATCATCCCGATCGGCGTCCAATACACAGACGGCCAGGGGCACCTCCATGTTGGCGGTGGCAAATATGCCACCTGGGTGGTAGTGAAGCTTGGCAATGGTCGTATGGTTATCCTCCGATGAAGACGAGGTCAGAAATTGGGGAAGCACGGGGATGGACTGAGAATCGGAGGCCATTTGTGTAGAATAGAAAATGCTTATTGCCGGAGGACACCTTGAAATTGAGGACTCGCCGGAATTTCCCATATGTAAGCTTGAGAACGATAAGTGTGGGGGGCAGAGAGAGTACAATGGGTTATATGTCTAAAACCCCCATCCTATTTATAGAGGAAGGGCAGGGGGTGGGAATGCAAAGTTTGAACTCTCGAGGCCCACCAAAGAAATTGGCGTCACACGGGCAGCGCATAGGTGATACACGACTGCTGGTTGGGTAAGTTCACGTTGTGTGACGTCACAAAGTGCCCAGGCCATCACTGCGGGCCTGTCACACATCACACCGATTTAGGAAATCGAGGCGACTGTACGCCTCCCCAAGGATGAGGTTTTGGCGGGGGCACACATCCCAAGGCCGACTTATCGCAGATTAGCAAAAAGGCAATGGTTCAAGTCAGGGTCCCAACGCGAGTTTGCGACCTCGACTTGGGGGATAAAATATGGGAGTTTCATTGACAAAATAAGTAATAGATGAGACAAAAAATGAAGTTATCTTTTTCATTGATAGAGGCCCGGACTCCGGAAGATTGTTCATTACAAGTCAAGGCCCGGAGGCCGGTACAATGATACCAAAAAAAAAGAGGAAAAAAAAGGGCTACAACTTCATTCTTCCTCGGCAGAGGCAGTCAAGGTCAGGGTGCTGACCGTCCTGAAAGGAGGCTCCGGAAATGCGACTGCGGGGGGATCGACCTCCAAGCTCGGCACCTCCTCCACAATGGGCTCGGGATGTATGACACCGGGAGGGTCGACATCCAAAGGGTCCGGGATAGGGCGTACGATCCGACTTGGGTCTGGGAAAAGGAGAGATCAAAGCCCATGTCCTCCAAGG
The DNA here is from genome assembly GCA_037126765.1 of Stenogyne calaminthoides. Taxonomy (NCBI): domain Eukaryota; kingdom Viridiplantae; phylum Streptophyta; class Magnoliopsida; order Lamiales; family Lamiaceae; genus Stenogyne; species Stenogyne calaminthoides. The sequence goes on from JBBCBC010000006.1 coordinate 19,384,839, forward strand.
CTTGGATCTCCAGCAGAACGTTGGGGGCCAGAGGATTGTAGCTGACATAATCTTTGAGATCGGCGACAAGCCCGGTAAGGTCGCCAGAGGGGTTCACCCAATGACTGATTCGGATGGCACCCACGAATGCCATCACGTATGCAAAATTGGTGTTTGCCTCCTCGGCGGCCTTCAACTGGGCCTCCCTGGTCTCAGCTCCTCCTTAATCCCGGCCAGCTCCGCTTTCACCCCGGCCAGGTCGGCCTCCACCTCGGCCACTTTTTCCCTCCGCCTGGGCCGTCTTTAACTTCTCGGCGCCCGGTCGGCCTCCCCTCTGCCGCCCGCCCTTCGCGGGCCAACCCGGCCTCTCGTGGCGGTCTACCCCCTCGCCTCGGCGAAGGCGACCCGAGGCGAGATCGCGAAAGATGCTGAATTGGATTTCTCCGCCATATACAGGTCTCGGCCGCCCGCCAAGATCGACTTGGCCTGATCAGCTACCCGAGCTTGCGACTCCCGGAGACGTCTGAGCTCAATCTCCATTTGGGCGCTGGTCTTCTCCAGGAAAAAGGTTGCCTTTTGGGAGTAGACCATGGCCGAGTACAAGTTGCCCGTCATACGGCGATGGCGTTGGCGTGATAAAATGCGTATCTACCCGGGGAGGTTCCGCCTTATTTGTGGGAGAGATAGGCCGGCTAGTTATCAGGGAGCTCGGCCGATTGAAGTGGTGAGAACCTAAGGAAGCTAACCACCTCCGGGCAAAATTTTGGCTGGCCCGAAGTCGGGGCTGAAAAAGAAAGTGAATCTTCAGTGTACTGAAAGTAACGTGAAAAAGAGGTTATGCGGATCATGACTAGAACTTGCGCATCCACCCGTTCCTCATCCCAGCCTAGGAAGGAGTCATCATCTTCACGACGACCTCTGCCCGGGACGGTGAAACGCGGGTTGCGGTGGTGAAACAGTCGAAGTCGGCTGAGGTGGCCGGTTTGCAATGTGGGGCGATTTCGTCGACCTTCCCGACCCTGTTGATCTCCGATTGGTAGGTCCTGAGCTCCTCCCTCACTTTCTTCCGAGCAGGCCCGGAAGTCAGCGGAGTCGACCCGTAGCCTTCCTCTTGCCTTTGTCGACGACGGGGGGGCGGAAGGGACCGAGCTTGGAGGAGTAACCTCGGCAGGGGGCGGTCTCGGAGGAGCGGCCTCGGAGGCTGCCACTCGCCACATCTTCCCAAGAATGGATTTCTTGCGGGAGGCCATGACGTCTGCAGGAGGCTGGCTTTGGTAAATGGGGGTATTGGGGACTACAGAAATAGTGAAATTGTAGTTGGTCAGACAGGTCGACAACGAAAGCGTGATGAGCACAGAGTGAGGATACTTACAGGGGATCTTCAAATGGCGCGGGTATGTGTAGAGGCCAGCATTAAGTCGGTCGAGTTTGGAGTTCAAAGCATTCACGTCCTACCAGCTCGGTGGAGTATCGCGCGAAGATATTATCGCCTCGAAAATCCTGTAAGAGTCGTGCGTGGGTGTGAAGACTACAAAAGAAGAGGAGAATTAGATCAGTACAAATATCTAAGTCGAAAAACGTGAAACCTACCGTGGGCGACCCGAGTCGCATAGTCGGTTGGGACATGGATTGGCAGAGTGCTCGAAGGGTCCACAGACTCCCACGCCCCCCCGACGAACCACCACTTGTTATGCCAACCCTCGACCTTATTAGGGATCCCGCTCACGAGTTCTCGACCTTTGCGAAGCTGCAATGTATTATAGCCGCCGGCTTGATGGATTGGAATCATCACGAAGGCGGCTTTGGGGTTGGTGTCGTCTGACCCCGCCTTCGAAACCTTGATCATGGTGGATAGAATGTAGCTCCATCCATTGGGAGTGATCTGAGTTAGGCTCTGGTTCCAGGCCGCCAGCAAGTGAGAGATAGCCTGGTGAAGTGGAAATCGGATCTCGATCTCCATTGTATGCTCGTTCACTGCGATCATCCCAGGTGGCGGCTGGTCGGCGCTCTCCTCGGAGGTTGCTCCATAGAAGTGCACGTCCCGGGGCACCTTTTATAGGCGGAGAAGGGATCGTACATATCCGTCGAAAAGGACCGACCTGTTCTTCTCGTGCGATGCTATGAAGTCCGACTTGACCGACTTCCGGTAGCTACGGTCAGGTCTCTTGTATGGGGCCCGAGCCTCATATGAGTGATAATCGAAGACCCGCTCGTAGGAACCATATTTTCGGGGCGGGTTAGAGGACCCGATCTCCTCCATCCTCAACGGCGCGGCCGCAAGCTAGTAAGCTCGGCTCTAGGGATGTGAGTAATCTCCTCCAACTCCATCAGGAATTGGTCATCATCGTCTCCCTCGTCATCCCGACTGGCGCCCTATGCACTGGCGGTCAGGGGCACTTAGACGTTGACGGTGGAGGTCTTATTACCGTGACTACGGTAGAGTTCAGCAATCGCCTTGTTGTCATCATCCGATGATGATGAAATCAGAAATGAGGGGGCAGGAGCAGATTGAGAGTCGGATGCCATCAATGTAGAACAGAGGAAGGATGGATACCTGAAAAATGGTTGAGTTTCTGAAGACTGGCCGGAGAAACGGATGCGGAGGCGCAAATTTAACAAGGGTCGAAGCAGAGAGAGGAAAGAGTTTATGGTGTGAAACCCTTGTCCTATTTATAAAGAAAGGGGGGTCGAAAGTGAAAATTCGAACTCTCGAGACCCCCCGCGGAAATAGAGGTCGCACGGGCAGCGCGTGGGTGATACGCGACCGCTAGTTGGGCGAGCTCGCGGTGTGGAACATCACCTGCCAGCCATGCCATCATTGCGATTCTGTCACACGTCATGTCGATTTGGGAAATTGAGGTGACTGTATGCCTCCCCAAAGATGAAGATTTTACCCGGGAACATATCCCGAGGCCAACTTGCCGCAAGTCGGTAAATATCAACGGTTCAAGATAAGGCCCCAAAGCTAGCTTGCGACCTCGTCTTGAGGGGCAATTGTTGTAACAGGAAATAATCCGACTTGAAGAAGGTCGGGAGTTGACCATCTTACGGCTAACATATCATCCGACTTTACCTAGTCAAAGCAGGACTTGAGGCGACTTCAAAAGACCGGCAAGTCGTTGGCGACTTGAGAAGCTACACAAGTCGCGGGAGCGGCTTGGGAAAGCAGGGAAGTCGCGAGGCGGCTTGGGAGGACGCGGAGGTCGGGACCAACCCGGTATCGGGGTCGGATGAAGATAAATATGGAAGAGGTTCGGGTAGCTAGTGAGGCGGATTTCACGGATCATAATCAGGAAAAGTGTATCTGGGAGCGCGACTTGCGGGACAAGAAAGGAAACCCTAGTCTAGCGGCTGAAACCCTAGGTTGGCCCATGAGATGAAGCCCACGAAGACTGTAGCCCTAGTTCTGTGTCTATAAATATGACTTGTATTGTACATTGTAAAGGATGGAACTTTGTAGAATCATAGGCAGAAAATATACAGTAAAATACTCCTGCCTTGGTCGCCCCTAGAGGTAGTCTTTTTCATAGACGAACTGGGTAACCAAATATTGTGTTCTTTATCGTTTTATTTATAGCGTTGATCGGTAATTTTATCATTATTACTTTCTTGTCCGCCGGTAAACAAACCGGGTACAACATCTTAGTCCATTAATTAATTAAGTCACTGAACAGACTTTATATTAATTAATATCTTTGTCCTTGGAGTAAAGACAACTCAACATTATTATCCCTACCGGAAATAAATTTCCACTTGCAAGATTTGGTATGATAAAGATTCTGAGCCCACCAAGGGGACAAATCAAGCAAGTCGTACTTGCACGCGATTCTCCGTATTAAATCTTAGCAATCGTCATGTAATCAATAATATTGCCCAAGATACAAGGTATCGAATCGCATTGATTCTCTTCCCATCATAAGTCAAAGCAATAGTTATTAATTTCACACGATCCTATTTAAGGGATGAAGATTAAGAAATAACGAACGATTGAGGTCTAATTCTTGTATATTCAGTACAGAAGAATTTATCCCTTGTAGGTCCTATTCAGCGCATCATGATGCACTAGTGTAATCTCTTGGTCAAGACAAGTCAATCCGAGTCTTACACTTCAACCTTTCATGATGGATTGTTCATTTCCATCTAGGTTGTGAATTTGTACTTAGTCACGAGGAACTATTAATTTGATCTTCTGTGATCTGGTATCACCAAATTAACCGCAACGTAACACGTACTTACTTATTGAACAGTTATGCAGTAAATATATATAACATTCATTCATATTTAATGCAGCATGTGATAAATAATTTATTTCAGTAAATAAATAATAAATTTGGTTTGGTTATACAAAGTAAAAAGCATACTTTTCAGTATAACCCCAACACGAGGAACTTGTCGGATTCTACGCCAAAGTTGCATTTCTTGAGTTGAGTCTCATGTTGAACTTTCGTAGGATGGCGAACGTTCTTGCAAGGTCGGCGAGGTGATCTTCCCTTTTCAAGCTCTTGACGACTATGTCGTCCACGTATACTTCCATGGTTCTCCCGATTTCTTCCGCGGACATGCGGTTTACCAGTCGTTGGTATGTTGCACCAGCATTTTTTAGGCCGAACGACATTCTCTTCCAACAGTACATGTTCTATTGGTGAGGAACGAGGTGTGCTGCTAGTCGTCCTTGTGCATGGCTATCTGGTGGTAACCGGCGAATGCATCCATGAAGGACATCATCTCATAACCGGCCGTGTTGTCGATCAGGTGGTCGATGTGTGTCATGGGGAAGAAGTCCTTGGGGTATGCCTTATTCAGGTCTGTGAAATCGATGCATAGTCTCCATGATCCATTTGCTTTCTTGACTAGCACGGCATTTGACACCCACTGTGGTTGGTCGGCCTGCTTGATTAATTTGTTTCCGAGCAGTTTCTTTACTTCCTCGGCCAATGCCGCATATTTCTCCGGTCTGAATTTTCTCCATTTCTGGGCGACTGGTTTTTTGTCGGGGTCGATGTTTAGCTAATGGCAGGCGACCTCGGGGTCGATGCCTACCATATATTTATGGGACCAGGCGAATACGTCCAAGTTGTTCTTGAGGAAGTCGACCAACTGCCCCCTTAGTTCTGACGAGATCTTGCAACCGATTATGACCTCCAAGTCTTGTCGGGCTGGGTCTACGTTGACTTTCTCGAGCTCTTCATCTGGTGTTGCTTGCTGTTAGTTTCCTCTTGGGTCGTCGATTGCCTCCTGGATGATGAATTCACTCGGCTCGGGTCCCAATCTTGGTTCTAAATCTTGGTCCACCTGGTCGGTTTTTTTATAGGTTTATTGTGATCGATTTCCATTGGGTCATCGTGATAGTTTGCGTGTGAGATATCTTGTATGCTATAATTTAAATAAGACTGGGTATAAATTGAACATCCTCTTGCATCAAGTTGATCTCCATTAACGGTGTCGATCACCCCATCTGAAGTGGGGAATTTTACACATAAATAATATGTCGAGGACGGCCTCGAACTCATGCTCAAAGGCCTGCCGAGGAAACCGTTAAAGGTTGACGGCAGGTCGATTATAAGGAAATCACAAAGTTTTGTAGCCCTAATGGTCTTATCTACGGAGGAGACTAGTTCTACTGCCAAGCGGATGATCCCATGGGGCTTCACTGTGGCATCACCAAAACCTCTGACCAGGTGCTCGCTTGGCTCGAGATAGTTGTGATAGTCGCCAAGTTCGTTAAATGTCTCTTTGAATAATATGTTGCAAAATGCCCCGTTGTCGACTAGTAGTCATTTGACTGTTACCCCCGTGATTTTGGCGGAGATGACCTGGGGGTCGGAGTTCGGGTAGACGATGACGGCCTTGTCCTGTTCGCCAAATTGAATTTGGTTGCTTTCCTGCGCTCTCACATTCACCAGTAGGCACAATTGAACCATGTTAGCCATCTCCATCAGTTCGGCCTTCTGGCGCCTTTTTGATAGTGAGGTTGATGCGGAGAGGTCACCCACTGTCCCAAGGGGGGACAAGGTGTGGATTATTCTTTCACCCTCATTTTCGGGCATGGGAGGCACCTACCGGCCACCCCTCTATCCTTCATCCTTCTTGGCGACCTCGTTCTGCTATGGAGGGTGGTCGTTCCTCCCACGGTTGTCCTTGGGCTGCGGTCCTGACGTTCTCGTGCAGTATTCCCTCTTCGTAAAGCTTCCAGAGTTGCTTTAGTAGATCGCGACACTCGCTGGTGTTGTGGCCGACTCATGGTAGTGGCAGTATTTTCCAGGACTTTGTCAACCATCGGCCTTCTTTATGGGTCGGGGCTCCCCCAGTAGTCGCTTATCCCTGATCTGAGTGAAGATGTGTCTGGGGGACATGCTGAAGGCATCAATCAGCTTGACGGCTAATGGGTCTTCGAAAGGTTTGAAATTGTCGGGTGTCTTGTATTGTCCCTGCTTCCTGTTCATCTTGGGGGGCGCAACCTTCTTCCCGTCCCCTATCCTGGCTGCTAGAAGCTCCATAGTATTGATGATGTCGCTCACACGGGTTCTAAATTCTGCATATGTCGACGGATAGTTGGCGGTCACGCTTCGCCACAGCTTGGTTCCCTTTTTCAGCCCGGCAATGGCGCCCAAAAGTTTGGCCTCATCGCCCACCGGTTCTCCCTCTAGGATGAGCCGGTTGATCCTTTCTAGATAGGCCCTGTACATCTCGTCTTTGCCTTGTTCGACTTTTGCCAATCACTGCTTCCCAGCCGGCCTAGGTGCTATGGCTGTGAAGTGTCCCATGAAGAGCCATCCTAGTTGCTCGAAGGAGTCGATGGATTGGGGAGCGATGGAGGTGAATCACTTGTGTGCTTGCTCGTTCAGTGTGAGGTGGAAGAGCCGACACATGGTCGCGTTAGAAGCTCCTACTGACATCATGTATGAGTGATATTTGGCGAGGTGTGTTCTTGGGTCGGAATCCCCATTATATCGATCGATCAAAATCGTGTTGATCTTAGCCTGCGTTGGAGCAGCTGCAATGGTCGCCCCAAGAGGTGATAGCGGGAGGGCCATGTTGGTCTCCTGCCCGGCATGGACAGGCTGGCTGTCCATTCTCTCCTGAAGGGCTCGGACTGTCTGTCTCCGGGCGATGATCTCGACATCCTGTTGGTTCGCCCGGACATCCCGCTAGTTGTCGGGTGTGCTGAGCCGACTTATCACTGAGATGCTTGGCTCATTCCTGAATCTCTCCTGGTGGCCGCCGGCCTCGACCATGACCATGGGGTGGGAGTTCACTTCGTCCTCCACGGGGTTTGGCCTCCTTTGGATCATGTTGTCTCCTAGCCGGTTGAAGACCGAGTTGTCCACCGGGTTGCCCCCCAGTCGGTTGAAACCCGAGTTGTCCCGCGGCCCTTCATGTTGTCCGTCCAGGTGGCGGACCCTATTCGCCCCTCCCCTTGGGAGATGATTAGCCTTTGAAGTCGAGATCGCCTGATTAAGGCCGAACTATCCCCCCAGTTGGGCCTTTCCTTTAGCTGCCGCGTCGAGCTGGCCGACCTTGATGATGGGTTGCTGGTCGCCGTCATCATCAAAGTTCAAGTTCCTCTTGCGCAGGTACGCGCAAGCGTTCTTCATCTCTTCGGGGGTCTTGAAGATTTACCCCCAGTTCTGTTCGCCCGCGTCCATGGGCCTGAGCCTTGATTCCGAGGAGAGGGAGGCCTCCATCCCATCACGGGGGTCGATCTCGAGGCCAGTAACCGGGATATTGCTTTGTGCCATTATCCTTCGTGAGTTCATAGAGATTTGTGGGATTGATAAAGCAGTGATTTCCCACAGACATCGCCAAATTGTTATAGCTGGGACTATCTCTCGAGCGTACTAACAATCACTCACGAAATGATCGAATGAGAAAGTAAAGTAAAACACAGAATTTGGTGACCCGGTTCGCCGGAATTCGGCTACGTCCGGGGGCAATACCAAGCCAGGAGAATTCTAATAAGATCTGCCTAGAGTGCAACAAGTTTTATCCCTTTACACTGTGAGTACATTGTTATATTTATAGGCTACACTACTAGGTTACAACTACATCCCGGGCCGCGCCAATTGGCCTTTTAGGGTTTCCATCGGATATGGTATATCTTTACCAAACGGGGTCGAGATCTTCGCGCCTGGATACACTTCCCATCTTTATCTCCGGGAAATCTTGCTCTCCAACCATCTTGATCTCATTCCTTGTTTATCTTCTTTGGCCTCGGGTGGTCGCCTGTAGCCGCCGACCACACTGGTCGAGGTTGCCTTTGATGGTTGCCCCATTTGGCCGGTCCTTGCTCTCCAGCCCAGGTCGGAGGTTGCCTTGCAACCCTGGCCGTCTTTGGCGGATGGTCGCCCCATTGTCATGGGGCTACAACATTTATAATAGTGATAATTTTTTTACATAACAATGATATTATAAAAATTGAGTTCACCGTGATCTTAAATCTACACAAAATTTTATCATTATATATATATATATGTTGTAGCATGGATAAACCCGACCCCTGGGTTGGTCGCATGAACGACAACTCGCCTCTCCAATGCTATGAGAGGCGACCTGGACTCCAAATGGCCATTAGATCGACTTGTTTATCAAGACTGGGCGCCTTGCCCAAAGCCACGCAAGAAGTAAGTCATCGGACGACTCACAAGATTCACCCAAGTCGCAGGCTGACTTTCTCTACATGTCCACAGGTCGCATCTCGAGTCTTATCACTGTAAAGAAGAAATGTATTCAAGTTTATTAGGGAGCGGATTTTGAGGACCTAATGAGAGTAAGTGTATCAGATACCGAAGATCTCGGCCGAAGATCGCTGGATACTCATCCGGTTCGTCTCCAACCCTAAAGGGGTGATCGTCCAGGCCCATGAAGACTCTAAAACCTAGCTTCTAGTTTATAAATAGTTCATGTCATGTTCATTGTAGAGGATCGAAAATCTTAGTATTCTAGGCAAAAATTATAGTGAAATATACCTGGCTTGGTAGCCCCTAGACGTAGTCTCATTCATAGACGAACTGGGTAATTAAATATCGTCTCTTTTATCTGTTTTGATTGCCTAAATTGCTATCCTACTATCTAGTTATTGTTTATTGGCCAGGATACATAAACCGAGCACAACAATTGACACCTTCTATGGGAAACCTTTTTGCAGAATTGCTCATAAATTCTCAAGAAAACCCATCTAACCTCCCTCGCACATTTAGCAATGGCAATCCACCAAGATAACCCTACCGGACACGAGGCGGATACCCGGGATGGTGTCGAAGCCTCTCTGAGCTCGCAACGTACTCACCACGCCGCCCCATTGATCACTCCTGACTGGTGGAATCTGGTCCAAACCCCGAAGGACGCCAAGGCCGTAATGGCCGTTCTCAACAAGAAATGCCTCACTTTTGATGACGAGGAGGGGCAACCTCCAGCCAAAAAGACCATCCCTAAAGCCGAAACTTCAAAGGGTAAGGGCGACCCAACCAGAAAGGGACGTTCAATGGGACAGCTGGCCTATGACCCAGCAAAGCACGCTATCGTTCAAAACCGCCGACTCCTGGAAAAACCTGAGGGGTCGAAAATGTGTTCGCCCACCTTGGGGACCTGGGGACCCGCAAGGCTCCCATGATAGTCGAGGATGAGGCTCAGTCTCAAACTCGACATGCTGACCAGGTGGAGCGTGACCTCGCTTTGGCTCTGAACATACATCACAACGAGGTACCGAGAGGCTCGGTTGTCCCTCATGGCGACCCACAGGCAGCCGTCCCTACGGGGGACCATCGTGATGTGCAAATGGCGGCGCTGCAACGAATGGTTCAGCAACTTCTCGAACATTTGGAGAATCAAAATGGGCCGACGGGGACAGACAATAGTCTCGTCGTCCCAGATTCTCCACTCGGGGCCATAGTCACCCTGACACCTACCTAGAGAAAAATCAGCATAGCGACATTGGACCGCTACAATGAAAACTTGGACCCAAGGGTCCATGTGGCGAAATACAACTCCTACATGGCGTCTATGGGCGCATCCGACGCTACAAACTGCCAATTATTCTCACTAACTTTGACGACCAGGCTCACCAGTGGTTCACCTCATTGCCGCTCTTCTCGGTAGATACTTTTGAATAGCTCGCTAGGTTGTTCCTGACCCACTTCATAGCACTAGCTCCCCAACCTGTGACCAGGCAGCGCCTCATGAATACCCAACAGGGAGAAACGGAGTCGAATATGTCCTATCTTGAAAGGATTGACAAACTCATCCTCGAAGGAGATCCCATAAGGGATGAGGCGAAGTTACTAGGGGCCATCTCCGGCCTCAGAAAGGGTACCAAGCTATGGCGGCGCATGACCGCCGACTACCCGATTAGCTATGCCGACATCTGAAGGCGGGCTAGCGATCTGATCCATACGTTGGAATTGCTGGAATCCCGACTTTCAGAAAATAAGAAAGTCGTGGATTCGAAGAAGGGTCCCAAGAAAATCGGGGGTCACTACAAGGCACCCGGGAACTTCAAGCCTTTTGAAGAAAACATCCCAGTAAAGCTGATGGAGGCACTAGGTATGACACCTGGGCATATCTACACACAAATCCGGGAGCGAGAGCTGCTCCTCCCACCTCGTCCTGTAAAAAATAAGGGCAAACAAAACCCTAACAAGTTTTGCCACTTCCACGAACAGGCGGGTCACTACACAAGTGAATGCAGAGACCTGCTCCCACAACTCTGGAGGCTTTATGAGGATGGGTTACTGGACGAATTTATCAAGCGACCTCACGGGAATCATGAACCTAACCCGGGGGGCCGTCAACAAGGTAATCGCCCCAGGCAGGCGGAACAAGCCCAGAGAAACCCAAGAGCTTAACAGGGGGAACGACCCGTCCCACCTATGCCCGAGAACGCGGGAGGACGTGTCATACATATGCTTTCCCTGCTCGGGAAAGTAGGGGGACTATCATGGAGAACGCCAGAAAAAAGGTATTACCAATCTTGTCGGTGGCGGAGGTGTTGGGGAATAAGTTGCACAGATCTATTCGGGGTGAATATTTAAATATAAATTTAATTCATTAATTATTACTAGCATGAATTAATCCTATATTAATTCAAATAATAATTGCAACAACATATCATGCATATAAAAAGCCACGTAAAACCTACGCATGCGGAATCTACGGGTTTACGTGAACGTACCTCTCGGGATGGCAGTGACTTCGGTCGGACGGACTAACCAAAAGGACTTCTCAAGTATTCCCTTAGCCCTTGCTCAACTATCCGGTGGAAGGACACTTGTCGAACAATTAACAAAAGGAAAAAATAAACTTTGTTGCACAAACTTTGTGGATTTGCTAATATTTCCAGCACATGGAATTGTACTTGGGAATGAACTAATCATCCCCTATTTATAGGAGAGGAGTTGGTCGAAATTCTTGTAGAAAAACAATGTGGGAAAAGACTTTTCTTGGTCACCAAGAAATCTTGAATATATCTCCTATATTCTTTTTCCCATAATTAAAATATTCCACAAAAAACCCACCTCCTCGAATTATGGATTTTTTGAAAATTTAATGTGCAAGATTCCAAGATTTGGATCTTCTTGAACTTATGAGATATTCTTGTATTTCAAGAAATACATATCTTCCATAATATCTTTTCAAGAAAATCAAGAAAATCTTTCTTGCCCATTATATTTCCAAATTTTCGAAAATTTCAATATAGATAAGCTAGTGGGAGATTTCTTGAATTTAATGAGATAATCTTGTATTCCAAGAATACATATCTTCATTCCATAACAAAATTCAAAGAAAATCTTTCTCCCAACATATCTATAAATTTTGAAATATTACTTGGAAAATTAAGCAACAATATTTATTTTATTTTAATCACCTTTTTCAGTTAATGGACTATTTGTTGGGCTACTCAGGGGGCCTTTAGGAGAATTAAGATTGGACCTTCTAATGGATCTTGAATATCTAATATTGAGCCACAATATAATTCAAGCCCATAAATATTAATTAATCCCACTACATAATTAATATTGCACTATCCATCTTAACCGATATTACAGTCAATATGGCTCCTGGTCATTATTTCCCGTGTTTAAGATTATCTAGCCCATTAATTAATTCAAGCCACTGAAATAGCTTTCCGTTAATTAATATCTTTTGTCCTTGGTCGAGGAACGGTTCAACATTATTATCCATACCGGAAACAAATTCCACTTGCAAGATTTGGTATGATAAAGCTTATGAACCTCCCAAGGGGGCAAATCAAACAAGCGTACTTGTACACGATTCTTCGTATTAAATCTTAGCAATCACATGTGACTAATAATATTGCCCAAGATAAAAAGTATTGAATCTCTCTTTGATTCGCTACCCATGATAAGTCAAAGCAATAGTTACCAATCCCACGTGATCCTATTTAAGGGACGAAGGTTAAGAAACAACGAACCACTGAGGTCTAATTCTTCCTTGTTCAGTTCTGAAGAATTTATCCTCATGTAGGTCCTATTCAGCGCATCAGTCATGCACTAGTGTAATCTCTTGGTCAAGACAATCCAATCTGAGCCTTACACCTCAACCTTTCATGATGGGTTGTTCATTCCCATCTAGGTCGTGAATGACGTACTTTTAGTTACAAGGGACTGTTAATTTAATCTTTTGTGATCTGGTATCACTAAATTAACTACAATGTAACACGTACGAATTATTGAACAGTTATGCTGTAAATATATGTAACATTCAATCATATTTAAAGCATCAGTGATAAACAATTTATTTCAAGTAAATAAGTCTGAAAATTCAGTTTCGATTATACAAAGTAAAAAGTATACTTTTCAGTATAATCCCAACAGGAGGAAACTGACAAAATCGAGTTCGGCAAAAAAGATAAAGCCGGAATAATCTATCTGAACGTCGACCCCCTGGTGATCAAGGCTAACATCATGGGGACCACTGTCGGTTGCTGGTGGATGGAGGGGCCTTCTGCAACATCCTCTTCAAGAAAACTTTAGACCAGCTCAGGGAATATGATGCTTATATCACCCCATGTGACCACGTGGTGAAGGGCTTCGGGGATGCTACTGTGAAGCCATCTGGCATGATCCGTCTAGTTGTCGAACTAGTGTCTACTCTAGATGATAAGGTTAGGGCCACTAGATTGTTAGATTTCTTTGTTATCGACCTCCCGAGTTCCTTTAACGGTTTCCTCGGGAGGCCAGCACGAATTTTAGGCTGCGTCCTCAACTTTTTATTTTTGTGTAAAGTTCCCCACAAAAATGGGTTGGTCGGCACCGTTAAGGGCGACCAGGTTGATGCAAGGGGTTGTTTGGTTTATTCTCTGTCTCGTTTCAATTCAGCACTAGTATCTGGCAATCAAATATTTGTAATAGATAGTGAAAATCAGTGTAAAGAATTGAACAATGAAAAGGCAAACAAAAAAAGAAGCCATAGCGACCTCGACCCAAGAATGGGGCCAGAACCTGAAGAGTTTCTAATCGAAGCCGAGATCGACGATCCCCATCAAGACGGCTCAAGGGCCACCCCAGGGGAGGAACTCGAGAAAGTTAAGGTAGATCCAACTCGGCCAGATCTAGAAGTCATCATAGGCTCCAAGATACCGGACGACCTGAAGGGGGAAGTCATCGACTTTCTCAAAAAGAACTTGGACGTCTTCGCATGGTCACACAAAGACATGGTAGGGATCGATCCGGAAGTCGCATGTCATCGATTACACATCGACCCAGGTCGGAGGCCGATAGCCCAAAAGAGGTAGAAATTTGGCCCGGAAAAATATGCAGCATTTGCTGAAGAAGTGAAGAAGTTGCTAGACAACGACTTGATTATGCAGGCCGACCAGCCACAATGGGTGGCCAATGCGGTGTTGGTAAAAAAATCAAACGGAACCTGGCGACTTTGCATCGATTTCACCAACCTAAATGAGGCATATCCGAAAGATTTCTTCCCCATGCCTCACATCGACCACCTGATAGACAACACGGCCGAGCATGAGATGATGTTGTACCATGGATAAACCCGACCCCTGGGTTAGTTGCATGAACGGCAACTCGTCTCTCCAATGCTATGAGAGGTGACCTGGACTCCAAATGGCCATTAGATCGACTTGTTTATCAAGACTGGGCGCCTTGCCCAAAGTCACGCAAGAAGTAAGTCGTCGGACGACTCACAAGATTCACCCAAGTCACATGCCGACTTTCTCTACATGTCCACAGGTTGCAGCCCGAGTCTTGTCACTATAAAGAAGGAATGTATTCAAGTTTATTAGGGAGCGGATTTTGAGGACCTAATGAGAGTAAGTGTATCAGATACCGAAGATCTCGGCCAAAGATCGCGATACTCATCCGGTTCGTCTCCAACCCTAAAGGGCCGATCATCCAGCCCATGAAGACTCTAAAACCTAGCTTCTAGTCTATAAATACTTCATGTCATGTTCATTGTAGAGGATCGAAAATCTTAGTATTCTAGGCATAAATTATAGTGAAATATACCTGGCTTGGTAGCCCCAAGACGTAGTCTCATTCATAGACGAACTGGGTAATCAAATATCGTCTCTTTTATCTGTTTTGATCGCCTAAATTGCTATCCTACTATCTAGTTATTGTTTGTTGGCCGGGATACATAAACCGGGCACAACAATATATATATATATATAAAAGCTAATTGTATCCATTTTAAATATAGGGAAAATTACTGAAAAATGTTATTTTATATGAGGTATTACTGTTAGGTGCTAGCACTTTTTAGTAATACTCTTAGGTGAAATAGTTAACATTTTTACCCTTATTCTAACAAATTAATAAGGAGACATGCTTGCGTGAGACGGTCTCACGATGAGACAGATCATAATTTAGACATTGACACTTTAACACTTCGGATGAGTGAATGTTGATTTATGCTAGTTTGTATTCCGTGTCATGTATGAGACCGTCTATTACGAGTTTTTGTCATAAATTAAGGATATACTTACTAAAAATAACCGCTCAAAACATTGGTGTAATTGATCCTCCCCAAATTTTTGGGGCCGTTACAGAAAATATGAAGAAGATCACGGTCAATTTCAATTTCAAATACCCAATTTCTTTTCAAAACAAATTCGATCCATTTATGCAAATTCATTTATCATGTTTGCTATTTTTTACATTTATGCAAATCCATTTAACAGTTTTCAAATCCATTTATAATATGATACACAATATTTACGAGCTATTAATTTCAAGGCCTAACGTAGGGGCTATATCAAGTCTTCGTTAATTTCCATCAAATTCTTGAAACCCAAACAACACGAGCTATCCGGCGTCGTTTCGCTCCCAGGAGCTATCCGGCGTCGTTTCGCAGACCATTAAATCATACACCAAACTCGAACACTCCGCCATCGCCGCCGGAGCCGGCACCGGCGACCTTGCCGCCGTCATCATACCGCAAGTTGCGAAAACAATGCATATTGTTGATAGTAAATATTTCACTATCTTTAATTACTTTTGTGTTTTTTTTTTCTATTAATTCATTTGGAGTTATAATAATGTATGTACCTGAAAAATAAAATTTGGAATTTTGATAGTGAGGCTTTGTTATATATAGAGAAGTTTGTTTAGATATATCCGAAGAGAAGTTGGCATATATATTGTTTGAATATATCCGAAAATACGTCTTATTATTTGAATATGTCTAAGAATGGACGAGTATATAGGAATTTATTTGGGAGCTCATTTTGATACGTATAATGTATTTTTCTCTCATGATTTTGATACAATTTATTGTGGGTGTTCATAATTTTTTACAGATACAATTTTATTGAGGGTTTACATATACAATTTATTAAGGGTGTGCAGAATCTTTTATGGGTGTGCAGATTTTTTTTGCGGGCGTGAACATTTTTTTGCGGGTGTGCACTTTTCAAATTTTTAATGTGGGTTTGCAGAAATTTTTACGGGTGTGCATGATTCTTTTTCTATCTGTTTGCAAAATTTTTAATAAAATGACAAATGATTAAAAAAAATTGGGGTGTGCATAATTTTTTTGTTTTTTACAGATGTGCAAAATGGTTAAGAATATATAATTTAATATATATACGAATATGTAATTTTCTTGGGCAAATATTTTATTATTAAAAAATTAATTAAATAAAAGGATAAATTATTTAAAAAAATTAGGGTGTGTAGAATTTTTACAGGTGTGCATAAATATGTAATTTTTTTGGGCTGAATTTTTGTTACTAGAAAAAAATAATTAATTAAATAAAAAGATAGATAATTAAAAAATAGATAATTGAAAAAATAAATTGGGCTAAAAAAACTAATTAGATAAAAGAACATATAATTTAAAAAGTTTAGTAAAATTCAAACTTTAAAATTTAAAATTTTTAAAATTTTTAAATATAAAATTACTAAAAATATGGAGTGCAGAAAAGTGTCAGATTTAAAAAACTACTACAAATTGGTGGTTGGAGAAATTAAGGGCATTTAAGTCTTTTCAATCTAATTTTTGGACCTATGAATAAGAGTTAAAAAGTGGTGGTACTTAAGAATAAGAATACTCTATAAATGACACTACACAATATTGAGTCCTCTTTCAAATTAATACAAATATTTTTTCAACTTACATTCAACTACAAAAGGCGCAAGTAAATGAATTACCCTTCATCTCAGAATTCAAAAAAGTAACCGTCCATTATTAAGTATCTCAGTCTCTCTCCCCACTTCTCATTTTCAAAAATCTTTTCACTCTAAAATCCTCTTTTCTCTCTCCATCAAAAAATATGTTCATCCCCTCTCACACCATAATCTGTTCATTGTCTCCCAACATTTGCTGCAAGAATCTTCCCGACATAAATGTAAAGAAGAAGAGAGGGACGCCACAACCATCAAAGCCCTAATTTTGTGGGTTTTTGACCGATTTGAAAGTTCTTCGATCGATTTGGAAGTTTTCCGACTGATTTGAAGGTTTTTTCGGTAGCGGCGACTTCTTCCCCTCCCCAATAGGTCCCAATGGGGTGATACCTCAAACGGCAGCACGTCGACACTCTCTCGCCAAAGGGAGATCTGGAGGTCGGCGGTGTTTTGGAGGATATCCCATCTGAAATCTCCGATCTGTGTCGCCTCATACAAATATGTATTTTTTCGTATTTTTAATAGTTTTATTTTAATTCTTAATTTTTCACAAAATAATGTAAAAAGGAAGCATTAAAAAAAGTTGATTTATGATATTCATATTTCTAAAAAAGGTTGTGGATTTTGGTTGTTTTGGTGTTTTGTGGTGGATTTTGGTAATTTCGAGGTGCGAATTTTGTTGGTGATTTTGTGATTTTGATTCAAGATTGTGATTTTTTGGTGGTGTTTTGTTCCTTATAGTACACAAGAGATCTGAAGTTGAATATAATTATGAACAAGGTATTGTGTGTGCTATTTAGTAATCAACTTATTGTGGGGATAATTTGGATTGGTAAAAGAAACACGTAATCAACTTATTATGCCAGTACTTTTTCGATATTTTTTTCACTTTATTAATAAAATTCTCAGTACACCAAGTAAAATATGTACTTGTGTTTTAAATATTTCACTTTACACACAAACACAAATTTCAATTTACATAAAAAAAGTCTCACTATATATAGAAAAAAATTCACTTTACCTAAAAATATTTCACTACTCTTTAAAAAATAATCACTTTACCTATATAATTCTTATATGACTGTATTATTATGAAATTCAGTATACTGCAATCATTTTCATTAAAAAAAAGTGAGAATTTATTTTTAAAAAATTGAGCAAACTAAAATATTTTTTTAAAGAAAGTGAAAGAATTTTTAATAAATTAATTATTATCATCTAAATTGAAATAACTAAAAATTTATAAATTTTGAAAAATAAATGTCATTTTAATAAAAATATTATAAGGGAGAAGATTTGGGGGGAAAGTTGAGATTCAATTATGCATTGAATCCAATCAAAATTAGTCAAACTTAGAAGAAACGAGTCAAAATTAAAAAAATTGCAACAAATTGTTAAAATTTATGCACTTTCCACGACACTGTTCATGTTCATGTTCATGACTGGGACATTGTTCATGATTTGATGGTAGTGCAGTCCTATCAAATTAGCAGCTGAAAGAGGGAGAAGGCAATGAAATTTTAGTCTTTATTGGGCTGAATTTGTAGTTGGTTGTGTTGATGTTGCAAGGATGTTGTTCCATATGTTGGACAACATTTTACACAACATCATAAATTTATCCTTTCTCCTAACACTGACTCCGTTTTAACAGATGTGTTTTTCTATGTTTCCTACATTGCAGGTTGAAGACAAATTCGGATATTGTCAAACAGTTGCACTGTGGTGGAGTGAGAATAGAAAGATCATGGGTGGTTACACCAAGATCATGGAGATAGTGGAGGAGATGTTCAAGGTTATCCAAGCCAAGAGAATAGGACAATGCAATTGATCTTCAAGTCTATAAATACCCTGCATTGGTCGATATTCAAGTTTGAGGAAAAGTGAAATACCATTTGCTCTATTCCAAACTTTAGAGAGTAACATCCGAGACACAACCGAAAGTACAACCTAGAGTGTTTGTATCTTGTAGGAGTGTGAGGGTCGATGTTATTCTATTTGACCTGGTCGAGGGAATACAATCTCTCCCATCAGTATTGATTTTATCTTATTAGATCAAGTTTTAGGTTGAATAAGATCACTAGTTACTTGATTGAATATAATGATTTTGGTGTGTGGTTTTTCACTACACCTTTTAGGATGTTGTAAGAGGTTCTTGTATCTCACTACTTGTTATAGTGATGTTTTTAAGCATGAGGTTCGTATAGTCTGAATTAAGACTATACAAAATTTTGAAATCCTTTGCACTGTGTTTTTATACTTCCGCTGTCATATGTTGTTTTACATGTTGTACAACATTTTCAACAACACTCTGAAAATATACGCACACACACTCTCACTTGGTATCAGAGCCATAAACTTGATACACTAAGTTAAAGGTCCTGTGTTTAAAGAGTGTTTTTTGCAATGGATTATCCGTTGACTCCTTCTTTAAAACCTCCAATTTTGGATGGATCCAACTATCCTTACTGGAAACCTAAAATGTGCATGTACATTAAGTCTCTAGATGAGAGAGCATGGTGTAGTATGTAATCTGGTTGGAATCCACCAAGACATTTGATGATAAAGATGGAGAATCGCAAGTCAAAAAAGGAGATTGATTGGTCCAATGATGAATGCACATCGGCCAATTTCAATTCTAAAGCCCTTAATGCGATATTTACTACTACTGATATTTCTATTTTTAAACTGATATCTAACTGTGTTTCTTCTAAGGATGCATGGGAAATATTGCAGGAATATTGTGAAGGATCAGAAAGTGTTCGAAGGACAAGACTTCGAATGTTGGGAACCAAGTTTGAAAACTTGAGGATGAAAGATGATGAAATCATTTCATCATACAATGAAAGGATAAGTGAGATTGCTAATGAGTCACACTCACTTGGTGATCCAATTTCCAACACTCGGTTAGTCAATAAGATACTTTGAACTGTTCCTAAACGATTTGATGCTAAAATATGTGCAACAGAAGAGGCTAAAAACACTGATTTATTGAGTCAAAATGAGTTGATTAGTATTTTGAAAACTTATGAGATTAACTCAAATATGTTAGATGATGATAAACATGAGAAAGATAAAGACAAGAAAATTCTTGCTTTTAGAGATGAAACTTCTGCTAATGTTGATAAACATCCCTATGTTACTGAAGTTGATTCTAATAATGATGTTTCTGATCTATGTAATGAAAATGCTTATGAACAATTTGCTCTTATCACTTATCAATTCAAATCTTTTCTAAAAGGAAAGTTCAGAAAACCTAATAGTAATTTTCAACCAAAAGATAAGTTTAATCAGAATTCTTCTCCTTCTAATAAAAAGATTGTTCCAAGTCAGTCTTCTAGTTTCTATCAACCTAGACAATTTACTAAGGATAACAAGTTCAAATATGATCCTGAGTACAGAAAAAATGTTAAATGTGATTCATGTTCTGGATATGGTCATTATGCTAATGAATGTGCTAATATTATGCTTAGGAAAAATATGAACTTTAATGCTACCTTAAGTGATGATTCTGAGGATGAAACTGATGCTGGTAAATGTGAACTAAGTGCTATGTCAGCTAGAATAGTTTATGATGATACTTTTGATGATGATCTCGATGATTATTGGTCCGAAGCAAATTCAGATGTTAACACAACATCTGAAACAACATTTAGTAAATATGATTCTGAGATTAACTGTTTTGCTGGAACTATTCTAAATGTTAAAACTTCAAATTCTGCTGTTTGTAACTCTGAATATCTAAAGTTTAAATCTGATTTAGAAACTAAAAAATAGGTGTTGAGTTCGTTATGTTTAGAAAATTCATATTTGAAAGAGAATCTTTTGAAGCTTGAAGTTTTGTTAACTAGAAAAGATGTGGAAATTTTTTCTTTGAAAAATGAGCTTACTGCAAGCACTACTGATTTAAATGATGCATTAATGATTGGAAGATCTAGTAATGCTGGTCTTGGTTTTGAGAAAACAACTGAAGATACTCCAATCTCCAGTAAACATATTTCTTTTGTAAAGGAAGAAACTTGTTTGATAAAACATTTGAATCTTAAACAAAAGAAATCTGCTGGATTGTTTGAAGAGTATGTCTGTTTTGATTGTGCTGGAGTAGGTCACATTCGTCCATACTATTCTAAGTTAAGAAGAGATTTAAAAGCTGGAATTATTTTACCTAACAAAGTTGAACACCCTATAAGACAGGTTAACAACACTAAAAAGTGGATTCATAAGAACACGTTATGTAATGTTGTGTATACATCTTTGAAAGAATGTGTTCCTGGATCTTGGTACTTTGATAGTGATTGTTCTAGACACTTGACTGGTCAAGTTAATCATTTGTATAATTATACATCTTGTGATGGTGGTCATGTTACCTATGGTGGTGGTTCAAAAGGTAAAGTGGTTGGTAAAGGAACCTTGAATGTTCATGGTTTTCCAAAGTTGACAAATGTGTTACATGTAAAAGGTTTACTTGTTAATCTGATTAGTATTAGTCAGTTATGTGATGATGATTTACATGTGAAATTTGACAAAAAATCATGCTATGTACTTGACAAAAATGATAAATGATTAATGACTGGTGAAAGATCTGCTGATAATTGTTATTTGATTTGTTCAAACCATACTTGTAAAAGTGTTAAAGCAGATGACATTATTATATGGCATCAAAAACTTGGTCATTCTAATTACAGAAGTATTCAGAAATTGCATTGACTAGGTACTGATGTTGGTTTACCTGATCTTAACTTTGAAAAAGGAAAAATCTATGGACCATGCCAGAAAGGTAAGCAAATAAAGAAAACACATCAAATGTTGTCAGCATGTACAATAAATTGGTGTTGTGAATTGATTCATATGGATCTAATGGGTCCTATGGAAACTGAAAGTTTAGGTGGAAAAAGGTATTCCTATGTTCTTGTAGATGATTTTTCTAGATATACTTGGGTAATTTTTCTAAAAGAAAAATCTGATACCTTTTCTGAGTTCAAAATTCTTTACAAAAGGTTTAAAACTGTTTTATGTTTAAAGATCAGTAGGATAAGATCTGATCATGGAAGAATATTTAAAAATAGTTCTTTTACTAATTTTGTGAAAAGAAAGGTATTATGCAAGAGTTTTCTTCACCTAAAACTCCCCAACAAAATGGGATTGCTGAAAGAAAGAATAGAACTTTGCAAGAAATGGCAAGAGTTATGCTAACCTCAAAAAGTTTGTCTAAGAAATTATGGGCTGAAGCTTTAAACACTGCTTGTCACATTGTGAATAGAGTCTATATTCGTTCTGGTAGTAATTGTACTCCCTATGAGATTCTGAATAACAAGAAACCAAATTTGAAATACTTTCATATTTTATGCTGTATTTGTTACATTTTGAATGATAGAGACCAGTTGCATAAGTTTGATTCAAAGAGTGATAAAGGATTTTTCTTAGGATATTCTAAGAATAGCAATGCATATAGAATCTATAACTTGAGAACTGATATAATGCAAGAATCTGTTAATGTGGTATTTGATGAACTTGCAAGTCTTGCAGGTAAAAGTGTTGAAGATCATGTATCAGATTCGATAGAAGTATCCAAAGATACTGATGACACTGGAGATAGTAAGGATGTTGATCAGAATGTTCCTTCAACATCTGATGCAACATTACCCAAAAGTTCAAATACTGAAAATCTGTCATAGGATTCACAATATCCAAAACATTTGATTCCCTCAACAAAGATAATGAAAAGTCATCCATCAGATCAGATCATTGGAGAAGCTAGCACTGGTGTACAAACTAGAAGAAGAATGGGTATTCACATCAATAACTTTGTAAGATCAGTTTGAAAGTCATCCATATGCAATCAGGTAACTTTTGAGTGTTATCATTCTGCAATTGAGCCTAAGAATGTGAAAGAAGCTCTTAATGATGAAAACTGGATAAATGTTATGCATGAAGAGCTTAATTAGTTTGAAAGAAATGATGTTTGGACACTTGTACCTAGACCTAATCCTGATATTAATGTCATAGGAACAAAGTGGATTTTCAAGAATAAAACTGATGAATCTGGTTAAAATTGTGAGAAATAAGGCTAGATTGGTTGCTCAAGGTTATACTCAGATTGATGGAATTGACTTTGATGAAACATTTGCTCCTGTTGCTATAATAGAATCTATTAGATTACTTCTTGCTACTGCATGTTTCATTAACATTAACTTGCATCAAATGGATGTTAAAGCTGCATTCTTGAATGGAATTTTGACTGATGAAGCTTATGTTGAACAACCTCAAGGTTTTGAGAGACTAGAATTTCCTGATCATGTTTACAAGTTAAAGAAAGCTTTGTATGGTCTTAAACAAGCACCTAGAGCTTGGTATGGTAGACTTACTGATTTCTTACTTGAATTTGGATTTTTGAGAGGTGAAGCTGATAGAACCTTGTTCATTAAAAATTCTAAAAATGATATCATGGTTGCTCAAATATATGTTGATGATATTGTATTTGGTTCAACTTGTAATGATATGCTTGAAAGTTTTGTTAAAGAAATGACCTGTACTTTTGAAATGTCCATGGTTGGAGAACTAAATTTCTTTTTAGGTCTTCAAATCAAACAAATGAAAGATGGTATTTTCTTTTCTCAAAACAAATATGCTAAGAATTTGGTGAAAATGTTTGGTCTTGAAAGTGCTAAAACTATGAAAACCCCTATGTGTTCAACTCAAAAGTTGAGTAAAGACTTGATTGGAAAAGATGTTGATCCTACTTTGTATAGATCAATGATTGGTAGTCTTTTGTACTTAACTTCTAGTAGGTTTGTTTTTATGTATAGTGTCTGACTTTGTGCTAGATATCAAGTTAATCCTAAGGAAACACATCTTAATTCTGTAAAAAGAATTATAAGATATGTGGCTGGAGCATGTGATCTAGGTATTTGGTACTCAAAGGATACTAATTGTTCTTTAGTTGGCTATAGTGATGCAGATTGGGCAGGTGATTGTGATGACAGAAAAAGTACTAGTGGAGGATGTTTCTACATGGGAAATAACATTATCTCCTGGCATAGTAAGAAACAGAGCGGTGTTTCACAATCAACAGTTGAGTCTGAATATGTTGCTGCTGGAAGTTGCTGCACTCAACTCCTATGTCTTAAAATGATGTTTGATGATTATGGGTTGGAAAGTGGTATTTTGACTGTTTATTGTGATAATACTAGTGTTATCAATATTTCCAAGAATCCTGTGCAACATTCTTTGAGTAAGCATATAAGTATAAGACATCACTTTATAAGAGATCTTGTAGAGAAAGAAGTTGTGAAGTTAGAGTAAATTTCTACTGAGAAACAACTTGCTGATATTTTCACAAAAGCCCTTGATAATGAGAGGTTTTCTTCCCTTAGAAAATCTCTTGGTCTTTGCTATATCTGAAAATAAACACTAGATGTTGTGACAAATATTTTCAACATTTGAAGCAACATTGTGGTTCTGATAATGAGTTTGTCTACTATATTTGCTTATTTTGAACTTAAATGATAGTGTTTTGATCTTATTGTTTGAATCATGGTTTAGATACAGAGTCCTGGGCATATATCTCTTATATGCATTAAAAATAAATCACAACTTAGATGTGTAATTACTAAGTAACTATGGGACACGGAGCTCGCTACTATGATGTTCTCTTTTCAAAAGATGATTAAATATACATCCATGTTTGTTCACAATCCATTGAGTAACTATGGGACATGGAGCTCGCTACTACGATGTTCTCTCTTGAAAAGGTGGATCAATGTGAACATGTGTTTAAAGAAAAATTCAAAATATGCAACACTTTGATGATGGATTTCATGCAAAATTAAGTGTTGAGATATATGTGTGCCGACATTTTGTGAAACCTTAAGTGATTCGAACTTTATCTATCATACATTATTTGTTTAATGATCTTGGTAAGTCGATTTTGTGGATTAAATGAGTTGTTTGAACTTAATTTGTGTCTATTTAATTTTGATATGGTTTCCTGATTTTGAAAATATTTTTGGCGGCTTTCTTACACATCACACGATCACAACTTGCAACATAGTGGGGGGTTACTTTGTTCCACTCCATGTCGGTTTTTGTGGGTTTGTGTAATAACCTCCATGCTTTGTACTCTACTTAAGGTAGATTTATTTGTGTGTTTCATACCGAAAGCTGAAAACATTGTTGTTGCACATATGATTCAAGGTTTGTTTGATTTACACTTGTGTTATTTCATTATTTCCAGTCTTATACTTTACTTTTCCCTCCTATATTTCATATAACATTATTTTAATCCTGGTGTAATATTGGATTGGACAGAAAGACGGTGAAATGGCTGATAAACAAAATCTTTTGCCTCCTTCTCTTATTCATTCACACTCTCAAAAACCCTCACTCGAACTCTTCTTCTCCGGCAAATTCAAACCCATTGAACTTACTCGCTGAAATGGCCGTACAAAACCCAGATAATGATTCCCAAAATGTTGGTGGATCATCATCTTCATCCATTCCTAAACCTCCTGCTCTTCACATTCCTGATTCTTCTCCTAAATCCCTTGTTGATCTTCTTGTTAAACAAGTTGTCGAACAAAACCTGATAGTTTGCCCGATATTTATGTTGGTTCCAGACTGATAAATGTGTCTGATTGTCTTGATCTCTCTGCAAAACCCTTTGCTATAGAAATCCCTGATGAACCTTCTCCAAAACCAGCTGAAAATACCACTCAAACAGCCGATGTCGAAATGCATGATGTTGATTCCTCTGATTCAGAAGGAATGGGGGAGAAATTGAAGAATATTCGGCTGAGGACGAAACAGTTAGCCCCTAAAAGAGGTGGAAAATGGGGAAAGATGAGAGTCTCACAGAGGAACCTTGGAAAGAAGGTGGACTACACCGGGAAACACCCTAAGAGGACTGATGGTGGTGCTGATGATCCTATCACTGTAGAGGATTCAGATGAAGAGATGGAAATTCCAAAAATTCTTGTTGTTGAGCCAATAGATTCAGATGATAACTTAACAATGAAGGAATTTATGGCAAAGAAAGAGAAACAAACCAAAAGGAGAAATGAACCATCTGTGAATGTTGCTCCTGATGTTGCAGAACCATCTAAGGATTTTGAGATAGATGATTCTGAGAAAGAGGAAGCTGAAACAGATGACTCTGAGGAAGAGAACATTGAAACAGAGAATCCTGAGGAAGAAGAAGAAGACTTTGAACCAGAGGAGCCTGAGAAAGTTGATGATGAAGCTGCTCCGGAGTTTGACCACTCATATGACTCTGATGAGGTACTTATTGATTCTGACCCTAATGATAAGGTTGAGCATGATAGGAAGTTTGTTGTTGTGAAAATCATGCTTAAGAGGTTTATAGTTGATGAGAGGATCATAAAAATGCCTGACTTTGAAGCTAATAACTTGATTGGTTTCTTAGAGAGTAGATCTCTATTGCATGCTCTTCAATATGCTAAACCTTATTTTATTGCTTGGGTTGCTGAGTTCTATGCCAATTTGAAAAAGAGTTGTGGGAATAGGCAGTCTTCAAATTATGGGAAAGTCAGATTTAGGTACAATGTTGTCACCATTAGCTTATAAACATCTTTATGAGGACAAGACAAATGGAAGATGACACTGGTGAACTGGATATTGGGGAAGTAATGTATGTCATTACTGGTGGTAAGTATCCTGAATGGACTTTGCAATTTTCTGCTCCTAAATTGATCTCCTTATACTCTGTGATGCATAAGTTGCTAGTTGCTAACTGGTTACCTTCTAAAAACTCCACTGTGCTGACAAGGGAACAAGCATTCCTACTGTACAATAATATTTGACAATATAGTGTCTTTTGCTGGTAAGCATGTTGAAGGTGGTATCTACCCATATCCAAGCTTGATTTGTCGATTCTTAGAAAGATTGGAGTTTAAGAGACCCAGAGGTGAGAGGATCAGTGGTTATGCTCCAAGTTTTGGAATCTCACATGTACTAAAGGCTGGAAACTGCACAATTGATCTACCGTGAAAGATCATACACAACAAACTGAAAATGTTGCCCATCCTGTTGGCAACATTCCATACAACATCACAAGATGTGTTAGTATCCCTACTATCATTTTTTCAAATTCTTTCATTACTAATCAAATTAAATCCATCCAGCAGAACATAGATGCTCTGGTTACACAACAAACCTTCTGGAGAAGTCTGCTTTCTACTCCAACAGATGGAGGATCATCTGATGATGGTCCTGATGATGGTGGTGATCATGGAGTTGGTCCATCTGGCCATGCAAGTGAGAAGGATGATCAACCAGATGCTGCTAAGAATGTTGATAATGCTGGTGAGAATGTTGATGGTGTTGTTGCACATGAAGATCAGAATGTTGCGGATGACAGAGAGGTTGATGATGATGTACAAGATATTGTTGATGAAGCTGTAAAGGAAGCTGTAGAGGAATCACTTAATGTTGATGCTGCTGATGCTGAATAGATGGTGCAGAATGAACCAGTTGGAGATGTAGATGTTGATGATTGTTGTGTCCGGTTTAATATTTCGGTCAACAAGTTACTTAAACGATGAATTATTGAACAGAAAGCGATAAAGAACTCAGTAGATTTGTTGACCCAGTTCGTCTTTAAAAAGACTACGTCTGGGGGCAAACCAAGCCAGAAGTATTTTTAATATCTTCTTAGTTTTAGTACTAAAAATACTAACAAAATTCCAACCTCTCCTAACTGTGGCCGCATAGGCCTATTTATACTACGACCCCCGCCTCTTGGGCAGGAACTTACACAAGGAAATATGCCATAAAAAGGGCTTCAATCCTGGAGGCCGCCGATTCCACCTCGCCAGGTCAGAGGTCGTCATCTTTAATGCGCGCCAATCGCTGGGCAAACTTCAGAGGCGGATCTCGCGGCTTGCCATGTGCTTCCTTTAACTATTGAGGGATGCGACTCCGATTGTTGTAAGTCGCCTCTGACTTGAGAAGGTCTTGGGTACAAGTCACCTCACGACTTACAGAGAATTGATGTGAGTCGCCTCGCGACCTACCGTCTTTAAGACTTGGGTATGGTGTACCTAGGCCTGGTGGATTATTGATTTATGTGACCATGCATTGGTAAGCTGCATTAAATGGTAGCTGGCGGGCGGTTTGCCGCTTATATGACCACTCCGGAGGTCGGTTTTATCCATGCTACTACAATTTCACCCAAGAGCGGACTTTGACTTCGTTCGGAGGTCTATCTTGATCTCTGCTTCGAATTATGACTTGTCTGCTTTCCGCACTTGAGGTTGCATTCTTGGTATTAAGTTTAACATATCTTTGCGGGCTCGATTCTCCTTCGTGCCCCCAAGTCGGGGGGTTATTCATCTGAAATTGTTATCTGTCGAGGTTGAGCTAGTCGAGAGGCTAGGTCGGTGCTCGCACTTTGAGTTGAATCTTTCTACGCGAGCTTTGTCTATGCTCGCACTTTGAGTTGAAACTCTCTGTGCGAGACTTGTCTGTGCTCGCACTTTGAGTTGAAACTCTCTGTGCGAGTCTTGTCTGTGCTCGCACTTTGAGTTGAATCTCTCTGTGTGAGTCTTGTCTGTGCTTGCACTTTGAGTTGAACCTCTTTGTGTGAGTCTTGTCTGTGATTGTACTCTGAGGTAGCGAGCCTCTTTGTACAAGTCTTTTCTGTGCTTGTACTCCGAGGTAGCGAGCCTCTTTGTACAAGTCTTTTATGTGCTTGTACTCCGAGGTAGCGAGCCTCTTTATACAAGTCTTTTCTGCGCTCGTATTTTGAGGTAGTTAGCCAATTTATACGAGACTTGATGTAAATAGCCCTCGGGCCTTCCGTCAGTAATGAAAATTGTTTCTTTTTCCTCCCTTTATTGTGCTGACTTGATTTCCTAATGCGACTTTTAGAATTGCATGTGTTCTTGCCGTCTTATTTGGATGCGGCTTATTTATGAACTTTGCTTAGTTATCTTACAAAGTCGAGGGAGGACCGCACCGCCAGGGTGGCGATCTCGCCGCCAGTATGTCGAAAGTCGTACCTTGGGAAGGCGTTGTTTATTCACGCTACCTCCTTCAGTTTAAACACATAGGAATTTTGAAAAGAAAGGTGACATTTCATTTGACTTGGCTAAACTAGTACAAAAAGGTGACCTCCGATCTACTGAAAATAGTTCTTCGGGTGAGTCACATTTCATGGGTACTGGGTCTTTGTGCCATATGAATTTTCAAGCTCGTAAGCTTTAATAGGTAGACATCTTGGTGTCTTCAATGGTGGAGAGACCTTTCGGCCAGATCTCCTCGTTTGGGACGGTTGGGTGATTAGCGATCTCAAGGCTCTGGCTCATTGTCATTTTGAGGTCGCTTGATGAACTCATTTAATAAACCGTCCTCATACAACCTCCAAAGTTGTTTCAGTAGGTCCTTACATTCACTTGTGTAGTGGCCTACCTGGTCGTGGTAGTGGTATAACTTGTATGAGTTCTGCTTGTTCTTATTCTTCATTGGGCGAGGTGGGAGAAGTAACTCCCGACCCTTGATCTGCGTGTAAACTGTTGGAATTTAGAGGCACGTAAACACGTAATACATGCGCAGCGGAATTAAACAGTTCACAAACAACGAACACGTAATTGCATAATTGAATACGTATAAACATAAAGAGAAACCTTACAGTAAATCGTACGATATTTCTCTACTATGGTATCCACGTAATCCCCGTTCACAGACTTGCACAAATTTGCCAGCGTTCAATCTGAGATGAAATTTGCTAGGAAAATTCGTATTCTAGATTTTTATGGAGAAAATATGAATTAACGTTGTTTGTGAATTCCCAAGAGCTCATATATATAGGGAAGGTCCAGCTTAAATCTTAAGCTAACCTGATTAGGAAATAAAATCCCTAATCTTATAAAATAAATCTCTTAGATTTATTTCCCATATATAAAATCTCTACGGATTTAATTCCCATGTATATCAAATCTCTACGGATTTGATTCCATATATATTAAATCCTATAATAATATTCCATATATTATTATTGGGAATCCTATTTAATTAAATCTAATTTAATTAAATATTAATAATAATTAATTCCAAATTAATCTATTATTAATTAATTCTCCATAAATTAAATATTAAATCCAATTTAAAATTTAATCAACCAACTATAATCTGTAAAAGGGAACTACTTGTTGTGTGACCCATAGGCCCTCATATATCGAGCGATTAGTCAAACTAACGGTCTTAATTGAACCCTAGACAATAAATCAGACATTCTCAATATATGAGGTACGTTGCGAGAAACGTGCAACTACCTGTAACTGAAATATGGGCTATTACGATTTCCTCCTTTCATTCGCGAATACTCGATTAAGTCTTGAACATGATGAAGTGTCTATTCAAATAACTTAATCATATTATCTCTAATCACTAATTGATCATGTATGTCACACTTAGCCACAAAGTCTAAGTTGACGTGCATCGGCCGATGACTTTGATCCAATTATGATGAGAAGATGAGTATTCTCTCTAAATTCACATTGAGGAATGAATCCTATTCCACGCACATGCACTTCGTGATGAACTCAATCCAAGTCATATCTACCCATAGACGGGTGCAAGCGTCGGTCATGGTCAAAGTTCATCACTCCATACATGTCGTGCGTATTGACCTCAAGTCAAAGGAGTATCGCATCACTCCCACTAACCGAGACACCCGTAGACACATATTGTGGACTTACATCAAACAGTTTCTAGGATGGGTATACCAATACCCTCCAAGGTATCTATGCATCCATCATAAGATACCTAGTATCTCGTAGTAAGTGAGATCTTACTACACTCTCTAAGAGTATGATGCAGATCGCACACCAATCTCAATTGTATCATCAATATCTCATTCTTGATGATCTTTGATCAGGGCCATTTGAGAATCATGCTTAAGTCATCTGAGTTCTCACAACCTCAATGACAACAATGACTCATGGGAACACTTGTATGTATAAATGCAAACAATCAAACATAATAGTCAAACAACTGTATTGTCATACATTAATATTAAATGAACTATAATATTAAATTAAACTGAATATCATCGAGTATTATGTCCTTGCAATAGATTGTCTCTAGGACACTAGCACTAACAATCTCCCACTTGAACTAGAGTCAATCACCTACATGTCTAACCCCTAGACCATCAAATGTCCAGTGTGTACATGAACACTCAGTGTTTTGGTGAAATGATCTTCCAAATTAAATATGTGGGAATACATTTTAATTCTATTTCTCCTATCGTTATGATCTCTCAGATCAAATGATAGGTTTGGGTACATGCTTGCTTCTGTTTATTGATCTCGGTTCCTTTGCTTGTGCAATCGCATCATCATTGTCTCAATACAACTTTTTTAGACAACTGGAACTTGGAATTACTCTAGTTCTCTTAAGAACTATAAAATCCAGATAGCCTCCTTGAGGCCTCTGATACAGCAATGTACTCAACTTCGGTTGTTGAATCTGTAGTTAACTTGCTTGGAACTATTCCAAATGACCGCCTCATCGTTGAGAGTGAAACGTAACCTGACTGTGATTTGTAATCATCACAGTCGGATTGGAAACTTATGTCAGCTTAACCAGTCACTACTAGTTCTGACTGTCCACCATAGACAAGGAAACATTCTTTAGTTCGTCTAAGATACTTCATAATGATCCTAACAGTAATCCAGTGAGACTCACCCGGATTCTGTTGGTATCTACCAGTGATGTTGATAGCGTAGGCCACGTTTGGCCTAGTGCAAGTCATGGCGTACATGATTGACCCAATTGCATATGCATATGGGACATCCTTCATGTGCTTGATATCAGCTTCAACAGAAGGACAATCCTTCTTTGACAGCTTTATCCCATGATTTACCGGTAGAGACCCTCTCTTAGAGTTCTCTATCGCAAAATGCTTCAACACCTTGTCTACATAGGTGGACTGTGACAGCCTCAACATCCTCTTGGATCTATCCCTGTGGATCTTGATCCCTAAGATGTAGCAGGCTTCACAAAGATTCTTCATTATGAAGTCTTGACAACCAATCTTCAACGAACTGCATTAACGGGATATTGTTTTCCAAAAATCAATATGTCATTGACATACACGATTATGAAAATAATATTCTTCCCGCTGCGTTTACAATAAACGCAAGGATCTTCCGAATTTCTGACGAAGTCAAAAAGACTTGATAGCTTCATCAAATCGGATATTCCAACTCCTAGAAGCTTGCTTCAATCCATAAATGGATATCTTTAACTTGCATACTAGTTTAGAATTTAACTTAGATGTAAAACCTTCTGGTTGAGTCATAAACACTTCCTTATCAATGTTTTCATTGAGGGAAGTTGTTTTGACATCCATCTGCCAAATCTCATAATCATAGTGTGCTGTTATCGCAAGTAAAATTCGAATGGACATGATCTTTGCAACTAGTGAGAAGGTCTCGTCATAGTCAATGCCTTCGCATTGACTATAGCCCTTCGTCACCAACCTAACTTTGTAGGTTTGTACTTTGCCATTTGCATTGGTCTTCCTCTTGAAGACCCAATCGCAACATATGGGTCTAACCCCTTCAGGCAACTCAACCAAGTCCCAGACTTGATTGGTGTACATCGAGTCCATCTTGGATTTCATGACTTCATGCTACTTCCCTGAATCAATATCTGATATTGCTTTAGAGTAAGTATTAGGATCATCCTTATCCGGTATGTCCATATTATTGAGTTCCTCCAAGAGGTAACCATATCTAATGGGTGGATTACGATTCCTAATTGACTTACGGAGTTGTGGTTGTGCAGGCTGTACATTATGATCGTGAATATTTTGTGGTGCATCGATTTCATCAATGTCCGGAGAGTCCTCAAGAGCTACACTATCAGATGCCTCTTGGGCGGGAGTTTGAACTATGTTGTTCTCATTTAGCCCACTTGGAGATTCTTGCACAGGCAAGCATACTCCAATTACGCTCCCACTGGCTGAAAGACGATCACCTAGTGAAAGACTCCCACCGTGAAAGTTGTTGAATGCTCCCACTGATTCCTTATCATGTTGCTTTGACAAGATATCAGTCTCTTTGTTAATTTGTGGTTCTTGAATTTCTTCAAGTTCTATCAGCTTACGACCTTGTTCCTTAAAGACATAGTCTTCTTCGAGGAACTTGGTCTGCCTAGAAACAATCACTTATTGTTTCTCAGGTGGATAGAAGTAATATCCTTTAGTTTCCTTAGGATATCCCACAAAGTAACCCTTTTCACCTTTGGATTCCAACTTGTCGGTAAGCATTCCTTTTACAATCACGGGGCAACCCCATGTTTGATATGTGTAAAAGTTGGCTTCTTGCCACACCATAATTCATATGGTGTATGCTCAACCAATTTAGATGGAATCCTATTCAGAATGTGGATTAAAGTTTGTAACTCGTATCCCCATAAGAATGCCGAAAGAGAGGATAAGCTCATCATGGACCTCACCATGTCTAACAAGGTTCGGTTTCTCCTCTCGGACACACCGTTCATCTGAGGTGTTCCGGGAGGAGTCCATTGTGACTGGATTTTATGTAACTTCAAGTAATCAGTGAATTCATGGCTAAGGTATTCACCTCCTCGATCTGATCGAAGAGTCCTGATACTCTTACCAAGTTGCTTCTCTACTTCAGCCTTAAACTCTTTGAATTTCTCAAAAGATTCGAATTTATGTTTCATAAGATACATGTATTTGTATCTTGAGAAATCATCAGTAAAAGTGATGAAGTATCTGAAGTAACCCCTTGCTAGAGTGGACAATGGTCCACAAACATCGTTGTAGATCAACTCTAGAACTTCTTTGACATGCACCCATTTCCCAGAAAAGGGTCTGTTGATTATCTTGTCCATGAGATAAGATTCACAATCTCCATAAGACTCACAGTCGAATGGGGTTAAGTAGTCTAACTTTTTTAACCTTGCAATTCTTTTCTCGTTTACATGATCAAATTCTACAATGCCATAAGTAAGTCGGGTTTTCATGATTACTAAGTTTGAGTCTTTTTTTTTGTGTATTAAGAACATCATATCCATAATGCAACAAATACATGTTGCGAGTGCGAGTAATAGAAAGAACTAGATGACAATCATTAAGTTCTAATCTAAAACCAAAGGGTAAGTCTAACATATAAGTCCTCACACGTTCAGTAGCAACTCTTGCTCCATTTTCACGTGTAAGACGACTTCACCCGCCCTAACTGCCCTAAGACACATGAGCCCCTTCACATTCGTACAAATGTGGGAGCCACATCCGGTATCTAATACCAAGCAGTTAGCGCTATTAGTGGACATGTTTATCTTAATAACAACATACATGTTCTAGTGCTAGAAGCACCCAGTGCCTTCTTTTCAGCAACCAGAACCTTATAGTCCTTCTTCCAGTGCCCTCTTCTACTTATAGTAGAGGCACACATCCTTGTCTACCCGCTCCTTCTTTTGAACACCATCTTAGTGATAGTGAACTCAAAAGTCTTGAGCACGTTGTGAAGTTCAGGCATGGTCGCATCCGTCTTATTCATATTGTAGTTCATAATGAAGCTAAAATATGAATCCGAGAGCGACTGGAGGATAACATAAATGAAAACGTTGGTCTCTTAGCTCAAAGCCTAAATTACCAAGTTTATCAATCTGGTCTATCATCTTAAGCACATAAGGTGAAATCTTCTCTCCTTTAGCTAACCGGCATCTGAACAGATCTCTCATCACTTCATAAATCTCAGAATGAGATTCAGAATCAAAGAGATCCTTCAGATGCTTGAGCATTTAGAAGAGACTCATTTTCTCATGTTGCCTTAAGCGATTTGGGAGTCATGCCGGGCAACATCACACACTGCATCTGGGAAGCATCCTTTTGATGCTTATTCTGAGCTGCTACGTCAAACGTAGTTGTCTCAAGAATCCAGCTGCAGGGGTAACAGGGATTGGCGTGTCCAACACGTACTCAATCTTTTCGGTGGTGTTTGTTTTCAGCCGGGGGAGGTCCGGATGGGGGATGGGCCTCCCCCCATCCCGTCCACTTTTCGAATTTTCACATCCATCTTCCATCCAAATACACATTCACCCATATTATACATCTGTACCCTAAAATTAGCACATCGCTACTTTTTTTACCAACTCATTCTCTCATACTTTTCTTACAACAATTCATTATCTTTCCTACTTTTCTTACACTTTTCTTTCATACAATCATTATCAAACTAACTAACAATAATAAAATAATACATCATCATAATTAAAAAGTATTAATTTGACATAAAGCTCCATCCATCCCTACTACATCCAACCCAAAATAAACAAGGGATTACTATTCATAGGATTTCCCCCATCCACTTTTTTTCCCCATCCGAATTTGCCCAATTCATCTCAAGCTCAAAACAAACATACCCTTCTTGCCTTAGCACAAAACACATGTTTCGGTGTCAGTCCAGAAAATTTGGCCTAGCCAATTTTGTTTGTTTCCAAAACGCATCTCAATAACAGTTATACATTTCAACTAACCAAGAGAAATAAAATCAAATGGGAATTAAACACATAATTCATATGATCAATATTCAGCAATCAAAATAAACGTGACCTTTCTTTTATGTTTATTTTGTCTCCATTATTTTCACATACTTAACAACCTCATCGGAAAAGTACGAATTTATATCAAATAAATTATAATGGACTAGGATCCACATTACTACTATCATAATCCCAGCGAGGGCTGATCATTACAATAGCATAACTGGTAGGTCTCCAAACCAATTGCAAACTGCAATTCCTAGTTTGTCGAACCTAGTTCGACTGATGTCACTTACCCTTTGTTCCCGGCGAGGGCTAGCGAAACAAAGTTAAGTTGGTTTACAACCATCAAACGGCAACATTTCATGTCCCTATAAAAGTCCCGTTAGATGTAGATCCGAGCAAAAGACGAGGGTCTTTAAGTACTCATTGGAACAAAATCTCCGGTTTACTATTAACTTTGATGGAAGACATCTTATCAAATTAATGAGAAAACCATATTTTAGTGAGGAACATTTTTAAAGGGGGGTATTAATTGCTTAATCGAGATCCAACATGTTAATCTACATCACATTTGAGCAATTATTGAGCGTCGCCTATCCAAACATGATTTTATACGGACTAACACTTATATGGGCACCGTCTACCCAAACAATTAATACGGTCCGACAATTATTGGGCGCCGCCTACCTAAACAATTTAATACGGACTAAAATATTAACTAGTTACTCTAAACAAGTTAACGAAGTGGTAATTGATATTTATTAAAACGCAAACTAAAATTTTAAGAATTTCAGTTTAACCAATTTCAATTTATTATCAATAATTTTTAATTAATCCAATTAAAAGCATTTAAAACTCCAACCTTTAATTAACTTCAAAATTCAATTTAAAAGTTAAATTATTAATTTGTTTTTCGGAGGGCTCATGTGCCTAATAAAAATAAAATTTTCTATTCAGCCCTTCCTTCCTGTATCACCACCCAATTTCACAGCAACTATTCTGTAAATCGGGACATCCTTTTCCAAATACCAAACATCCATAATCCAAAATATTCATACCAAATCTGCAAAATACATCACAGATTCATCGAAAGATTTTAGCGCAAAAGTTTCGACAGAAAATTAGGGATTGTGAAATTCAACGCCGCTGTTACAGAGGGGTATTCCATCGTGAGTGTAGCGTATCGTCGCCTTGGGACTCGAATCGCCACCGTGAGACGCGAACATTGCGAATCGCCGCCTAGCGGTTCGAATCGCCGTCGCAAGTCTCGAGCGCTGCGAATCGCCGCCCATCGGCTCGAAACACCGTCGCCAATCGCGAGTGCGCACAGGAGTGATCTGCTATCGACACCGCAAACGAAACGCGCGAGTAAATTGCCATCTCCAACGCGGGCTCTGGACAGAACGCCGCCGTGCGAAGTGAAACGGAAAAGGGGTCTTGACCCAGCCCCGCCGCCTAGCGGTATTAACGCGAGGTCGTAGTGCCGTCGCCGCCGCGTAGCAGTGCAGGTCCACGAGGCGCGTCGGTATGTTGCCGCCTCAAGCGGTGCACTGCGGGTCACCGTCGCTCGCAGCGCAAAGCTCCGCCTAGATAAGGGTTTCCAAAATCCCCAATCGATGTGATACAGTGATACAGGGAAGGAGACACACAAGCAATTGAACTGATTTTAACCCATCCCAAGTCAAATTAGAAAAATAATGTGCGATGGATGCCAAATTTGATTAATTCAATTTTATCGGCAATTTGAATTCCAAAAAAATTCATTTATGAACCAAAAACAAAAAACAATAAACCATGGAATGGTCAACAGACGGACAAAACAAGTCAAAACTTGGGTGTGTGACTTTAATCAAATAATAAACGCACCCAACAATTAATTATAAAAACAGAATTATGCAATTAAATCAAGAAGATCTGCTTTCGATACACATGTTGGATTTAGAAAAGACATAAACACATAATACATGCTAAATTGAATTAAAAATTCACCAACAACAAACACGTAATTGCATAATTGAATACGTATAAACATAAAGAGAAATCTTACAAAGAAATCGCATACATATTTCTCTACTATGGATCCACGTAATCCTCGTTCACGGACTTTGCTTGTGATTTGTCATATTGAATTTGAGACGAATTTGCTAGGAAAATTCATATTCTAGATTTTTATGGAGAAAATATGAATTAACGCGTTGTTTGTGAATTCCCTGTTGTTTCGTATATATATATAGGAAAGACCCAAATTTAAATCTTAAATCTTGTTTAACCTAATTAGGAAATAAAATTCCTAATCTTATAAAATAAATCTCTTAGATTTATTTCTCATATATAAAATTTCTACGGATTTAATACCCATGTATATCAAATCTCTACGTATTTGATTCCATATATATTAAATCCTACAATAATATTTCATATATTATTATTGGGAATCCTATTTAATTCAATCTAATTTAATTAAATATTAATAACAATTAATTCCAAATTAATCTATTATTAATTAATTCTCCATAAATTAAATATTAAATCCAATTTAACATTTAATCAACCAACTATAATCCGTAAAAGGGAACTACTTGTTGTGTGACCCATAGGCCCTCATATATCGAGCGATTAGTCAAACTAACGGTCTTAATTGAACCCTAGACAATAAATCGACATTCTCAATATATGAGGTACGTTGCGAGAAACGTGCAACTACCTGTAACTGAAATATGGGTTATTACGATTTCCTCCTTTATTCGGGAATACTCGATTAAGTCTTGAACATGATGAAGTGTCTATTCAAATAACTTAATCACATTATCTCTAATCACTAATTGATCATGTATGTCATACTTAGCCACAAAGTCTAAGTTGACGTGCATCGGCCGATGACTTTGATCCAATTATGATGAAAAGATGAGTATTCTCTCTAAATCCACATTGAGGAATGAATCCTATTCTTGGCTCAACTACCACGCACATGCACTTCGTGATGAACCCAATTCAAGCCATATCTACCCATAGACGGGTGCAAGCGTCGGTCATGGTCAAAGTTCATCACTCCATACATGTCGTGGGTATTGACCTCAAGTCAAAGGAGTATCACATCGCTCCCACTAACCGAGACACCCGTAGACACATATTGTGGACTTACATCAAACGGTTTCTCGGATGGGTATACCAATACCCTCCAAGGTATCTGTGCATCCATCATAAGATACCTAGTATCTCGTAGTAAGTGAGATCTTACTACACTCTCTAAGAGTATGATGCAGATCGCACACCAATCTTAATTGTATCATCAATATCCCATTCTTAATGATCCTTGATCGGGGTCATTTGAGAATCATGCTTAAGTCATCTGAGTTCTCACAATCTCAATGACATCAATGACTCATGGGAACACTTGCATGAATAAATGCAAACAATCAAACATAATATTCAAACAAGTGTATTGACATACATTAATATTAAATGAACTATAATATTAAATCAAACTGAATATCATCGAGTATTATGTCCTTGCAATAGATTGTCTCTAGGACACTAACACTAACAAAGACATGAATGGGTGTCATGCCTAGGACATCCATCAACTTCACAAAAATTGACTATTCAAATGGCTTGTAGTTGTTGGGAGCTTTTTGGTGGCTCCCAGTTCCCTTGGAACTCCTCTTTGGTGCCCCGACTTCCACTGTGTCGAAGAGCCGGGACTCCAGAAGCTCTGTAGTAAGTATCAGGTCGTCAGCCCGCTTCTGGAAGTCGGCGTAACTGGTTGGATAGTCGGCGGTCATGCGCCGCCACATCTTAGTTCCCTTTCTGAGGCCGCCAACGGCCCCGAGCAGTTTTGCTTCATCCCCTAAGGGATCTCCTTCAAGAATGAGCTTCTCGTTTCTTTTAATATAGGATCGGTCAAACTCATTGTCGCCCTGCTGAGCATTCATCAAGCGCTGCTTGGTCGCTGGCCGGGGAGCCATTGTCGAGAAATGACTCAAGAATAATCTGGCGAGCTGGTCGAATGTGTCCACCGAGCATGAAGGCAGTGAGATGAACCACATATGAGCATGGTCGCTCAATGTCAATGGAAAGAGCCTACATCTGGTCGCGTCAGTTGCACCCATGGATGCCATGTAGGAGATATACCTTGATATGTGAATCATTGGGTCTGAGATCCCATTGTAGCAATCTATTGTCGTTGCGTCGACTTTCCTCTGAGTAGGTGCCAAAGTGATTAGCGTACCAAATGGTGATCTCAGGATGACGAGGTTGATGTTTGTCCCCATCATCCTGTTCTGATCTTCAATCTGTTCAAGCAATGCTTGAACAGTGCGGGTAAGTGCGGCGACTTGTGCGTCGCGAAGATGTGAGGTCGAAAAGGCGCCCTGCCTGTTGCCGTGATAGGCGGCAGAACCCTTCGGCATTTCATGGTGGTGTGCAGCCAGTGCGAATGCGAGGTCGCGATCAAGTTGTTTGTCATTTTCGGGCTGAGAATTGGCCTCATCCTCTGCGTTGTGTGGAGCTTTCAGTGCTCCAAGGTTTCCGAGGCGATCGAACACATTGTTCGAACCTGCTGGTCTTTCAGTGTGAGGGAGCCGGTAATCCCTGGTATTGATGTTTCTCACCTCCGGGAAGGCCAGTTGGCCTGCGGACAACCCTTCTGAGGTCAGGTGACCCTTGCCTTTAGAAAGGCATGCCCCTTGGGAGGTTTTCTTGTTCGGAAGTTGTTCATCCGGGCCATCAGAGGTAAGTTGTCTCTTTCGGAAGACAGCCAGGACGGTTTTTTCGTCTTCGGGGGTCCGAATGAGATTACCCCAGTCTGGAGTAATTGTAACGGCCATTTGATGGGTGTGATGGGAGCTTAGGGAGGCTTCTTCCCCATCATGAGCTTCAGCCTTACGTCGAACAGCCTCAGTCTGGTTGATGGCCATTGTTGATGAACAGAAGGTGGCTCTTCTAAGAATGATGAACCATCAGTAGAAATCTTTCCCACAGACGGCGCCACTTGTTGTGTCCGGTTTAATATTCCGGCCAACAAGTTACTTAAATGATGAATTATTGAACAGAAAGCGATAAAGAACTCAGTAGATTTATTGACCCAGTTCATCTTTAAAAAGACTACGTCTAGGGACGAACCAAGCCAGGAGTATTTTTACTATCTTCTTAGTTTTAGTACTGAAAATACTAACAAAATTCCAACCTCTCCTAATTGTGGCCGTATAGGCCTATTTATACTACAATCCCCGCCTCTTAGGCGGGAACTTACACAAGGAAATATGCCCTAAAAAGGGCTTCAATCCCGGAGGCCGCCGATTCCACCTCACCGGGTCAGAGGTCGCCATCTTTAATGCGCGCCAATTGCGGGGCAGACTTCGGGGGCGGATCTCGCGGCTTGTCATGTGCTTCCTTTGACTATTGAGGGATGCGACTCCGATTGTTGTAAGTCGCCTCCGACTTGAGAAGGTCTTGGGTGCAAGTCACCTCGCGACTTGTAGAGAATTGATGTGAGTCGCCTTGCGACCTACCGTCTTTAAGACTTGTGTATGGTGTACCTAGGCCTGGTGGATTATTGGATTATGTGACCATGCATTGGTAGGTCGCATTAAATGGTAGTTGGCGGCCGGTTTGCTGCTTATATGACCACTCCGAAGGTCGGTTTTATCCATGCTACAACAATGATGATAGCTCTGATGACACTGATGATGAGCTGAAGAAGACTCCTAACAGGGAGAGTATGTCTCTAAAGAGTGTTGCTATCATTGATAAACTATATGGTGCCGATAACTGGTGATCAGATTCAAGATAGGGGGAGTTTCTGAAGTATGGGGGAGCATTTGTTGATTATGGAGATGCAGTCATTCAAATAACCTAGTCTTTCAACTATAGAAATTATTTCCTGTGTATAATCTATTTAATTACTTGTATAATCTATTTAATTACTACTCTTTATTTTATAAACTCTGTTAATGGACAACTAGATGATAGATTTATATTTATGTCATTTACTTATGTTTGTTTGATACTCTGTTGGCCTAAGTACACTGCTGATGTACTTAATGTTTATTTTTAAATTATGATTTGGTTGAATAGTAGTTGTTCTTTGAATGACTATTATTTGTTTCTTTCCTGACACAAGTTCGAATGTTGTTTTTAACATCAGGTGTGTTGTTGTCGAAAGACCAAATTGGGGGAGTTTGTTGATGTTGCACAGATGTTGTTCCATATGTTGGACAACATTTTGCATAACATCATAAATTTGCTCTTTCTCCTAACACTGACTCCATTTTAACAGATGTGTTTTTCTATGCTTCCTACATTGCAGGTTGAAGACAAATTCGGATATTGTCAAGCGGTTGCACTGTGGTGGAGTGAGAATAGAAAGATCATAGGTGGTTACACCAAGATCATGGAGATAGTGGATGAGATGTTCAAGGTTGTCCAAGCCAAGAGGATAGGACAATGCAGTTGATCTTCAAGTCTATAAATACTCTGCATTGGTCGACATTCAAGTTTGAGAAAAAGTGAAATACCATTTGCTCTACTCCAAACTTTAGAGAGTAACATCCGAGACACAACCGAAAGTACAATCTAGAGTGTTTATATCTTGTAGGAGTGTGAGGGTAGATGTTATTCTATTTGTACTGGTCGAGGGAATACAATCTCTCCCATCAGTATTGATTTTATCTTATTAGATCAAGTTTTAGGTTGAATAAGATCACTAGTTACTTGATTGAATAGATTGATTTTGGTGTGTGGTTTTTCACTACACCTTTTAGGATCTTATAAGAGGTTCTTGTGTATCTCACTACTTGTTTTAGTGATGTTTTTAACCATGAGGTTCGTATAGTCTGAATTAAGATTATACAAAATTTTGAAATTCTTTGCACTACGTTTTTATACTTCCGCTGTCATATGTTGTTTTACATGTTGTACAACATTTTCAACAACACTCTGAAAATATACGTGCACACACTCTCAGGTTGTAATAGTAAAAAAACAAATGTATTAAATCGTTAGTCTCATAAGTACTTTGTACCTAGTTTTTTTCCTTTAAAAATAAGGATATATTAGTATTTTATATTTTAAAATAATAAAATAGGTGAATTAAAGAAATTAGTATGGGGACAGTCGTGCCCTTTAAAAAAAGAACAAAGAGTGAAAAAGTGAAAGAATGAATATTTATTTACAATTCCTTTTTTCTTACCAACACTACCCTACATCTATAGGTGAAAGAATTTCGTCTCATCTAAAAATTCGAACTTGTAGAGAGTTGCGGAATTAATTAATTTATTTAATTTCGCCTCATCTAATTTTATTTATTAATGAATCAGCCTATACAAAACTTACCTCTGCCTTTAGTTGGACCTCCACTATGGACGGTGAAATAAATTCCAACATTAGTTGATTAAAAGATCGGAT
Organism: Stenogyne calaminthoides; assembly: GCA_037126765.1. NCBI lineage: Eukaryota > Viridiplantae > Streptophyta > Magnoliopsida > Lamiales > Lamiaceae > Stenogyne > Stenogyne calaminthoides. The sequence continues at coordinate 19,427,360 of JBBCBC010000006.1, forward strand.
ACTAACTACTAAGTCAAAGTAAATATAAGAGTTTACTAAAAAGCCGGTCATACATATTACCTTTACTCATCTTTTTCCTCAAGACAACAAGTTGTTGCATGGTGATAGGGGGACCTTGTACATAAACATACTTTTAATTAAATATTTAGCATTTTGATCATCTTTTTGCAGGATAAGACTCAACTAGAATGCTCAATTATACAGTAATAAATTAATAGAAATTTTATGTGAGGAAGTATGAGATGATGTTTTCACGCCACGATATCATCTGTTCTAAAAATTGTGTTTCATTATGTATTTTATAGTCTAGATTAATGACGTGAGGAAAAAACAAAAATATTCAAGGGACCACCATAATCTTGATTCAGGAAGTGAAAAAATTCTGGAACACGAAAAAATGGCACAGAAGAATTGAACTGTATTTTCACTCAACATTGCCTCAATGTTGACCTTTTTAAACTAATTCCGACCACTATTATAATTTCCTGCATTAGATTAAGAAAAGAACAAAACAAGCATGAACTTTGATTCTGTCTTTAGTTGTTTTTGCATGAAGAGACATCATACATTTTTTTTAATAATTCAATGTATCTAATGAAAGGATCGATTAATTCAGGGGATCAATACATCGTTCACTAATAGAGACCCCACTTTAAGTCATAACAAAGTTTTATATAAACTGATTCATCTCAAATATTAATTGCATCTTAAAAATTTTAAACTTGAGATTTAAAGAGGAGTATACATTTAATTAAAATACAAGTTAACATGATCATATTTTGCATGATAAGTTCAAATAAGGACTCAACCTCAACTTTAATAAAGAAAAAAAAATAAACAATTTGGGTTGTGCTCCGTCGGCTCACAACCAATATCTGATTAAATAATTGGCATTATTTTATCAAAAGTCCACGCGCTTAAAAGAAATCCGAAAAACGGCAATAATAGTTAAAGTGCAATGACTAAAGTATACACTTTTTTAGGGTGGAGAGTGCCGAGTGGGAAGTAAATCGAGCCCATCGAATACGGATGTCAGTTTCAAACTAAATTATGAAGAATGACCACTCACAATCTTAGCATACATTTCAAGTATTTTACGTGGGTGTGATACGTATTCAGGTTCATTGTGTATTCACAGTGCATTTTAAAGTCGTGCAATATGTTATATTGAAAAATATAATTTATTTATATTGAATTCTATAATTATTTTTTTATATTATAAATGTACGGTGCACCTAGATGTATATAAGACTTAATCTTATATAAATTGTATTTCAAAAGAAATTGAAAAGTAAATGCATTATAAAATGAGATGGAATTTAATCAGCACTAATGGAACTGAGTTTAATTATTTTAAAGAAATTGAATATGAAATGGTTTATCATCGGAACGTGTTCGAGCTTATTTATAAAATATGTTAGAGATGAGTTTATAAATAGCCAAACATAAAAATAAAATAAAAATTTATCATAAAATTTATAATTATTCTTTTTTAGCCAAGAGAATATATATTTTTTCAATTTTATCATTTTTTTATGCTTTCATTATTTTAGTTAGTATTATAATATATACACTCCGTACCAATATTATTTCAGTCTGTACCACCCTTCAATTAACCCCGTATCACTATCACTTCAAACTGTAAATATTGTTTCAGTCTGTACCACCATTTTATCAACCCCGTACCACTATCACTACCGTATCAAACTTATTTCAACTTCGTAGCACCTTATTTTAACACCGTAACACCATCATTTCAGTCCGTACCATAATTTAATTCAACTTGTACCATCATTTTTAAATTTGTACCACAATTTAATTAATTTCGTACTACAATATATTAATTCCGTACCACCATTTTTTTTTTATTTTTTGTTAATTTCTTTAAGGGTATAGTTGCCCAAAAATTAATTCTTTTGCTTAAAAAAAGAATGAAATAAATAATCTTGATAAAAAAGAACTTTTTAAATGAGAAGAGACTAAAAATGGGGGTTTTCTCAATAAAATGTTATATATAAGTTTACTAGCTTTTTTGAGTTTAATCGAACTTAATTTAATATCAATTATAGATTTAATTATTCATTAATTTATTATAAAATAAAATATATATTCATAAAAAATATATATACGCACACTAAATTCTATAACTTGATCATTTAATTAAATAATTTTAATTACTTATTTTTATAAGAAAACAAACTAAATTGTTAATCCAAACTAATTGAGGTAAGCTACATAAACCAACAATAAAATCACACCACGTCGCGCACAAGAATTAATCTTCACTTGTCTATCTCTTTAAGTAGATCTTCATTAAGTCTCTTAATTTTCAAATTTTTGCGCATAACTTCTACACACTTCTTCTTAGGCCGCCCCCGTACTCTTAAAAGATCGAAGTCCATCTACCTCATACGATGTACATGTGTACTTATAGGCCTAAGTTAATTACGTACAAGAGCCGTCAAAAGAAGCTTTTGTTGAAATACAAATTGATTTTTCGAGCAACTCTGAATTTCACACTTATTCTTATAAAGTGGTATTAACCAAGCTTCAATTACTATTTCCCATAACTTCATTTGTGACACATACGTATAATACCACGATAGTTGATACAACTCTGGATGTCACACTTGTTCTTATAAAGTGGTATTACTGTACTCTTCCTCCCCTCATTTGGGATCTTATTTGTCCTAATAAAAAAGGAACTAACATGATAATACGTTATCATTATACTGAGTTAGAGCATAGTAGTTCTAGTTAAAAAAAATGGAACATTTGTTCGGAAATTTTTGATTAGTATGAATAATCATTAGTCGCCTCTTGAATCACCAAAGATCCCTGTTTTCCATTATGAATAATCATTAGTCGCCTCTTGAATCGCCTCTCGAATCGCCAAAGATTCGAAATCAACAAAGCAAGCCATTTTATCCCTACTACACCTAAAAATCTTCGAACTCCAATTGAAGAGTATGTCTAGTGTGAAAATTTTCATGTATGAAAATCTATAAAAATGTCCTAAATCAACCATCTACACCCTTAACATTAAATAATGAACCCTAAATTATGACATATTCTGGCCGGGTGAACCATGAATCACTTGGGCCGAGTGAACCATGAACCACTCAATTTTGAGTTTTTTCATGTATGAAATTTTTGTACTAGACTTTGTCTCAATTGAAACTCATTGAGATCGACTACTTTCCTCGCCTTCACCTTCTTTAAAGCTTCTTTAACTTCGAATTCTCGTATCCTCCGCATAAACTCATAATTTGTTGTCTCTAAAGGTTAAGATTTCTTCTCTTGCTTCTCTCCTGTGCTCGATCCTAGGGGTGGCATATCGCACCTTACTGAAATTTTTAATATCCAAAAAATCATACCGTTATTGTATCGAAAAATTTGGTGTATTGAAAATCGGTATATCGAAATTTCAGTATATTAAAATTGTATACTATATACCGTACCACTGCGGCCCCAAAATTTTTGTATTTTTTTCGGTACGATGATTTTGATATAACTTCAGTATTTTCCATTATACCAAGTGTACCAATTTTTTTTATATAACTTCAATATATTTCGGTACGATAATTGTTGTCCCCAGATTTTCGGTATTTTTCCTACCTCTACTCGAGCCGCCCTATAAATTTTAATTGGAAAATACATTTTTTGTCTTGTAACTTTGATTCATTTGGATCTTGGTCCTACTAATTTACAGTGTTTGACCTTGGTCCTGTTGTAAATTATTATATTATTTCAAATGATTTATAAATTCCTATATTTTAGTATAAAATATTTGTTTACATATTTAATTGGATAATATCTTTTATAACTAAATTCCCTATTTCCTGGTCAAATTTTATCCCTTCTCTTATACTCATCTCTATCTCTTCCCATATGAAAACTTTCCACTATGTACGTGAGACTCTCCAACTACTTTGAAAATCTGTTGCTACTTTCATGTATTTCAAAACTTGGGCTTCAACTAATTTATCCATTTTTTAGGCTTGATCGTTAGAAAGATACTGGTATATATTTGAACAATGTGATAAAAAATATACGATGATTGTTTTCTATTCCTCTTCGAACTTTTTGCTGAATGCTGAGTTTATATTATTATGTTGCTCCTGATCCTAGGTTTATCCTAGAAGGCTTGTTGAATCCTGGGGGATTGCTAAGTGTAAATCCTTAAGGACAGTGCATTTCAAGCACGCCTCAAGTGGTATTCTTTTGATCTTTGTTTTTATCTTTTCCTTGTTTTATTTTGATCGTTGGATTCTCTAATATTTTCCAACAGGTCCTACTAACTTACGGTTTTTTTATCTTGGTCCTACTAACTTACGTTTTTTTATCTTGGTCTTGTAATTACTTTACAAAATTTGACATTTTCGTCCTATCACCTGCTAGTTACCTGCAATAGCAGGTGACAAGACTAAAAAGTCGAATTTTGTAAAATTACATGACCAAGATCATAATTTACATATTTTGATTTTAGTCATGTAGCTTAGAAAAACTCGACTTTTTAGTCCTGTCACCTGCAATAGCCAGTGACAGGATGAAAAAATTAAATTTTGTAAAATTACAGGACCAAGATAAAAAGTCATAAATTATTAGAATCAAGATCAAAATAGATCAAAATTACATGACAAAAATATCAATTTTCCCTATTTCCATCTTTTTTGTATACTTCTTCCAATATTTTTGCTTTAGCCTCACCAACAACCTTCTTAACTTCTCTTTTGACTAGGTTGTATCTTTTAAAATTCGTTTAATATCAGTGTTCTTCAAACTTTTGGCAAATTTATTGTGATATGCCCATAAATATGTTTAATCAACTAGAATTGCAACTTGGCACACAAGGTGATTGGCTGGGCCAAAAACCATGCTCAACCGGCCATGATTTTACTTTTAAAATGCAACCCCACATGATATCTTCTTATCTCTTCACCGCCTACCCACCATTATTGATCAGCACTATATATACACTTATGTACACACACACCCCTTCATCACAATATCTACAACCATATTTTCCATTTGATTTCTTTACTGCTCAATTTTTATTTTTGAAGATTTGAATCAAGAAAAAATAAAATAAAGCATATATGGCATCGATAGGAGCAAGCTACGCGGGGTTGTACGTGCAGCAGAAACTCCAAAAGGAGAGATTGATGAAGAAGAAAATGGAATTAGAAAAAGAAATTATGATTACGGCGAGATTAGGCGATGATCATGAGGATAAGCACAAGATTAGTACTGCTAATTGTAACAAAATTTACCCCCACCCAGGTTTATGAATTATGATGTCATCATCACTCATCATTACACTCTGTTCATTTTTTTCTCTTTAGTTATTATGTACTAATTTAATTAGTGTTAATGATATATCAAGTTTGCAGGTAATTGAAAGAGTTTTAGTGGCTTTATTTTGCTTTTTCCCCGGCTTAATTTCATATAGTCTTTTATGCATATAGGTGCATCGCGCACTCATGGTGAATTTTAGAATCATGCAACTTGTTATATTGAAATATGCAACTTGTTTATACTGAAGCGTACAACTATTAATATAAAAAATAATTGGACGATTCAGTATAAATAAATTGCATCTTTCAGCATAACAAGTTGTATGGTTCTAAGCATACAAGAATGGTGAGACAATTTATAATCTAATTATTTAACTTTCATATTCCTCATTAACTATTTATGTGTACTTAAAAAAATTCCTATTAATTAGAGTATAATCCCGCGTACGGCGGATTGAAAATAAAATTATATTATAAAATAATATTAATTTTTTTAAAAGTCAACATACTACATTATTAAAAATAAATATACTATTTTATTGAGAAAACCCCCATTTTTAGTTCATTCTCATTTAAAAATTTATTTTTTTATCAAGGTTTTTAGTTTTATTCTTTTTTAGTCAAAAGAATATTTTTTTGGGGTAGAGTTATAAATAGCCCATGTAAAAGTAAATATTTTTTTATGTCAATAAATTTTAATTTGTCATTTTCTAACCATGAGAATTATTATTTAGACCCTTATACCCCTATTTAATTAACGCAAAAATTTGTATGCAATATTGCATACAAATGATATGTGCAATTAGTTTAAATTAGGGTTTTTCTATTTCTCTTAGGTCAGGCCCATCCCATTCGGATCCGCGCATTCTATTTCTTCTTCAATTCCTCGCAATCTAGATTCTTCTTCTTTCGCGATCTACCAGATTTTTGCCGACAAGGTGCTCAGGCTTACCAGCGCTCTCTTGACCGTCTCCGATATGAAGAAATAGATATGTGTTTCTAATTAGTTTGTAGGATTTGAATAAATTAGTGATATTTTTGTTGTTGTATGGAATTTGACTGAATAAACCTTCTCTTCTCACACTGTTCTTTGATCTATAATTTGGAACTGATGATTTTTTTTTTGTGCTTGTACTGATTTTTGTTCATGTAGTAACACTATTTTGTTCATAGTGTAACATTCTTTTGTTCATGTAGTAACATATCAAGTTATTTTTTAAATATGTAATTTTGGATTTAGGATTTCTTTTCGTGCTTGTACTGGTTCTGTTCATGTGGTAACACATTTTTCTTCATAGGGTAATACTTTTTGTTCATGTAGTAACACTTATTTTTTTAGTAATATGTAACACTGTATACATGTCGCAATACTATGTGAATACTCATGTGTTACTATAAGAACAACAATGTGTTACCTTATTAACATTTATGTGTTATGTTATATTTTAGTACGTGTTACGTAAGATATGAAGTTATTTCAATGTAACAATGTAGTAGCATTTATACATAGATGTAGTAACACACAAAAAACTTGATTAAAATAAATTAAAAATTATGTGCTCAATAAGAATTGAACCTACGACCAAGTACCTTAACAATAGTCCTGAACCAATAATCTACAACACATATTTGATAAACATACCATTCAATAAATATATATTGGTCCGCCCAGACCCGCGCCCGACCCGTCCCGGCAGTGATTTTTTCAATTTTTTGCCTTTTTTTTTTTGACAGGTAAATTTTTTGCCTTATTTGTGTGGTATTGCACATAATGCTATGATGCAATATTTCACAAGAGTCGTACTCATTAATTAACTAAAAGAATTAAATAAAATAGGAAAACAACAGTTGTCTTCTTAAAAAAATATCAACGGTCTTTTCTCCTAAAAATTTTAACAACTTTCTCTCACCCTTATCTGATCAACACTCTAATACTACACCATATTCAAACATTAATTCACCCCGTATCACATTTATTAAACTCGTACTACCATTAAGTCACCCCGTACCACACACTATTAAGGTCGTACCACCATTAATTCACCTCGTACCACATTTTATTTAAGCTCGTACCACCATTAATTCACTTCATACCACATTTTATTTAACCTCGTACCACACTTGATTGAAACTTGTACCATGACCGCACTATCGAGGTGCGACAAAAATAAATAACCAAATCTACCCTACTAACTCGTAGTAGTGGCAAGTAAGGGGTCGATCCACAGGGAACGTAGAATAATTAATATGCTAATTGTATGAATTTATGAGGACAAACAAGGGACACAAAAGTGGAGGGTTTTAAAAGGAATTTTATAACTACTAAATTGCAAATAATAAAAAGCAAATAACAACTATGAAACTTTAGCAAATGAAATTAAGAAGAAACAAGTATCCCAACTCAAGGTTCATTCATTCTCCATGTTAACACGACTCCTTTAACATCAACGTTTACTTTATTCGTTTTCAAGATTAATGCCCCTCAGGAATCGAAACGCTTCGATTTCATGGTCCTATCCCTTAAGTATATTTAATTGAAAAGACGCGTTCCTTCAAGAAAACCTTTCTAACTAAGCAGTCTAGATTAGTCCATAGATTTAACCCAGTTAAAAACATTAAACCCTAGGATAGAGAGCAAACAAATTCTCAAGTACACTTAGTCCGACCCGTAAGAATCTGGTCTAATTCACCCTAGTGAATCCACTAGTTGTTACCAAGAGTCTCCACATACAACAATTACAAGGATTACATGCTTAGACTTAACAGGTATATTAAAACAATTAACCTAGGTGATCAATCTAAATCAATTAATTTAAATACGCAAGAAATTGAAACAGATGAATTAAACAAATCCCAAAAACGAATATCGTAAACGTCTCGAATTAAATAATCACATTAAACATTGGGTTCAAAAAATTCCGGAGTTGGGATAAATAAATAAACTAACTAAATACGACTCTCAAAACTGCAGCCGTGTTCCAATTTCCTGAACCTGCGTCGCGTGCCTCCTCTCCAAAAGTTGCGTGTGTGTGTTTGTTTCTGCTGCCTCCGATTCCTTCCCCCCCCTTTCGTGAATCCCCACATATATATATGGTATTCCCTTGGTGTGCTGCTCACGTCACTGGCTTTGTGCATTAGGTTAGGGGTAAAAGGCCAACAATTGGGCTTAATCCCATAATTAATTATAAGCCCAAATAAAAGACCAACTAATTGGCCCAACAACTGGGCTGAGATTCACGCCACTTCTGCAATGATCGAGTGTTGGGCTTTTCTTCTTTGCATTCTTTTATTTTTCTTTTAATCTTCTGAAATTGTTCCCGCACTGGGTCCCCTGTGGGCTTCTTACTCCGAAATAATAATCCACAAAAAATACCTAAATACACTAAAAAATACAAGAATCGATCAAGTGCGGAATAATATCATTAAAAACACACATAAGTAACTAATCATGTCATCTTAATACAAACGAGTCCAATAAATTGCACTTTAATCTATTAAAAACATGCATAATTTACTACTTACCATACCACCATTAATTAATTCACTACGTACCACAATTTATTTAAGCTCGTACCACCATTTTTTCACATGTACCACACTTTATTGATACTCGTAACACCATTAATTCACTACGTACCACATTTTATTTAAGTCCGTACCACTTTTTTAAAGAGTATAATTATATTTTTAAGCTTCTTGTAGAGTCATATAATGTATCGTCAAATATTCACTATGATTCCACAAGATCCATTTTCGTTCAAGTAAAGGATATTAATTAGGCCCGTACCATCATATATCCTAAAACATAAAAATTAAATGAGAAAGTACCCGTTAATTTTATCCTGAGTGAATTTCAAGTTTGAGGAATATAACAAATGATGGGTTTTTCTTTGAATTCAATAGACTCAGAGAGAAATTAAGAATGATATTATTGGCATTCAATTTAACTATTGAAAGCCGACGGAAAAAAAAAATTATTTCAAAAAGCGATTGAATAAAATTGATGAGAAAAATAATACTATCTTGTTGAAGCCTTGAAGGGAGATAATGATTCATTTGTTCCCAAGGGATTGAAAGAAAAAAAGAGTGACAAGAGATGTAGTAGGGAATAAGAAAATGAAAAATGGAAGGAAAAAAAACAAAAGAACTGGTCTTTTTAAAAAAGAGTTATGAGGGTATAGTTGGTAAAAAAAATATTATCTTGGCTAGAAAATAATAAAATTAAAATCATTGACAAAAAAGAACTTTTTAAAATAGAATTGGCTAAAAATTGAAGTTCCATCTAATTTTTTGGGCCATTATACACTTAATAAAATAAAATAAAATAAAATAAATAATGGTACAGACTTCATTAATTGGTGGTAGGGAATTAGTATATTGTCTTACGAATTTAATTAAATTGTAGTACAAACTTAAAAATGATGGTATGAGTTGAATTAAATTGTGGTACGAGCTGAAGTAATGATGGATACCGTATTGAAATAAGGGTGATACGAGGTTAATTTAATAGTGGTATGAATTGAATTGATAGTGGTATAGGGTTGAAATATGTGTGGTACGGAGTTAATTTAATAGTGATATGGAGTTAATTGAATAGTGATACGAGCTGAAATGATATTGGTACGGGATGTATATATACTGGTTCAACTAAAATAATGAAATGTTGAAAAAAGAAATATATTCTCTTAGCTAAAAAATAATGATTACAAATTTTGTGACATAAAAGAATTTTAATTTTAATTTTAAACTTTATATGAACTCGTCCTATTTAATTACACAATTATAATAAATATTTATAATCAATTTCAAATTCAAATTACTTACCTTAATACTCCATAAGATATATAAAATAAGATTAAATTAATAAATTTATCAAATTAGAGAGCACACTGTGTTTAGATTGACATGATAGTGTCAGAAGGGTGCATCTTCTACATCCGACGACTAAATCATCCAATTGTTCGCGAGGGTAATTCATCTCTAAAAAATAAGAGACATAAGATAATTATTAGTTTATTCATAACAAACCCTTTTTTATCTCATCATCACTTTTCTTTAAAGAGATACATTTATGTAACACGGTCTCATGATAAGATGTTGGAGCATAATTTGAATATTAAGTGATAATTTCATTTTACATACTGTAAGCTTGACTAATTCCAAAATAAATTATTTATGTTTCTGCTGTTTTATTATTTTTGGTCTTAAGGTGTACGATTTTCGTCCTTTTTGACCAATTTTAGTCATTTTTCGACGGAAAATTTTAATATTTGGGGATTCTGGCCGTTTTTAATAATTTAGCGACGGTTTGTTTAGCGACCGTTTTTTTTTAATTTAATTTTTTTAAAAAAAATTTTTTTTTTTTAATATTTAATATTAATTGTGTATTTTTTTTTAAATGTTTCAGGATTATACTAGGTTTTTTAATTATTGTTAATGCATCTTACCGTATATTTAATTTATAGTCACTTGGAGAAGAGTTCCACCTGACCGTAGTCAGATCTATTTCGAGGAGTTTACGGTATAAAATTTAATTTATAGTATATTTAATATATATATTGACTAAAAGTAGTACTTATTTAAATTGAAAAGTAGTACTTGTTTAAATGAAAAGTAGTACTTGTTTAAATGAAAAGTAGTACTTATTTAAATAAAAAGTATTACTTGTTTAAATAGAAAAGTATTACTTGTTTAAATAGAAAAATATTACTTGTTTAAATAGAAAAGTAGTACTTTTTAAATCGAAAAGTAGTACTTGTTTAAATGAAAAGTAGTACTTGTTTAAATGAAAAATATTACTTGTTAAATAAAAAGTATTACTTGTTTAAATAGAAAGTAGTACTTGTTTAAATAGAAAAGTAGTACTTATTTAAATGAAAAGTATTACTTGTTAAATTAAAAGTATTACTTGTTTAAATAGAAAAGTAGTAATTGTTTAAATAGAAAAGTAGTACTTGTTTAAGTGAAAAGTAGTACTTGTTTAAATGAAAGATATTATTTATGTAAATGAAAGGTATTACTTGTTTAAATGAGAAGTAGTACTTGTTAAAATGAAAAGTAATACTTGTTTAAATGAAAAGTAGTACTTGTTTAAATAGAAAGTATCACTTGCTTAAATGAAAAGTAGTACTTGTTTAAATAGATAAGATGTACTTGTTTAAATTAAAGGTATTATTTATTTAAATGAAAAGTATTACTTGTTTAATTAGAAAAGTAGTAGTTGTTTAAATAGAAAAGTAGTACTTGTTTAAATGAAAAGTAGTACTTGTTTAAATAGAAAAGTATTACTTGTTTAAATAGAAAAGTAGTACTTGTTTAAATAGAAAAGTAGTACTTGGTTAAATAAAAAGTATTATTTGTTTAAATAGAAAAGTATTGTTTAATTAGAAAAGTATTACTTGTTTAAATAGAAAAATATTACTTGTTTAAATAGAAAAGTAGTACTTGTTTAAATCGAAAAGTAGTACTTGTTTAAATGAAAAGTAGTACTTGTTTAAATGAAAAGTATTACTTGTTAAATAAAAAGTATTACTTGTTTAAATAGAAAGTAGTACTTGTTTAAATAGAAAAGTAGTACTTATTTAAATGAAAAGTATTACTTGTTAAATTAAAAGTATTACTTGTTTAAATAGAAAAATAGTAATTGTTTAAATAGAAAATGTTGGTCCCGGTGTAAACGAGTCTTACACGTGGGGGGGGAATACACGTGTTAAGTGTTTTTAAACTTTTTTTTTTTTCGAGGTCATGTTGGGTCGGAGTTGTCGATGATTTGGTCCCGAGAAGCACAAATCCTCTCGAGTCAAAGTCTACCGAGCAAGTGATCCCGAAATCGCTTTCAGATACCTCGAGATAATCCCAACCGATCCCGAAGTTTTCAGAGATCCCGAGTCGCTTGGATCGGATAACTAACTTATTGAACCCTCGGAAGAGTAAGTTCGGTTTGGTAACTATTTGTTTAAATTTACTTTCGGATGTGCGGAATGGTTGACCCTTAGTTTATACTCGTTTTATGCTTTCTTTGAAAACCTTCCTTTTTTAATGGAACGTTGATTAAGCCGTGATTCGGTTTAGATGCAACTTGATTGGATTGATTCAATCGAATATTAGTGAAAATATGCTTTCGGTTTAAAGATATGCAACGAGTTAATCAAAGCAAAACGAAAAGCAAAGAACACAAAGAAGTTATAGTGGTTCGGAGACTCGAGCTCCTACGTCCACTCTCCCCGATCTCTTGAGAGAAATTCACTAATCACTTCTAAGGTTTTTACGACTACTACTGTAGTTTACTAACCTTTCTATTTTGAGCTTTCGACTACCCTCGTAGTTTACTAACTCAAAACACACACAAGCTTTCTGTACATCCAAGATAGATTACTCACTTCTTCTCTAGAGTTTTTCGACTACCTCCTTGTAGTTTACTAACTCTTTACAACTCAATCTCACCAACAATCACACTCAAACTACCTTTACAAAGGGTTTGGGGTTTCTTGGTTGGTTTCCAACTAGGATGAGATATCATTTACAATGAAGAACAATGCAAAGGCTAGGATATCTCGACTAAGCTTTGGATATATCTTATCAAGCTAGGCTTAGTGGAATGAGCTCTCTTGAAATAAAGCACTTGGGAAATTCTTGGGTTTTCGAAAGTGCTTCAACTTGCAATAATAAGTTTGAGCTCTTGAGTTGCTTACAAATTTCTGTAACCTTCAATGTAGAGGGTCACAAGTATTTATAGGCAAACACCAAGGTCACTCTTGAAAAACTATCCGATTGGAAGAGATAGCTCCATGAGTTTCCTCTTATGGTGTGTGATGAACCACTATATTTAGGGTTTGAGACTCCTAAAGACGTTTTTAGGTAAACTACTTTTCATGTAGCCTGGTCATCACTTTTTGCGATGCCGAACAAGATTATCGACATGTTTTGATGACTGTCATTTGTCGGTGTCGATAATACTGATGTTGTCTTCTTCTTTTTGACTTTTGTCTCCAATTAAAGGTAGAAACAACAACAACGGCTCTTTTTGGTTACATCTCTGGTGATATAACCTTAACAACACTTTGTCTTAGTTCTTTTATGCGCATGAGAATGTCTTGGGCAATATCTATTTTTCTTAGGAATCGCGTTCTTCCGATATTGAATCCTTGGATAGATATTTTCGATTGTCTCGGAACATTGAGGTTTATATTGAGCATTGATACATTCTTGAGTCTTCATTAATTCTTGTGCCTTGATATCCTTGATCTTGATCTTACATCTTACGTGTCTTGAGGGTCTTGAGTCTTGAGTCTTACGAGTCTTCATTGTCTTACGAGTCTTCATTGTCTTACGAGTCTTGGTGTCTTACGAGTCTTTAGTGACCACGAGTCTTCACGGATATCTTGGTGATATCTTGAGTCTTCATCTTTGAGTCTTGATTTCTCCTTTGAGTCTTGGTGATTTCGATTTCTCTTGAGTCTTGATTCTCGATTTCTGCCTTGAGTCTTGATGTCTCGATTTCATCTTGAATCTTTAGTTTCTCGATTTCATCTTTGAAACTTTAATTTCTTGAAACTTCTTGTGTCTTGAGAATCTTGAGAATCTAACTTCGATCTATATCTCACGACTATACATTTTTTGAGATAACATCCTGAATACTCTAAAACTGAATCCTGACTCAACTATCAAGATTATCCTGAACATGTCATACTCAGGGGTTTTGGGATCTAATTAAAATCTCTCTTTATTAAATTCATCTCCCAACAATTTTCCCCTTTTTGATGATGCCAAAACCTATCTTGTTACAAAACATTTAACCTATACTCAGGTTTCAGTTTATCCTATTACAAGATTGGTTTATCTCCAACAATTTCCTAATCAGAGAATCTCCCAACAATTTCTTAAACAGAGAATCTCCCAACAATTAATTTCTTCAGTAATGAATTTCCCAACAATTTCATCACCAAAAAATAAGTCTCCCAACAATTTTCTCAGAGACAATCATTCAGGCATATCAAAAGTAAAAGACATGTAAATTAAGATAATGAGATATTATCTTTTGAGCATAAATGATAAGGTTTCATTGATGATAGGTAGAGAGTTACAAATTACAATGAATCTTATCTAACAAAATCAAAAAGACAAAAAGATAAAGGATTACATGAATCTTCTGAGTCTTCATCTTCGGTCTTCTTTTGCTCTTCTGCTCGGCTCTTCAGTTCTGATTTTCCACCTCATCAGCAGGCACTTCAAGGTTGAACATTCCATAATATCTTCTTTTCAGCGCATCTCTTTCTTTAATGATATCAGGATTGTTCCCTGTCAGGCCCAACTGAGTGGCGTACTGAGCAATTTCTTGAGAAATGGCTGCTTCATTTACCAAGCCATTTCCAAGTCTAGGAGGTGGGTAAGAGTATGGACCGGGGGCTGTTATCTGCACCTTCCCTTCATCCGCAAGATTGATCCATCCTTGAAGGTATTTTGGATAGAAGGTCGGGAGATAGTCAATGAACGCCTCATTGGGATCCGAGCTTTCTCCCCTCCCTCTCTCGAGCACATCATAGTAGAACCAAAAGGTTCTCTTGATTTCTTCCCATGCATCGTTGATTTGGATTGGCATCCACTTGTCAACATCGCCATTTCTAATGCTTGTCTTTGTCCCTCTTCTCTTGCTTTCATGAACCTCTTGAAACCACTCCTTCTTTTCTGCTCTTCTTCCATCTTCTTTCTGATCACGGGCACACCAGAAACAGAAGCAGCAGTTTTCTTTGCTTGCTCAATTTGGAGTGACTTCAGAGCACTTCTAGTGTTGAAGACCTTCTTCTGGGGCACTTCCTCAGACTCTTCAATATCCTGAATCAGCTTTCTCTGAACTGGCTTAGAAGCCTTAGCTCTTTTTCCCTTAGACTCCTCGAACGCCAATGCTTTTCTTTTAATTGGCATTTCAGCTCCAGCTTGGCTTGTTCCAACTCTTCTACCACTCAGTTTCTCTGCAGCAACTTCTTGCATTGTTTCCTCTGAAACCTGAGTGTAGAATGACTTCTCCACCTTCTTAAACTTCAGCTTCTCAGTGGCCTCTATTTCCTTCATGGCTTCGGCAATGATTTTCTTTTCAGCTTCCTTGATCGTCTTGCCTTTCAGAGTTTGATCCAATAATTTCGAGATCGACCAAGGGTCTTCCCCCTTCTTGGATCCATACTACGGTAGAAGCACGGAGAGTCTTTGTGTCCATATGATATTGTTCTTTCTCGACACTCCGCACCTCCCCTGCCAACTGATCCTGCTCCTCCTCGAGCTTTCTAAGGTGGTTCTTCGCCACTGAGAATTCTTCAGACAAATGAGCAAATTGGCTAGAGAGAGCTTCCTTGAACATGTCTGTCATCTTGGCCATGAGCATTGAGCTCATCTCCTCAACAACTTTCTTCACCAGCATCTCATTCTTCTCTGCCAATTTAGCTTCTAGAGATTCAGTCTGCTCTTGATGCTTTTTGACTCTTCATTAAGCTCAACTTTGACCCCTCCATCTTCTCTTCTAACTTTCCTTCCATGGAGGTCACTTCTCACCATAGAGTTCGAAGTTGCACGGTTCTCGAAGAAGAACTCAAGCTTTCAATCTTCTTAACTGGTTGGCCAATACCTCCTCGATCCGAGCAACTTTGGTGGGATTGGCTCAACCTTCTCCAACTTCTCCATTCTGGGGTGAGATCAATCTCGGGGAGCATATCGATCTCTTTGTGTCTCTGGGTGGGTTGTTCAAACTGAGTCTCGACCGATCCTCGAGAATCGATTTCGGTCTGGGTCCGGGATTCACCCCGAGCTTGGGTGTCCACTGAGCCTCGATCCGCATATCGACATTTCTGATTTAAAGATAGGTACTTGAAGAATCCCGCATAATTGTTAATAGTGCAAAAGTTACTCAAGACTAACTTCGATTTGAGGATGTTCGATGTTGACCTCTTCAACATCGATTTGGTCTTTCTCCTTCTGAGATTGACCCTCATCATCCCCTTGTTGGTCCCCATCCTGAGATTTATCTTTGGAGCTTGGGGCACCAACTTCCTTGACCTTCCTCTCAAAGAACTTTCTTCATAACCAACTCATCAAAGTCGACGTTTTTCATTCGAGCTTGGTTTTTCTGAATCTCGAGAATTGATGAGCGAAGTTGTTTCCTCGTTCCACCAGTCTTCGCCTCTGAATGAAGCTATGTTGAGCATTTCTGGAAGAGTCTAGTTGAGGATGAAGACCGTTGACCTCAATCTGAAGAAGATGTCTTGGAGGTCAGGGAATGAGCTAAGCTCAGGGTAGCGGTCAAGAATGAACCGTTCCCCCTTGCTTCACCATTCGGTCTCTTCAGCTTCACCCTTCTTGAGCATCGGGCTCTCAGGTACAGTAGAAAAGTTTGCTGAAGGATCAAGTAAAAGATCACTCAGGAGCTCATCAAAGTTCATCAACTCTTGAGGCTCAGCAATTTCTGAGGGTTGGGCAGGCAGCTCTTCAGTCTGAATCTGACTTGGTTCTGAGGTCTGAGCTGGCGCCTCCTCAGTGGGAATTTCAGTTTGCTCTGAGGTCTGAGTGGGCATATCCTCAGCAGGAATCTGAACATCTTCTGCGGTCTGAGCCGGCACTTCCTCAGAAGGAATCTGAACTTTCTTTGAGGTCTGAGGTCCTTGGAAAATTTCTTGAGAGAACTTGTCAGAACTTAGCAACGTCTCAAGAACCTCAAAGAAGACTTGCTCCTCAGTTTGATCCTGTGCCTTTGAGATAGCCTGAGCCAATACATGTAAAGGCGATTTCTGAGCAGTTTGGCTCTCAGGTTGAATCTCCTTAGCCTCACTCTCCTCCTCATCATCAGTGAGAACCACCATTCTCTTGCGCTTTGGAGCCAGGGTCTTTTGCTTCTTCAATTTTTCACCCTGCTCCTTCTTGGCCTCCAACAAAGCCTTCCCCCTGGCTTGTTGGGTTTCTTCAGTAGCAGCAGCAACTGGTGATTCCACCTTCTTCTCTTTCTTCCCTTTGATGGTCCTCTTTGCAGCAATGGGCTTGAACATTACTTTGGACTTAGGGAAAGGAGTAGAGTTGGCAAAGATATCCTCCTCCTCTCGACAAATTTCCAAAATAAAAGCTATCTTGGTGGCATGGAGGATCTTGCCTTTGATCGAAATTGAGCCGTCCTCCTTTTTTATGACCTTGGCTTGCTCACTCACCACCTTGATCAGATACTTCAGCCAGTTGAAATCCTTGGTGGGTGAGTCCTCAATCGCCGCCATCAATTGGAGTTTGGGAGTGCTAATCTGCTCAAAACTCCCCGATCGACTCATTATACACTTGCTCACAATATCCATCAAAACTCTGTACTTTGGCCTTAAATGCCGCTTATGTAAAGTCGCCTCAAACTTAACAGGATTCTCAGTAATCCTATCAAGATATTCTTGCTCTCGACCTAACATATACAAAGTGGGATCATCTCCCCTATCGCACGACTCAAAAACATCGTTTAGATTTCTAGGGACTATGTACAACTCCCGAACAAAATCTACATACTTCGATGTATGCTCTAAATGCGAAACAAAAATCTTGGACTCAATACAATCATCCTCATCTATTTCCATATTAGAGACGAACTCTATTACCTCACGAGAATACTCAGCCTCCGGTCGGCTCGCGACTAGATTCGTCAGCTTCGCTAGTCGGATCAAATGAAGCGCCTCTTCTTCATGCTTAGCATTTGATGTACTCTCCATAGAAACCACGTACTCATACCATGGCTTATTTGTTTCGGCCAATCTGTCGAAAATGGATAGAGTCATTTTGAAGATTTGAAGGTTAGGGTTTCAAGTGATGAAGATTTCTGGGTAAAAGGGGATTTTATTTTGCAGAGGATTTTGGGAACGAGGGTTTATAAAAATGGCTTGAATGGCTTCCAAAATAATATATAGACCGATTCGTGGGAAGTCGTGTGATTAATTAAAATCAACGATTCAGATTAATCCACCGACTAATCGGGTATGCGAAAGGACTCTCACGAAAAGTAAGCTGCCAATTTAACCTCATTGGTGAATAAAATCAACAGAGCATTTAATGACTGTTGACCTTCCTTGGAATTTCAAAGGTCCCGCCCAAAAACATTCTTCAGGTGTTTTGTATTTATTGCAAATGATTACTGAGTTTCACTTAGGCAATAAATGAGTTGCATGAGTCATTACCTCTTCAGACTAATTTTCCTCTATCAGTCTTATTGAGTATTGACCTTGATAAAATGTCAAGATATGATCGAAAGTCTTGAATAGGTTCAAGATAATATCGAAAAATCTTGACCTTGAAGACACCCGAAGTTTCTTGAGACTCGCCAAGTATTTCTATTTTATCCTGAGTTTTTCAGTAGAATCCTGAGAAAACTTCATGCATCTGAAAATCTTCAATTTTTCAGATTTTCTCTATACACCTGGATCCAACATCCCTAATTCAACTGATAGTGGTTTAGTCAAGATATCAACTCTCTGCTTATCAGTATGAATTTTCTCCATCCTGATGTCCTTTTTCAATATGATCTCTGATGAAGTTCCTTCTTCTGTTTGATTTCTCCTGAAGTCCAAGAAGGAAATTCATCTTCCAACAATGACATCTTAGATCTTCTTTCAACAGGGCTAATGATGTCTTCATTCAGCTCAGTGCCCTTTTTTGTTTACCTGAAAAACAGATTAGATCTGTGGTACCCATTTGGTATAAGGTCCTACCAGGTTAGTTGTACCTTTTGGAATCCAAATCTGCCTCACAACTCTAATCACTTTAGAGTGGCTAATTTGTCTTCCATATACATCTACATACACATTTACTACTCTGGGTACCTTAGCAGTATCCTGTGTATGAGTGCTAGCCTTAGCATGAACATGAGTCTTAGAGTTTTTCTTTGGTGCAGGCCTTTTGTTCATTTGCTTTTGGCTTACGTGCAAACCGGGTGCGAATCTTTGTTGACTTGGGTTCAGTAACCTTTACCCCAGGCAAGTGGGGTTTAGGTTACTGTCTTTGAAATAGGGTCTTTCAATGTCGAGGACTTGGTCTCTTGATTGAGAATGTCTCTATTTGAGTGTTTCTCTTCTCCGAAGATTCCTCTCTTTGGTTCAATCTGAGATCCTTTCAGGTTTGCATTCTTAGCCTGAGGCTCCGAAGTACTTGCCTAAAATTTTCCTACTGAGTGGTCAGGTTTTCTAGTCTTCACCTGAGGTTTGGGCTTTCTTACGATCATTAGATTTCTATCAAACCATATGTCCTTTTCCCTTGTCTAACACCTTGGGCATTTCTTCAGTTCGAAGTGTAGGTGCCACTGGTTTAACAAAGATTGTCTTTTTGCTACTTGATGCAGCATTCAGATGACCTTATGAGGTTCCCCCGAATGTATCCCAATCCAGTTTTTTATAGTGGCGGTCTCGATAACTCAATTTCATCTATTACTTTAGATGCAGATTCAATAGAGTTAGCTTCTTTGCAAGACTATCCTCACATTTCGTAGAGTTTCATGCTTCTCGGAGAGAGGTCATTGAACTTAGTTACGATCAATTTGAATCTCTTCATTGGATTTCTCTAGCTTTTCGATTAGGGTCACTATCAAATTCTCTTTCTCTCTCGAGAGTTGTACTTTCAGAACATCCAGTTCATCAGTAGCTCCCATTAATTGAGAAGTGATTTCAGTATTGCTAGAGTCTTTCCACTTAAGATTTTCAGCCTTCAGTTCCATATTCTGCTCTTGAGTTTCATTTAGCAGTTCTTGTAAAACAGCATAGTCCTTCATCAGACTCTCAAAAGAATCCATCATGTCAAATTGACTGTTTACAGTTGAACTTGACAACTCTTGTGCTAGTGTAGGAGCAACAACAGAGAAAGAAGAGTTTACCTCCTCAACAGCCATTAGACAGAGGTCATCACTTTCACTGTCTGAAAATATTTCATCTGAAGAGCTAGATCCTTCCTCAGAATGTTCTTCTTCTGCAACCATGGCTTCTTGCTAGAGAACTTCTTTTCTCTTTTAGCTTGTCTTTCTCTTCCCTCCTTAGCACTCAGGTCAGGACAATCATACTGGAAGTGACCTTTCTTTTGGCAATTGTAGCATCTGTTGGCATCATCATCCTGATCACTTTCTTCTTTGGACTTGGAGTCCTTCCTTTTGTATGAAGATCCTTCAGCTTTCAGGTCCTTCTTCTTCTCAGTTGATTTGTCCTCAGTTTTCTTCTGATACCTGTGATTCCTGTAATAGTTTTTATAATTTCCATATCGACTATTAAGTCTTTCAAACCTCCTTGCCATCAGTGCTAGCTTATCCTCAATCTCATCCTGATTCGTAGCAAGGGAGTTCTCAGACTCTCTAGTTTTACAGGTTTTATCCTTGGCTTTGAAAGCCACATTTTTGCTAGATGATGAATCATCTTTGTTGTCAGCCTTTTTAGATTTCTTATCAATTACGAACTCATAAGCTTTCAGCTCAGAGAAGACTTGTTGATATGGCATTGAATCAATGTTTTTGGTGTTTTCAATCACCACTGCATGACTATCCCAATTTTTAGAAAGACCTCTAAGAATTTTCTATGCCACTTCTCTCTGTGGATATCTCTTTCCAAATGCATTCAGATCATTCATAATGCTAGTGAATCTGACTTCCAATTTGTCTATAGATTCACCTTCTTCCATTTCAAAACTATCAAACTTTCCAATGGCAACTGAAAGTTTGTTTTCCTTGATATGATTTGTGCCTTGGCACATTACTGCTAGTGTATCCCAAATTTCTTTTGCAGTATTACAGTGAGAAATTATTCCCATCACACCATCATCAATTGTACTGTATAGTGTGTCTTTAGCAATATAGTCTAGATTAACTAACTTCCTCTCCTCAAGAGTAAGTTGGTCATCAGACTTAGAAAATTCTGTTCTGGGATCATTTCTCTCATTTTCTGTTCCTCTGGGATTCACCACAGTAAATTTGAATGGCCCTTCAGAGACCACTCTCCACATACGTTCATGTTTGGAATACAGGTGAGCCTGCATTCTCAGTCTCCATAAATCATAGTTCTCTACTGAGAACATGGGAAGTTTCTTAGAAGACATTTTATCTGAGTCTTTTAAGAATTCAGCAAATAAGATCTGTTCAGATAGACCACAAGTATTTTAGCAAATAAGACTTTGGTAAACAAAGCAGGTGGTTAAGTTGAACCACTGCTCTGATACCACTTGATGGTCCCGGTGTAAACGAGTCTTACACGTGTATGGGGGGGAATACACGTGTTAAGTGTTTTTAAAACTTTTCTTTACTGAGGTTAGCTTGGGTCAGGTTGTCCTGATGATTTGGTCCTGAGAAGCACAAATCGCTCTGAGTCAAAGTGTACCTGAGACAGTGATCCGGAGCTGCTTTCAGATACCTCAGATAATCCCAACTGATCCTGAGTTTTCAGAGATCCTGAGCTGCTTGGATCAGATAACTAACTTACTGAACCCTCAGAAGAGTAAGTTCAATTTGGTAACTATCTGTTCTAGCTACTCAGATGTGCGGAATGGTTGGACCTTAGTTTATACTCGTTTTATGATTTTCTGAAAACCTTCCTTTTTAATGGAACAGTGATTAGGCTGTGATTCAGTTTAGATGCAACTTCAGTGGATTGATTCCAACTGAATATCAGTGAAAATATGCTTTCAGTTTAAAGATATGCAACAGTTAATCAAAGCAAAACAGAAAGCAAAGAACACAGCAAGTTATAGTGGTTCAGAGACTCAAGCTCCTACGTCCACTCTCCCTGATCTCTTCAGAGAAATTCACTAATCACTTCCTAAGGTTTTCTGACTACCTCTGTAGTTTACTAACCTTTCTATTTTGAGCTTTCTGACTACCTCTGTAGTTTACTAACTCAAAACACACACAAGCTTTCTGTCTATCCAAGATAGATTACTCACTTCTTCTCTAGAGTTTTCTGACTACCTCCTTGTAGTTTACTAACTCTTTACAACTCCAATCTCACCAACAATCACACTCAAACTACCTTACAAAGGGTTTGGGGTTTCTTGGTTGGTTTCCAACTAGGATGAGATATCCTTTACAATGAAGAACAATGCAAAGGCTAGGATATCTCGACTAAGCTTTGGATATATCTTATCAAGCTAGGCTTAGTGGAATGAGCTCTCTTCGAAATAAAGCACTTGGGAAATTCTTGGGTTTTCGAGTGCTTCAACTTGCAATAATAAGTTTAAGCTCTTGAGTTGCTTACAAATTTCCTGTAACCTTCAATGTAGAGGGTCACAAGTATTTATAGGCATACACCAAGGTCACTCTTGAAAAACTATCCGTTGGAAGAGATAGCTCCATGAGTTTCCTCTTATGGTGTGTGATGAACGACTATATTTAGGGTTTGAGACTCCCTAGCACGTTTTAGGTAAACTATTTTTCATGTAGTTTGGTCATCACATTTTTGCGATGCAGAGCAAGATTCTCGACATGTTTGTTGACTGTCATTTGTCGATTGTCGAGAATGTACGATCTTTGTCTTCTTCTTTTTGACTTTTGTCTCGGTTAAAGGTAGACAACAACCACAGCGACTCTTTTTGGTTACATCACGAGTGATATAACCTTAACAACACTTTGTCTTAGTTCCTTTTTATATGCATGGGAATGTCTTGGGCAATATCTATTTTTCTTAGGAATGGCGTTCTTACCGATATTGAATCCTTGGATAGATATTTTTGATTGCCTCGGAATATTCGAGGTTTATCTTGAGCATTTGATACATTCTTGAGTCTTGATAATTCTTTGTGCCTTGATATCCTTGATCTTGATCTTACATGTCTTGTGTCTTGAGTCTTTGAGTCTTGATGTCTTACGAGTCTTGATGTCTTACGAGTCTTGATGTCTTGAGTCTTGATGTCTTACGAGTCTTCACGGATATCTTGGTGATATCTTGAGTCTTCATCTTTGAGTCTTGATTTCTCCTTTGAGTCTTGATACCTCGTTTCTCTTTGAGTCTTGATTCTCAATTTCTGCTTTGAGTCTTGATGTCTCGATTTCATCTTGAGTCTTTAGTTTCTCGATTTCATATTTGAAACTTGTAAACTTCGGTTTTCATACTAAAACTTTAGTTTCTTAAGAAACTTACTGAGTCTTCAAAATCTAACCTGATCTATATCTGCTGACTATACATTTTGCAGATAACATCCTGAATACTCTAAAACTAAATCCTGACTCAACTATCAAGATTATCCTGAACATGTCATACTTAGTGGTTTTGGGATCTAATCAAAATCTCTCTTTATTAAATTCATCTCCCAACAGAAAAGTAGTACTTGTTTAAATGAAAAGTAGTACTTGTTTAAATGAAAGATATTATTTATTTAAATGAAAGGCATTACTTGTTTAAATGAGAAGTAGTACTTGTTAAAATGAAAAGTAATACTTGTTTAAATGAAAAGTAGTACTTGTTTAAATAGAAAGTATCACTTGCTTAAATGAAAAGTAGTACTTGTTTAAATAGAAAAGTTGTACTTGTTTAAATGAAAGGTATTATTTATTTAAATGAAATGTATTACTTGTTAAATGAAAAGTATTACTTGTTAAATGAAAAGTATTACTTGTTTAAATAGAAAAGTAGTAGTTGTTTAAATAGAAAAGTAGTACTTGTTTAAATGAAAAGTAGTACTTGTTTAAATAGAAAAGTAGTACTTGTTTAAATAGAAAAGTAGTAGTTGGTTAAATAAAAAGTATTATTTGTTTAAATTAAAATTATTATTTGTTTAAATAGAAAGTATTGCTTGTTTAAATGAAAAGTAGTACTTGTTTAAATATAAAGTATTACTTGTTTAAATAGAAAGTAATATTTTTTTAAATAGAAAGTAGTATTTGCTTTAAAAAAATGAATTTGTAGGACATACAATTTGAAAAGAATATAATCATTTATTTATAATTTATAAAGTAAAAAATATATATAATTAGAATTTTAAAGATTATTAGTTAGTTAAATTAAATAAATGAAATAATTTTTTTTTTAAAAAGTGTAAAAAAAAATGAATTAAAAATAAATAAATAAAATAAATTAAAATTTTAATATAATACAATTTAATTTAAATTTATAAAAAAATAAAATTATAATTATTATATTAAAATGTGGTTAAATCATTAAATTAGATAATTGAAATAAAGGATTTAAAAAAATAATTGAAAAAAAATAATTTTTAGGACATATAGAATTAATTTTATTAAGTAAACGCAAGAAAGTAAGTGCC
Source organism: Stenogyne calaminthoides (assembly GCA_037126765.1). Lineage (NCBI taxonomy): Eukaryota > Viridiplantae > Streptophyta > Magnoliopsida > Lamiales > Lamiaceae > Stenogyne > Stenogyne calaminthoides. The sequence continues at coordinate 19,451,884 of JBBCBC010000006.1, forward strand.
CGAGCGGTTTGATCCCCACTCAGGTGCCCATAGGTCCCGTGTTCGGTCCCCCTTGGGAGCGAAAATTTGTCTCATTTAATTGGGAGACTTGAGTCTTATATATGATATGCTTGGTGGTTGGGTTTGAGATGATCTGTGGTTCGGTGCCCACCCGGGCTCCCCCTGTGCTCGGGTTTGAACCACCGTGAGCCATTTTTTTCGTAAATTCACGCTTTAGCGATGGATTTATTAAAAAAAATTAAAATTAAAATTAACAAAAAAATCATCGCTAATCTATCGCTAATCAGCGACGGTCACAAAAAGCCGTCGCTACGGTTAGCGACCCTCGATTCAACGACGAATTTTTTTCCGTCGCCAAAACCGTCGCTAATGTCGTTAGCGAACGTTTTTTTCAGTCGCTAAAACCGTCATTAAACCCCGTCTTTTTTGTAGTGAAAAATGTATTAATTGTGCAATGAATATTATTTTCTTGTTATATAATGTGGAAAAGTTCATGAGATACACTTGCGTGAGACGGTCTTACGGTGAGACGGAACATAATTTGGGTATTAACGCTTTAACACTTTGAGAGGGATGGATATTGATTTTTGCTAAGTTGTACCCCGTCTCATGTATGAGTCTGTCTTGTACGAGTTTTTGTCAAATTTTATTATGTAATTAATTTTAAATGTCGAAAAATATACTAATTGTATTCACATTAATTAATATGTAAATAATGTGTACACAATATTTTTTTATGTATAAAATAGCAAAATAAAATTCATTATACAATTAGTACACTTATCCACATTACATAACTGAAAAATAAAGTTCATTAGTACATTTTTCTATATCATATATATAATAGAAAAACAATATTTATGAAACTATTAATACACTTTCTCACATTATATAATAGGAAAACAATATTCATGAATCATGACACTATTAATACACTTTTCCACATTATATTATAAGAAAATAATATTTATTACACTATTAATACACTTTTCCACATTATATAATAGGAAAATAATATTTATGCAATTCATTTTTGAGTAATTTTTACCATTCTTTTCATCTATTATTTTGTTTAATTTTATTAGGCATTTAAAAAGTAATAATAAATAATGAGCTTTCTATGTATTTAATTATTTTATCTTTTTTTTTTTTTGGAATTAACTTGCATATATATACAGAAGTAACATATGCAACTATTGCACACCTAAATTTTATTGAGAGAATTCTCATTGTTGTTAAAGGAGAAAAAATATACTTGTAGTGTTGTATGGATTAATTTTTCTTGTGTGTTGTAGGACAATTCTGTGTTGATTTTAAGAAAAATGGCTTCGATCAACTTCTACGAATGATTCAACTGCACGAAATGGTGTCTGATGACAAGAAGAGGGGAAAAGTTGAACTATTTTGTGGAAATGACTTTCACTTAGGTATGTACATTTTTTAATTTCTTTTAATAATCTCAATTTCAAAACAAAATATTTTTTACTTTAGATCTAAACTATCAATTTTTTTTCAAACATGCCGACCGAGTATAATATTGATATTTTTTTTAATAAAAATGGAATTTATAAGAAACTTAACATTATTGGACTTCATATATATATCTGAATTATGAAGTGTTGAGTTTTATATAAAGTCAAATTTGATAATATTTTTATTTTTAGAATGCATCGGCCCAGTGTTTAACCGTAAAGGTGAATGACATGTCCGAATTGTCGGGTAACTGATCGAAAATGGTAATTGGTTATTTCCTAAGTCTGACGAAGACGACTCTCGATCACGCCATGATGTAATTAGGCCTCAAGTGGTTTATTCCCTTCCATCAATAAACTACCGTCCACAAAATAGGTGAATTATCTCAAATTAAATTATTTAGAAACTAGATAATTTGAATATTTAATTTAAAAACTGTTATTTAATTGATCTAATTCATCTAATATTTGATTCTTATCAACAAAGAAGATCCGAAGATATGACTCAGGACTCTGATGCTAGAGAACCATCGACTGTCCTTAGCATTGGAAATGGTTTGGGCGAGAACCAACAAGAAAGATCAACCTACGAGAATTCGGGTCAAGATATATAAGACGGAAGAAGTTTAACTATACATGTTTTTCTAACTATATAAAAAATTCAATCTTTATTTACTTATAATATTTTAATTTAGCGTTGAATTAAAGCTGGTGATGTTAGCCAGCAATTACCTAAATTTGCATTTTAAGAAACAATATTTCATTTTTGTTATGTTCATGTATTCTTTTGTTGTATCAAATTCCACATTAAACATTGACACACTTATCTTTTAATTTCATGAAATAATACTTTAAACTTGCAAATAATTTCAGAGATAGATCACATGAATTTTAAAAATATTTAATTAACTCGTTCCAATTTTGTAGTAGTATTCGGGCTCTGGAATTAGTGCAAACAAGAAGCTATAAAAAAAAATACTCAAAAGTTCAATAAAATTCAATTAGTTCCATTTTTTAATTAAGTTTGTAAGTACACCTAGCTAAAAAAATCTTAATACATAATTAAAGTAGTAAGCTAAAAGCATACCTAACCATACTTAATCTACATTCATTTTAATTTTCTAATTTTGAAATCCTTCCAATTTTTGACTCATTCACAATTTTTGTTACTTCTCAAGACAATATGTATCCTAATGTACCATCATTAATCATCTAATTAAAGAAACACACTATCCATTCATTAAATTAATAACCAAAATATATCCTAATGTATTAATCATAATTTCACTAACAAAAATTAATTCAAGCCACTAACAACAATTAATCCAAGCTACTAACAACAATATAATTAAACCAACATTAATTCCACACTAACAACAATTAATCATAATAAATTAGCTATATATATACTAAACATATATATTTAAACACATTTATATATATATATCTAGCTAACAATTAATCCCAAACATACATATATATATATATATATATATATATATCCTAACAATAATTAATCCCAAACTTATATATATAACCTAACAATTAATCTCAAACATATATATATATATAAACATTTATATATATATATATCCTAATAATAATTAATCCCAAACATATATATATAACCTAACAATTAATCTCAAACATATATATATAAACACATTTATATATATATATATCCTAACAATTAATCCCAAACACATATATATATCCTAACAATTAATCCCAAACATATATATACACATTTATATAAATGTGTTTATATAAACAATTAATCATAATATATATATATATATATATATATATATATATATATATATATATATATACACATGCAATATATATATATATATACTAATTAACATATATATACATATATATATAAGAAAAAAATACCTATATATGGAGGAGGAAGGCGGCGACGGCGGCGGCGGTAGGGGAGGACGGGAGGGGAGGGAGGTGGCGGGCGGTAGGGAGAGGGAGGGAGGAGGAGGGCAAGAACGATTTGGGGGAGAGGGAGAAGCTAGGTCGACGGCGACGGGGGTGATTTGGACGATGTGGGTTGGAGGAGGAAGGCGACGACGGCGATTTGGGTGAGAGGGAGGAGCTAGGACGGCGGTTTGCGGCGATTTGGGGAAGAGGAGGAGGAAGACGAATTTGGGGAGAAAATAAATGAAGGGTTCTGGACGCGAACGCGTCTGATAAAAAAAAATATAAATCGGACGGTTCAAAACCGCCGTCCCAAGTGTGTTTATTTAGACAAATGTTAGAAACCGCTTTCCAAGTGAGCTTGCAATGCGGTTTGAAACCGCTTTCCAAGTTTTATTCTTGGACAGTGGTTTCAAACCGCTGTCTATTTTTTTAATTTTTTTTTTAATAAAACCGCTCTCCAAGCTATATCTTGGAGAACTGTTTAAAAAAAGGGATGTCCAAGTGCAGTTGTGCAAGCCTAAATGTGTAGTATTGATCAGTGAACAAATTTTATATTTATTAAATATCAACCATCTTTTTTTCCGAACCTTCCCAAAAAAATGTTTCTAAAATACTATACACTTTTAAATTTCATATTTGAAGCAACCTAACCCATTTATTTAAGAGTTGGTATGCTGTGAAACTTGTTCACCGTGAAACTTGTTCACCGTGAAACTGCTTCATATTTTACATTTCAGTTATCACGACTACACCTTTTAGTAATATAAGTCACACTCTTCAGTTATCACGACTACACTCTTTGCTGTAATATAATTCACACTCTTCATTTTTATGAGTAATACTATTTTTTATAATAAAAAGTCACACTTTTCAGTTATATATGTAACATCCCAAAATCACTATATGAATTATTAAAATTTATAGGTAGTTAATGGTGAGAGATTTTTCTTATAATTAGTTAAGAACCATTAAAATAAGAAGATAATTAAGTATCAGCATTTGAATAATGCAGTAAAATAGTGTGAATTCATCAGTTGGGTTATACATAAATATGTAGTCGCACGTATATTACATATATATGGTTGCATATGTGTTTCATACTAAAAGTAAAATATTAATAATAATAATGATATCATAACTAATTAACATATGGAGGTGGCATTTGATCTTGTTACACGTATACCTTATATCAATATAATTAATTCATACTAACAAAAATATAATAATAATAGAAAGAGTAAGAAGCTTCAAAGTTAAGAAACATAAGGCGGTTCACCCTAAAAGAAGATAAGGCATTTTGATCTTGTCTTTATCTCTCACTAAGATAAGGTTTACCTTTTTCACACAAAGAGAGACAAGAAGAAAAATGCTCTGAAACTTGAAACTTCGAAGCTAACCTGTAGGTAAGAAAATAATTCATCTACTTCACTTTGATTTCATTTCATTTGAAAGGAGGTCTAACTTCTTTTATGTAATTAATGGATAACTGATTATTGTGTAAGTAATTCCTAAATTATATATATACACGTACACATATAAACACATATATGTATTTAAGGTAGTTAATAAGCTTGAGAATTTATATATCGAGTGTCTATGCATATAAATGTGTGTATAATTATATTTTCCGGTATTATATATGATTCAGCAAGTTTCAATTGTATAATATATATTGTGCGAAACTCAGATTAATATGCCTTGATTATATTGTGCTCTTACTCAACAATTGAATTTTGGGGTTTATTGATAATAATGCACGATTAAAGAGAAAGGAACAGAGATATGAAAATGTGCAGAGGTGCGCATGAGTGGGGTGTGAGTTTTAGCAGTACTATATTATTATTACTACTCCCTCCGTCCCCCACCAATCTTCACACTTACTTTTGCACACATATTAAGAAAAAATGGTTTTTGTGTGTTTTGTTGACTTTTCAAAGGGGATGAAGTGTGGAGATTGTGAGGTTGGAGATTGTAGGGTGGAGATTGTGAGATTCTTTGTCATTTTAAGGTGTGCAAGTTGGTAAGGGATGGACGAGAAAAAAAAGTGTGCAAGTTGCTAAGGGACGGAGGGAGTATTATTAATATTATTAATTATTAATGTTATTGTTAAATATTCTCATTAATATACGTAACAGGTTGAAATTAGTTTGTGATGTTACATGTATTATTATTATTATTATTATTATTATGTTATATATGTTATATATTATATATATTAAATAGTTATTTTTTGTATTAGTTATTATCTATTTCTTAATGATTCTGTTTGGGATAATGCTATAGAGTGGGAAATTAAGATCTATGGATTATAATAGACATATTAAAATAGAACTCGGATTTGCATTTGAACATTATACTTTTGTAGGCTTTCGACAGAACTTGAGACTCTTGAGACTAGCTTTATCAAAGGTGACGAATTTGAGGATAATAAGGGGTATTGCATTGCATCGTTTATTGCAACTTCTACTTTTAAAGTGAGGGCAATCTCCACCCTTCACTGGGTGAAACATTTCAAGTTATGATTGTTATGTTAAAATATTTTATGTGAAAGACGAATATCATGAATATGTAAGCTCATGATTATTATGTAATGTATGCTAATTCCAAGTCGGGTGATGCCCATCATCTAATCTAACTATATGCCAAGTCGGGTGATGTCCGTCATCTAATCTAACTACAAGCCAAGTCGGGTGATGCCCGTCATCTAACCTAACTATAAGCCAAGCCGGGTAATGGCCCGTGATAAAGTACATGTTTTTCATGAGCTACATTTGAATGTTATGTATTATTTACATATGTCTTTTAGCAGTGCGATCATTGATGTTTCCCTCACTGAGTGTATTTCAAACACTCATCCCCCCACATTTTTACTTTACAGGGTAAAGGAGCTCAGACAAGGTATGGCGATGAGATGGGCGCAAGTAATTTATGACGAATGTAGTAATGATTTTAAGATATGAGTTTTGCGCTGTAATTTCAGATAGTTTAATTTTTAATAATCGCTTTTAATCAACTAGAATTTCCTGTAATACAATATCATTTTGAACTTGGGGACGCCTCTCTCCATTTATGTGTTATGTATAAATTTGGGGCGTTTTAATATAAGTCACACTTTTTAGTAATATAAATGACACTTCTAAATCAGTTTCACCGTGAAACTTGTTCACCCTATACTTTGCCTTTATTTAAACGACGTTGTAAACACCCCATAAATTCTCAATGCTGGAATGCACAGATACAAAAAAAATAAAAAATTAAATTATGCATTATCGAATATTTCGCGAATATTTGAGTATACAGATACGTATAGAATATACACCTTGAAAGTGTGTGGTGTGATTTTTCAGAGTATTGTTAAAAATGTTATGCAACATGTAAAAAAACATATAACAACGAAAGTACTAAAAACACAGTGCAAATGATTTCAAAATTTTGTATAACCTTAATTCACACTATACGAGCCTTTATGGTTAAAAACTTCACTAAAACAAGTAGTGAGATACAACAAGAAACTCTTACAAGATCTTAAAATGTATAGTGTAAAATCCACATACCAAAATCAACATTTTCACTCAAGTGACTAGTGATCTTATTCAACCTAACACTCGAACTACTTAGACAAAATCAATACTGATAGGAACATTGGAATATATTCGGTCAGTACACATCAAATAGCATCGACCCTCACACTGCTAGATGTTACAAACACTCAAGATTGTGTCTCGAATACTACTTTTTAAATTTGAAGAAGAGCAATTGTGATATCATTTTTCCTCAAAGGTATTCGTCCAATGCAGTGGGTATATATAGACTTTGGTATCGACTGCATTAAATTGAATGAATAAATATATACACACTTTTCAAATGTTAATATAACGAAGTATCATAGTTTAGTGGCAACAAGTCATGTCATTGGTTTGCATCCTACTCTACAGAATATGTATATTTACACACACATGAATAATATATATATATATATATATATATATATATTATTTTTAACGGATAGAATTTCGTTCCAACAAGAGAGAAACTTTTCATAATGTAATGGGGGAAAGTTTTACTAATTCAAAGGAGTCAAACTGACCGGTTCGATTTCTCTGTTCCATTTTTCGTATTCCATTGGTGTTTTACTCTTTTGGATCTTTAACACATGGACCCAGGGTATGGTGGTTCGTTATATATATTTTATTATTTCACATGTCATCCATCCACATTATGGAATACAAAGTGGAACACCAATTATGGAATAGGTGATCTCATTCCCACAATTTTATGAATTTAAAACATAAAACAAAATTTTCTTTATATATTGTAAGAAAAATTTATATTCCTCCCGATTTAAATTCAAATCATCATTAATAGCGTGTTAATTTTTTTTAGTGTCCATTGATAAAAATATTAGGTTTGCTGTTGAGATATTGTGGGAATGAAACTCATTCTACACAATTGACCAAGAATTAGCATAACCGCAACTTTCAACATGGATTAGCAATAATTAATTAAAGACTAGTTACTGCTAGTTAGTGACAATATTATTATGCTAAAGATGGATAAATTGATAATTAACAACACAAACTTTGTGTTATGCCTTAGTGGTTATCTATCTATGTGTAATGTGTGTGTATATACTACATTAAACAGCTGAAATTTTATTCAAATATTGCAAAAGGCAAAGAAAGCTAGGCTGCTGACAGCCTTATAACCACATAATGTCCAACTATGCACAAACCATCAACACTATTTTTTTGATATTGATAATGGCGAGTAAAATTCACTTTTGGTCCCACTGTACACTGTATCTCACGATTTTGGTCCCAATGGTTTCAACATTATTTTTTCATGCAGTTTTGGTCCCACAATTACGTTTTTCGTTAAAGTCAGCTGCAATTTTGGGACCAAAATCGTGAGGTATCGTGTCCTGTAAGACCAAAACAGCAGCTGACTTTAACGAAAAACGTAACAGTGAGACCAAAACTACATGAAAAAATGATTTTGAGACCAAAATTATGGTATTGAGATCAAAATCGTGAGGTAATGTGTCCTATGGCACCAAAAATAAATTTTACTCTAATAATGGCTTAACCACCTTTAAAGATGCCCCCTCCCTTAATTATGCCCATTAATTAGGGGCTTTGACATTTTCCTACATTGACTTTTTTGACTTTGCTACTTGCCTCACTTTTGCTTTTTTCAACACTACTACCTACAAAATTAGACATGAATACCCTCATTAAAAGTGGACATTATTTTTAAATGAAAATACATTTACCTGCCACCTGCAAACCCCACCTCCCCCACCCCACACTCAACCTCACTAAAAACTTGCATCCCACCGTCCCCCCTCCCCCCCACCCCACTGCAACACACTCCCACCCCACTGCAACACTATTAAATTATATCTTTTTATATATTTTTTTGGCCCCACTTATTCTTCACTCCACATTCTCTCTCTCTCTCTCTCTATATATATCTCTATATATTTCCCTGTAAACTGTGGTGCAACGTTGTTAAAAAAAATGCACGATGGTATCAATCAATAAATTTAATTTTATGTCACTTGAATTTATTTATTTTTTGAGTTGGTTTAATTGGGAAAAAATCTTAAAAGGACAATTATTTGCCTCACCTAAACCTCTTATGTCAGTAAATGCACATCCTTAAAAATATGTACGCGTGAACAGTAATAATGTACATTCGCTCATAAAAATGTATACTTGCACATTCACTCTCAATCGTATAAAATTCAAATTAGATGAACACAACTTATTATTTGTCCTTTCTGAAATTTTATTATTTGCGTGGGTCCCCCCCTCATCAATTTTCCCCACCTCCCTGCAAATAAATTAAAAATGTACATTCGCCATATAAAATATATATTCAAAATATCCCCAGAATTATAAAAAATGTACACTAGACAATGAAAATGTACACTTACTTAATAAAATGTATACTCGAATAATAAAATGTAAATTCGAAAATATGTATACCCAAAACAAATTCAATGTGCTAATATGATAAAATTGAAAGGCTGGACAAGATATTAAAAAGCAAAACAAAGGATATTTTCCGGCCAAATTGAAAGCAAAATCACTATGGGTGATATATATAAAGTTGAAACACAACAGATTCAGAGATCTGGGTTGTCAAATTGGTTTAAATGGGGCGAGCAGTTTTGCTGTTTTTGCTTGAAATTTTGGAGTGTCTCTGTTGTAAACGCAGATGATGGTTACAAATTCTACACATGGACTATCACCTACGACACTGCTTCTCCACTTGGCCTTCCTCAACAGGTTAGTTATTTCATGCTTTTTACTCTGATTGTGTGTGTGTGTGAGAGAGAGAGAGAGAGAGGGAGAGTGAGTGTTTCAATGGTTCATGTTTTTTGCTCTGTTTAACATTTGTGTATTGTGGAAAACTGAAAGAGTTGGAAAATTTGCAGGTGAGGCGGCGGGTGATTGAAGAAAGTGGAAGATGAAGGAAAGAGGGATAAAGACAGAGATAGAGAGAGAATGGGTGGGGAATGAGGTGCAGAATTTTGTGGGGGAAATGTAATTAAGTCTGATTAATGTGTCGAGGGATGGTGATGTTGCAGTGGGGTGGGGGCATAAAATTTGGACGATGACGTCACAAATCTGAGGGCATAAAAGATATAAATGAGTTGATAGTAATTGGGCTCAAAACCATGTAGGGAAATGTAATTATTCCCATTAATTAATATACACACTTAAGTGACTGTCTTAATCAGAAAGGCAACATACTAGTGCCTATAAATTCATCGTTATCGCCCCATTTTTAACCACACCCCCCAACATTTCAATATATATTTATAATCTCATCACCTCATTCACTTCTAATTAATTTCTTGTTTCAATATGTCGTCCATCGGAGCAAGCTATGCAAATGTTCACGTGCAGCAGAAGCGCCAGAAAGACAAGATGAAGAAAATGGAGGAACAAAGAGCTGCAAAAAACGGGACGACGGAGAACCGTGTGATTGTTAGCAGCAACAAAGTTCACCCTGGAAATTTCACATCTAATGATATGACACCAACTACTTATGGAGGGAGAAGGGATTAATTGCATTTATCATGCATGCATGCAGACTTTTAAAATTATGTAAATTACGATTGTGTTTGAAATAGCTTGTCTTATCGTTGTAATTTTGCATTAATTTCCAGTTGTAAGTTCTTCTCAATCATTTGTATGTAGAAGTAATAAATTTTAAGGGTGAAATCCTTATTTTAATTACTATTATATGTGTTTCAATTTAGCTGCTATACTTTACGTTTTTAATTTTTGATCCTCATCACGGAGTAATTCATCAGTTTTTGGTTTGGCTTGTTCTAATTTTGCTTTGTATTATGGAAGCTTCTTCGGGGCAGGATTTTTATATATATTATAATATGCATGTAATAACACCAGTGACGGACCCAGGAATTGCACCGAGGGGGCCCAATCTATATAATATAATGTAGCTAAATGCACTTTCGAATTTTTTATATATTTTTTAAAACTATTTGGACTAAATATCTTTATATTAACGGAGTCAATACATTTATATATATATATATTTAAAATGTGAATTATACATATTTCTTTCTCTATTTTCCTATCCCTTCATCACTTAAAGGATATAATAAAAAAAATTATATGGGAAAAGATCGAAGGCATACTTTAAAATTAACCAAAAACTCCAACCTCATCAAGTTAATAATAAATAACTAATAAAGACGAAAACTCGTATAAGATGGTTTCATACATGAGATAGAGTACAACCTAATACAAATAATATTCATCCTTTCAGAATATTAAAAAGTTAATACACAATTTATGCTCCGTATCACTGTGAAACCATCTCACGCAAGTGTGTCTCAATTATAAAAAAATATATATAAAAAGTTCAAGTGGGGCCGTGGGGACCAATGACCCCCTTGCCCCCATGTAGGTCCGTCCCTGAGTAACACGCGTGGGTGCGCACAACTAATAATCCCTCCGTCCCAAGGTAATATACACACTTTTCTTTTTGGTATGTCCATATTAATGTTAACATGCTCACTCCCAAAATAGAAAACCCTCCATAATCTTTATTCTTACAAATGTTCACGTGCAGCAGAAGTGCCAGAAAGACAAGATGAAGAAAATGGAGGAAGAAAGAGCTGCAAAAAAACGGGCCGACGGAGAATCGTGTGATTGTTAGCAGCAACAAAGTTCACCCTGGAAATTTCATGTCTCAAGATATGACACCAACTACTTATGGAGGGAGAAGGGATTAATTGCAGTTATATATCATGCATGCATGCAGCTTTTTGTTCATTATGTGAATTGCGATTGTGTTTGAAATAGCTTGTCTTAATGTTGTAATTTTGCATTAATTTCCAGTTGTAAGTTCTTCTCAATCATTTGTATGTTGAAGTAATAAAGTTTATGGTGAAATTCTTATTATTATATATTTTTTTTTTAAGAAAAAGTCAAAATTTTATTAACGAATAGGAGCATCAGGAATGTCCCTGGAAGCAGTGGCGGAGGCATGTTGGGGTCAAGGAGGTCACTGGACCCCCTGACCCCACTTAAATTTTTCTATATATATTTATAATTATTTATTTTTAACATGTTGAAGTTTGATGTTTTGGTTAATTTCAAAGTGTGTCTTATTTTTTCATATAATTTTTTTTATTTTTCTTTAGGTGAGGAAGAGTGGGCGAAAGATAGAAATAGATATGTATAATTCACATTTTAATATACATATTAAGTTATTTGACTCAGTTAATATAATGATATGTAGTCTAAATAATTTTTGAAAATATATAGAAAATTAAAAAATATATTTAATTGCAATATATTATAAATTGAATCCCCCACAATTTCTGACTCCGCCAATGCCTAAAAGAGCAAGATACAGTAACACTATACACTAAAAAGACGACATACAGATCTTCGAAAAAATATCAATATCTTCAATTTTGGAGCCTTTAAAAATCACCGTATATATGTGTTCTAATTTAGCTGCTATATCTACGTTTTTCATTTCTGACGTCACGGATTCACCCGGTTTTTAGTTTGGCTCGTTCTAATTTTGATTTATATTATGGAAGCCTCTTTGGGGGTGGATTTTTATATATCCCTCTATATACTAATCAATAGGGGTGAAAACGGATCGGATACGGACGAATAATACTTTTTTCGTATTTTAAAATCATATTTTTTTCTCGAATTCGGAGTCGGATATGGAAAAGCCGGATTCGAATGCGAATTCGGAATATTCGATATACGGATATGGGACGGATATCGGACGAATTCGGGCCGAATTCGAATAACTACAATCGGATAATATATTTCAAACGAAAGCAAAATATGATTGAAACATATAAAAAAAACTACCTATGCAATATTTCATAAAAGTTCTAATGCAAATTATAAAAATTATATCTACTGCTAATAATATGAAACTAAAAACTATATTCTTCGTAACCATTACCAACTCCAGCACAACATAATGCCTACATAAGTATTAAGTACTAATATTATATTATTATATATATATATATTAATATAAAATATAAACTAGGGGCTTAGCCCACCTGGCCACTGGGCTCCTCATTTGAATGGAAGACCCAGGTTCGATTTTATTTGGGAACGGATTTGGAGTTATATGAGTTATAAGGTAGATTGGTGACCGAATCCAAAGTCAACTATCCGTATCCGAATCTGTATCCGTCCGGATACTAGTTTTTTATACCGAATTCGATATCGACCGGATATGGCTCCGGATCGGTCGGGAAATATCCGATCCATTTTCACCCCTACTAATCAGTGTTATCAGAACCGAACCGGACCGGTCAGTTCAACCGGTTGAACCGGGAATCTGTTGCGGAACCGGTCCGAAAACCCCCTAAAAACCATTTTATCGGTCGAATCGGTCAAAATCGGTCAAAACCGGCAAAAACCGGTTCAACCGGTTCCTTCTTCATCCATCGCCATTTTCCTCTTCTTTACTGCCAACCGCCAGCCAGCCGACGCCGCGCCAATGTTGTTCGGATCCTTCAAATCGGCCGCCATATCCGTACCGGATCTGCCATTTTAGAAATGGACGGGTATGGCTGTTTCAGTTCGATTGAATTTTTTTTAGATAAACAGAGAGTTGAAATTGAGTAATGACGGAAATGTGAAATTGAGTAATGACGGAAATGCGATTCAGGCCGTAATCTGGAATGTTTTGGCCGATGAGATCGTGAAATGCAGAGCGTCGACGAAGGAAAGAAGAAGATGAACAGTTAATTACTTAATAGAGATATGGGCGGCGGCTGATTAGTAATTAGGGTTAGGTGGGTATATTTTAATATGTTTATTACTTTAAATATTCATTATTCAATGAATATGGACATGATAGTAAATAAAGGTAATTAATAGAATTTTTCAAAATCTTCAATGCGTAATTGGAGGGATTTTAAAATTTGGAATGACCCAACAAATAAGTTATTATTCTTTTAATCCATATCTATATGGCTATATACTATGCATACTTATTTTGAATTTATAAGATATATTTGTAACTTTTTGTAGGTGTATATTTATTTTATTTTTTAACTAAATATAGAAAATATTAAAAAAAATTAGATAGAGATCATTTCAACGGTTGAAACGGTCCGACCGGTTGAACCGTTGATCGATGGTCTATCTGGTTCGATTACCGGTTCGGTTATGAAAACACTGATACTAATAGGGAGTTTTTTTTCCATAATGTGTCAACTCCATGCTAATTTAACTTATGTGTCATTCAATGAGAAATTTAAGTACACATGTCATTTTTTATTTGGTTCTTTTTATAAAAGAATTATATGTGTCATGAAACTTAAAGTTTTTGTGTATAATTAATTTCTAATTATTTACGTATTTAAAATATGTGTGAATTTTATAAAATGTGTAATTCATATTTATTATTTTATTTTTTATTTAACTATATAATATTATTTATTTATCTTTTTTCGGTAATTTTTGTTTGACTTAATTTAAGATAAATAAAATATTCATTCTAAATGTATTTTATCTTAGTGTGAATTATATTCAATTATTAATTTCTTAACTAAATAATTTTATTTTATAATTGCTCTTATGTATATTTTAACATATTTTATGTGGCAAAAGTATTTTATATTATAATTCATTCACTTTAATTTTTTTTTATTATTACATATTAATTAATTTATTAGTTTTTTCTTAGTCGATTTATTTTGTTTTGTAGGTTTCAACTTCATATTAAAATGGATAAATAATATTTGACACAATAATCTTATTCCAAGGTTTAAGAAAATTTACTAATATACACCTTAAATAATTATTAATTCATATTTAGTACATTTATGCACATATTTATATTTTTAATTATTAAATATATTATTTATTGAAAATATTGTAATTTTTTATTAGAAAACCACTTAACACGCTGGCACTAAACTAGTATATTATAATATGGAGTAACATTGTTAATATTATTCAATAAATATAAATAATAGTATCCAGAGAAAATGCAAATATGACCAAATAATTACATTATAACATACAGTACCACTTAGAAAATGCATTTTAGTTACATAATGCTACAGAGGTATATATTAAAATATTTATCAATAATTTGATATTTAAATTTAATTATAATTCAAGAGAGGCGAACTCGATTAATGGTCTAAATGTTTTGTATTCTACATATATACAGATAAAACTAAGTGCAGAGTGGTAAGTTTCAAAATGACAATAATCCTATTGACTGCTTAGATAAGCTGATCAATTTAACTAATATCACATTTAGCTTATGTTGAAAGTGTTTAAACCCTAGCTTATACTCATTTTAAGCTTATGAAAGCCTTTAACTTACTGAAGTAAACTCGTAAACGTATAGGTGAAAGATCAATGAATTTGATATCTGCTGACCAGATGAGCTCTATATATGCTTCGTAAATGATATGTAATGACAATTAAGCAAATAAAACAATAAACAACACACCAATTATAATGGTTTGAATTATCAATTGTTATTAGTCGGTATTATGTGAATTTTGATGTGGTGTTGTTATTTTCTGACTAACAAACAAGATATGATACGTGTCGAACACAGATTGATTGGGTCATATGATGTAAATATAGAGATGCATGGTAATAAATTTGTAAATTCTTTATTTGACCTCTGATAGTCTATTTATACTAGCTGGCTAGCATGTGCTGTCATTTTTATAAGATAAGATTACATCTGGATGTGACACGTGTCACTGGGGACTTTGCTGGCTGACATTTGTCTTTTCTTAGACATGAAGTCTTCGACTTGTCATCCAGGTACTCTGTGTCCGGCATCTTGTCCGCTTGCAAGACTTACTGTGGACTCCTTCTGTGGATAGGTCACGTGTCCGCCTGGCAGGACGGACACGTGTTCGCCCCCTACTAGGCCGTTTCGCAGGGCATCCCTCGTGCTCGTCCAACGGGGCGAACACGTTGATTAACCCGCCTGGCGTCACCTGTGTTCACTCGGGCCAACCACATCATGGTGTGTAATGTATACCTCGTTGGGCGAGCACGTGTCCTCACTAGTCCCCTGCTGACGTCACCACGTTCGTCTCAACCGTGGCAACCCCCCCTGTCGTGCACAAGGTTAATCAAGGACGTCCCTGTCGAGCACAAGGTTAATCATGGACGTCTCCTGGTCTGATCATCTACCCGACGAGCACATCAGGTGGACCGAGTGTTGACCTACTCGGCTAGTGGGCCACGTGTTCATTGGGCGATCACGTGGCGGGTGACCTTTGACCGGTTGTGGACTGTGCACAACATCAATACTTCTACCTCCACTTTTCTCAATGAGTTGAGGTCATTCCTTAATTTAAGAATCTTGATTTAGAATGTCAAGGTACATTTAGTCGCATCGCCTCCTTCCAAAGGATTCAACTATGACTCTATGAGAAGTTCACCGAGTTCTAAACCCAATCTCTTAACTAGCTAACTCTTCACACACATCAACTTTTAATCTCTTGAAAGTTGGGTTGGAATGGGTCCCAACTAAGTTTATAATTATTCCTTTGACACAATAAACTTTAATGTTTACAAGTAACTCCACTGTATAAATAGAATCATGCAAATATTAATTCACTTGAGGATTCCATTGTCAAGCTCACGACGGGAATGCTTGATGAAATGATTGAGTGGAAATGAATGGCTTGACATATTTTCATTCGAATTGCAAAATGCATGCCAAACACACATTTTCCTCTTGTTGAAAATAGAGCATCCATACGCCTCAATTGTCATTTGATTTTGAATCTGTGGAGTAAACACAAATATTCTGATATTATATAGTATAATGCAAAACCATACCAATTAGGAAAATGAGGGCATTTGGTTTCGAATTTGTGGAGTAATATTCTGATATTACTCATTGCTTTAGTCCAAACAATTTCTTATGAGGTATAAGATATTATTTTATTGCAGGGCGAAGATTGATGCATGCCCCGTCAACTTATGGAGCCACATCTAAATCATATTTTAAAGGAGAGACTCAAGTACTAAAGTGGAGCACATTTCATAAAAAATGTCATTATAGAATAATAAGTTAATTAACAATAGCAAACAAAATTCAACATTTTCTTATATTTTAATTTTTTTTTAACCTTTTATTACATTGTTCGTTAATGACCCTTTTAGCCCAAAGCTGATTAGAGTTAGAGTTAGGCCCCATGATTAATGGATTGTTTAAGTGGACTGTTTAGCCCGAGCTCTATAGGATTGATTTTCATGAGTTAGAAACGGTACGTTTAACATGTCTAATTTTGATTAAAGGAACATAAGCTTTTGAAATGAAATATTAATTGGATGCAACAATGAAAGCAATATTATGTGATAGTTTATTTAGTTTCCATTGTAAGGTCACCTAGTTGGCATCTAATCAAATTCACATGCAAGAAATATATAAAAAAAAAAGTTGGCTCCGTTAATTTTATATTTTAAGTTTAAAACAATACTTTAATTAAATTGAGATTTTAAAAAATGTTATCTACTGTCATTTTCTCAGTATATATAAAAGTCACTGAGAATTAAATTTATGTTGAACGAACTAAGTACATTTTATTGCTTTTTCCTGACATAATCAGCTTTTTTTATCTCACTTACTATTGGTTGAAATGTGTGGCCATCATTTTGAGCCCTGAGCAAAAGTTTTTTTTTTTGAAAGAGCCATGAGCAGTAGGGGTGTGCAAAATTCGGTGAAAATCGAATTAACCGACCGAACCAAACCGAATTTTCAAGTTCGGTTCGGTTATTCGGTTTTCGGTTCGGTTTCGGTTTCAAATTTTAAGAATTTCAGTTTTCGATTCGGTTAATTTTTGGTCAAAAACCGAAAAAAACCGAAAACCGAAAATATTAAATATATAAAATATTAATTATTATATAATTTTTTTAATTACTTATTTACTTCTTTTCTGAGTCAGCAAGCAAGCAGCCAAGCAGTTCAGATTCAGAAGAACTTCTTCTCTCTGAGTTTGAGTCTCAAATTTTAAGAAGAACTTCTTCTCTGAGTCTGAGTCTTCAGAAGAACTTCTTCTCTCTGAGTCTGAGTCTCAAGTTGAGTCTCAGAGTCTATGTGTCGAACTATCTTATTTGGGTTTGACCATTCTATTTGTTTGTTGTGCACACTTGATTTCGCCCCACCCTTCACATCACTTTTGTGGGTTTTTGAAAACCCGTAAATTGGTCGCCCCTTCATATGCACCTTATTTTATTGCTACCGGGCGATGGAGCCTGGGCGGGCAAGCGTCGCTTGAGGCGGCTAAGCACCGCACCTCGCGTCGTTCGCAGGCGGACACGCCGCGTGACGACGCGTCCACCTCTCCGTCTCTCCACCTTCGTCTGCGGCAAAGTGTCGCGGTATGACTCTCGGCGGCGATTCGCCGTCGTCGTCTTGGAAATCGAAGCGTGTTAGGGTTTTTTGGGCGGCGGCGGCCGTCTCTCGATCCATCGCTTAGAGCGATTAATCGACCGCGCGCGACCGTGGAAGCGACTCCACCAATACGCCGAGCAACGCGGTGAGATCATCTCTCGAGCTTGGCGGCGGCGGGCGATTACCGCCCGTTTACGCCTGCCAATGAGCGGTCCATTGCTCACTGTTTGGCGGCTTCGAAGTTTTGTCGCCGTGTTCATTTTCGCCGAGTACCCTCGCCGCCGTGTTAACCCATTTCTGAACTTTGTTCTTTATTGTTCTTCGATATTGGATGATAGATGATGATGAATTGAACAAACTGAAATTGATTTTTTGTTTGGATTCGGATTTTGGCTTGAGGTCTTGATCGGATTTTTGATTTGGATTTTTTTGTCTATGAAATTGAAAAAAGGAAATTGATTTTTTGTTTGGATTCGGATTTTGGCTTGATGTTTGAATTCCATGTGAAAAAAAAGAGGAAAAACTTCGGTCGGTTCGGTTAAAAACCGAAACCGAATCGAAAATTTCGGTTCGGTTAAAGTTCGGTTATCATGTTCATTTGGTCGGTTCGGTTACCAAATATGAAACTTCGGTTTGGTTCGGTTATGATTTTTCGGTTCGGTTTGGTCACCAAACCGACCGATGCTCACCCCTAATGAGCAGAAGTTGGGTGTCCACTGATTGACTATTTTCTGGGGTTGACTTTGCATTAACTTTGGTACTCCCTCCGTCGCACGTTTCACTATTATTGCAATACTCCCAAAATCAAAATAACACATAATACTAACATCTTCATAATATTATTTTATTTTATAAAATTGTCACTCATATTCCTTCTCTATTTCAATAAAACTCATTAAAAGTCAACATCTCCACCTTAAATTACCCACAATATCTCTTTTTTATTACACTCAAACCCACATTTTACCCGAACGGGTTTTGTGAGGGCAGAAGTCTAGAGGGGAGGGGTGAATAGACTTCTGAAAACTTTTTGTGCAAGATCAGGTGTGATAGCAGGTTGCCTGATCAGAGTGCGTGTGAATCAGTTTGGACTTATATTCAACTTACTGATCGCCTGAAGGCAGATCAGTTCGGTGTCTATCAGTTTAACTGATGTGCGGAAGCTAGTTTTAACCCGTGTGAAAAACCAATTTTAGAGAATCAGATTCTGCAGTCTGTTTTCAATCAGATGACTAAAGTGTCAAATTGATCAGATCAGTTGCTTGATGCAGACTGATCCTAACTCAGAATATGTATGCAGTTTAAACTCAGGTTGTGTGCAGTTGTGTAAGGCAGATAAAAAAAAGTAAAGGCACACAAGATTTTTATAGTGGTTCGGACAACCAGTCCTACATCCACTCTTCCCTATCACAAGGGGCACCAACTTAACCAACTGGACTTAGTTTATTGTGTTAGTCCAACACATTACAACCAACAGATGTTTCAAGAGTTCTCAATCAACCGATCCCAGAAATCAGAACTAGAAACCCTAGTCTGAAATCTTGCTAAAACAAACTTAACCTAACTTTGAGTTTGGGTAAAGATTTGTTTTTTGTTCCAACTGGAATTCTATCCTAGTTTTGAGGTAGCCTTAAGCTAGAGGATAAGAATTCTATGCTAAGAACTAATGGGATGAACAGTAATAATAAAACCTTGAATTTTGTGTTCTTCGTGCGGAAATTTGCTTATGGCTTGAGCTTGATGATAATTTCCGTGTCTTCACTCTGAAGAGCAATCCCATATTTATAGACCTCGAAATCAAAGAGCAGTTGGAGAGTAATTTGAATTTCAGGTTATTTTTGGTAGTTTGCAGGGTTGATTTGACGTGTTTCAGAAACGGCATGGCCAAAAGCATGTATGTTTGTCCTTTCTAGCCGTTTGACTTATGCAGCGCCGAATCCCGCATTGTCAGCTCCGTACGTACGTGTCTCGCTCTCATTGGTTAACAAGTACACTTATTCAGTGTTTGTTCTACCAACTAAAGTTGACATTCTTCTTGTTCTGATTGACACCGTATGACCTGGTGTAACATTAGTTAACACTTGGAGTGAGCTGACCTGATCAGATAAAACTGATCAGTCTACCTGATAGAGTCTTCTGGTGCAAGTTGTCTTAGCTCAACTAGCAGACTTGACTGATGTAGGTCTTCTGGTCTTGATCTTCTGGTAGTCATCTGATCTTCAGGTCTTCTGAACTTGAGCTTCATGTCTTCACTTGATCATCTGACTAATTGGCTCGTCTGATCTTCTGACCTAATCTGGTCTTCTGACTTGTCTTGTGTTCTGACTCGACTTGTCTTCTGACCTTCTGACCTCATCTGGTCTTCTGATCTTCTGATCTTCTGACCTCATTTGGTCTTCTGATCTTCTGACCTCATCTGGTCTTCTGATCTGATTTATACATATTGAGTTCCCCCTCAATATGTTATCTATCTTATACATCTTCTGTCTATACATTTCAGCTGGTCATCCTATTCTGATTCTAAGTCATCAGTCAGCTAACAGGTCTGGCTGGTCCTATTACAAACTATTTTGGTACTTCCATCAAAACTTAATACAGATTTCCCAACAATTTCCCCTTTTTGATGGAACCAAAACACTTAATTAGAAAAACAGATGACATGAATAAAAGGCAGATAATAAATAAAGCGCACAGTTCAGAAGACAATGAGATGTTGTCTTAGAATCAGAAAGATATAATATTTCATTCATGATGATAATTTTACAAGTACAAAGATACCTATCTTCTGATCCTATCTTGTCTTCTAAACTCTGAAGCCTTATCTAAACTTCTGGAGCTCTACCGGAATGGCAAAAACCTTATACATTCTTTGCATGAGAGCAGCCAGTCGTTCATTCTCTATGATTCCTCCCATCTTGGCAAAGTCATAAAACAATTTCTTGAATCGAATGGGATCTAGAGATTTATCTTGTCTTAGAGGAGGCAGGATATTCTCAGATGGAGGTGCCTCAGGGATGAGTCCCATCTCCTCTCCTTCAAGCATAACTACATCGTAGAATTGAGGATGTTTGACTTCAAGCCAGTTCCTGAATTCTTCATTTAGCTCACCTTGATCATTGGACACAGGGACCTTCTCCAAGATGTAAACATCAACCAGCCAATCTCCTCTGATCTTATCCCATTCGGGCAACCAGTTTTTCTTTAAAACAAGTATGTCTTTTACTGGAGCCGGTAGGGCCTTTTCTTCCCAGGCAATATCTTTTTCTGGAGCCGCCTTCTTCCTCATCCTCCTGACATATCTTTTCGCAAGGCCTTTGCTCTAAGCCAATTTCTTCTTTTTGATTGCAGCATCAATCACTGACTGCCTGGCCTTTATTTCTTCTTGTTGTGCCGGAGTTAGCTGAGATCTGGACCTTGTCTGCATCTGAGGCTTAGAAGTGGCCATAATCTGCTTTCCCTTGGCCTGATCCTTCTTTCTTGCTTCAGCCTCTGCGGATTTGTCTTCCTGGATCAACCTCTTTGCTAGCTCAAGGCTCTTGGCCTGATCTTTTGCGTCATATCTCTTCTGAATGTTAGATGAGAAGTCTTCAATCTTATCCACTCTCTGAACTACCTCAGATAAGATGGACTTCTGTTCAGAAATTGTCTTTTCTTGAGCAGTAATGTTCTCTCCATGCTTTTCAACTATTTCGATGATTTCCACCAGTTTGGTGTCAGATAAACCAACAGCTGATACAACTTTTTCTGGCATGGCAGCAGATGGTGCTTGAGGAGGAGTTGGTTCAGATGCTCCGGTAGCTGGCATAGAGGCGATTATCTGCATCTGTTTTTATTTCTCCTGATTTTCCTCCTCTTCCCCCTTTTTGGTTGCATCAAAGAGGTTAGTGAGTCTGGTATTCAGGGCATTGAATTGATGTCTCAATTCATCCTTAACCTCTTCAACTGCAAGTGGGGTTATCTTCACTGTAGAAGCAGTTGGCGCAGGACCCAGCAATCTGTTCAAGCCATCTTCAATGGACTTTCCTGCTCGTTTAACTGATGCCTCAAACCGCTTCCACCCTGCGTCTAGACACGTGTCTGTCCTCTCCAGAGAGGACCAGACACTTTCCAGCAGTTTGCCAAAATCAAATAACATGGACTCGTGGAGACTGAGCTTCTCTGTGAGTGGATCGATACGTTTCATCACAGATGCCATGATGGCGTCATGTAAATGCAGCAGTCTGTCCACAGTCGCTGATCTTTCTGCTTTGACGAGGGCAAGTTGCTCTTCTTTGAATTTGGCCATCAGGTCAGTTGCCAGAGTGTGAAACTTAGAGTCAATGGATGACTGTACCCCATCTTGAATGGTTTTCGTAATACGATCCAGGGTAACAACATCAATAGCAATAGACCTGCCAGATGTTGATGCCTCGCCAGGTAAGGTCACATCTGCATCACACATACCTGGTTCATCAGCAGTTTCCTCAATGTCTTCATCAAAAAAAGGTTCTTCTGTTTCTTCAACCTCTCTGGCAATCCCAAACCCGTCATGAATTAGCCATCTGATATCATCATCAGAGGCCAATTCAGCTGCAATATCAATTCTGGCATTCTCCAAGCATCTCATCTCCAGATCCACAAAGTAGTCAGAGTCTAGAGATTCCATGAGGATCAGAAATTCCTCGATGCTTTTCAACCTAACGTCCCTCCAGAACACAATCTCTTCAATCTTGTGCTGGATGCCAGGGTGATTAACCAAATCTGGGCACAGTTCAAGCAGATACTCCTTTACCTGCTGCTTCAGGATATATATCACAGGGCTTTCTGAGTCTGGAGAAGCAAGCAAGGTTCTAGTGTTAAATGGATTGTGAGAGATGGAGACAAAATTGTCAAGTCCCTCAGGGTTTTGTATATTTTCTGAAGACTTGGGGAAGGGTGAGGATATTTGTGGTTTACTGGCTATGGGTTGTGAGGGTTGAGGTTCATTGGATATGGAAGAGGTAGATATGGGTGAGGGGAGTGATTCAACTGGTGAAGGTGAGGGTGAGGGTGAGAATGATTTGAATTGTGAGGGTGAAGGTGACTTGGAGGTTGGGGTGGGTGATCATTTCTTTCCTGAAAACTGTGCTAAGTGGCACAGAGTCAGAAGGGGACAAATCCCCAGAATGCTCAACTTCTGTTCCTTCGGCAACCCTTTCTCCTTCTCCTTCTAGCATCTGTTCATCCCTACCTTCACTTGCAGTTCGCTCAGAGATTACAACAATCTCTTCTTCTGATTCAAGATGAATCAACTCCTCTACTTTGTCCACCTTCTGAGCAGGGCTGGGAACCTTCTTCAGAAGAGATGTGATCCTCTTCTGACGTTTCTCTTGCACTTCTGGTTTCTTGGCCAGGACCTTTCTTTTCAAATTCTTCTCGGGGAGGGCCTTTCCCTGCGCCTCTGACTGAATGGAAGACACAGTTGTCTTAGTGTCTTTTCCCTTCCCTTCGCCCCTCTGTCTGGGCACATAGGGAGCTGGATCATCATCTGATTGACCAGGCAACCCTTCGTTCTTACTCAGAAGTCTAGAGGGGATGGGTGAATAGACTTCTGAAAACTTTTTATGCTGTGAAACTTGTTCACCGTGAAACTGATTTTTTTTTGCAGACATACTCTTTAGTAATATAAGTCACACCCTTCAGTTATAACTATGATACCCTCTGCTATAATATAAGTCACACCCTTCACTTTTATGAGTAATATTCTTTATAGTAAAAAGTCACACCCTTTATAGCAAAAAGTCACATTCTTTAGTAATATAAGTCACATTCTTTAGTAATATAAGTCACACTCTTTAACCAGTTTCACCGTGAAACTTGTTCACCCATACTTGGCCATATATATATATATCATATATAATTTAACTATATTCATATTATTTTAAATAATGATAATAATATTTGTATATTATGATGAAATATTGAGTTGATATTTTGTTTAAACTATTAATACACATGACACATCATTATTATTAATACATCAAGATACTAAACTCTCTATATAATTGACACATCATCAAAATTCACTAAAAGATATTGATATGATACCAAACTCTCCATATAAGTGATACATCATCAAACTCACCAAAAAATGACACATAAATAATAAAAACTCTCTATTAATAATATAGAGGGATAGAGGGATATTTAAAATAAAGGATTTTGTGTAACGTCTTCTAAACAAATTACATAAGAAAGGTTGGTGCATGAAAAGTAGTCTAAATAGTCTAATATATTCTCAGGTCAGCTATATTTAAAACTGGCATGGACAGAGCATTATCTGTTCTGCTTTGTCTTTTTATCAAATTAATATTTTTGCGTGGGAGCATAATATAATATTATTGTAATAATTATCTATTTTTTTTTTTTTTCAAATAGATGGTTGCTGTTATCAACTTATCCACAAATATAGGTTTAAAGTATTTTTAGTATACTCCATGAGTAGTGTGCTTGGTGAAGAAATAAAATAAAAAAAAAAAACCGACCCAACATTTTGATAATCAGAATTTCAAAGTCTAATAGGACGCACCATATCAAATTTAGAGTAAAATTCATTTTTAGTCTCACAGGACACGGAATCTCACGATTTTGGTCTCAATACTCACCATTTTGGCTATGTAAGATTTTTGTCATGCAATTTTGATATTTTCGTTATGGAATCCGTTAAATTTAACTGCACTTTTGATCTCAAACCTTATTGTACGTGAGACCAAAACTACAACTGACTTTAATGGAAAACGTAAATGTAAGATCAAAACTGCATGAGTAATGATTTTGGGACCAAAATCATAAGGTATGAAAAAATAATTTTGGGACCAAAGTGGTGGTTGAGATCAAAATCGTGAGATACCGTGTCTTGTGGGACAAAAATGAATTTTACTCTCAAATTTACATTTAGCATTCCAATCAATTTTTTTATATTTTACATTTAGTAAAATAATTAATTATAAATTAAATCATCATATTTCGTTTAATTACAATCTAGTATAAAATTTTGGATAATTGCAAAAAATCGCCATATTTAAATATTATTTCAAATTTAGGGTTATGACACCCCCTATGTGCCCCTTTGGTTATGTGGAAATCCTAGCTAGCTAGTTGGCATTCCACTATGCAAAATGATGGTGTTTAAGGATAAAGGGGTGATCATATCAACTGGCCATGCAAGACTTGGGCGCATAAAGCGGTACTCGTAAGCCTAATTTGCAACAAGATTTAAAGGTAGTGATTTATTCGTAATAATTCAATGTTCGACCTGGTTTATGGTGAACCCGGATCAACCCTGACCAATACATTAACAAAACGGGTCATATATAAACATGTAAATTTTAGTTTTGTCTTCTTATGATTCTCTAATTCAAAAAACCCATTCCCTCTATCTTCTCAAACTTGAATCCGTACACACTCATACTTTTTAGTTTTTCCACGCTCAGTAGCTGCTCCACTTCATCGCCTGTCCGCCGATTTCTTCCCTGAATTGCTCATTCGCTGGCGAGACACAATCTAAATTAGGGTGGTCACTTTTTGCAATGAATTAGAAATGGAAACTTGAAAGGTGGGTCGAGACTCGAAGTCGTTTACTCGTAAATTTTTTGTGGTATTCGTTCATGTCCAAAAAACTCCACCTTCACAGCTGGAAACACCATCGTGCAGTAAACCTTCATGCACATCCTTCGGTTAAATCAAATAACTATCACTGTTGAGTCAAAAAATTATCACTATTAAGCAAATAATTATTATTGTTAAGCCAAAAAACTATCACTGTTAAGCCAAAAAAACAATCATTGTTAATAAAAAAAAACTATAACCATAGGAACAATCAACTATCATAGTTAAACAAAAAAAAAAAAAAACTATCATAATTTACAAGTTATTTACTAAACTCTGTTCATTTGGTTATGTAATTATTGAACAATAGTTGGTAGGTTTGCTTTTTTATGTTTATGAATATTAGTGTTGATGCTTTGATATTCTGTCTATTTTGAGTGTTGATGATTAGTATGTTTTGATTGTCATATTCTGTTTTAGGTTAAGATTATGTATCTTTGCTCTGATATCCTTGTTTTCATTGCTTTGATAATTTTATCTTATGTTTTGGAAAAAGAGTAATTTGTGTAGATTGTTCAGTATGACCTGTTAACTTTCTTCCTGACAACTCTATTCTATTTCCTTGATGATTGGTGGAAATATGTTCAAGTAATATATGTTCTACTTTATCTGCAGGCTTAAGGATTGATACATATTGTACTTGTATCATTTTTCCTTACTCTGAGATGTTCTTACATCTTGCTTTGATGAGTTTCAATGTAATATACATATGCTCTGACATGTTATATGCTCTGATATGTTTTACATTATGCTCTGACAAGTTTTTCTGCAGATTGAAGTTTCTCAAACAAATGAAATTGTTTGATGATGTTTGTTCGATTCTTGATAGCTACAAAATGGTTTGACACTTAGTAGTGCAGCTGATATGATTATGAGCTCTATCATGCACAATACCTGATGTATTTGTTATTTCAGGTGTGTTGTAGTAGAAAGATCGAATGAGGGAGATTGTTGATGTTGCCACCGATGTTACAACATTGGTTACAACATCAGTATTCGTCCTTTCTTCTTAACCACTAACACTTCTATGATCAATGTTGTCTTTGATGTTGTTGACTGCAGGTTGACGATCTAGGTTGTTCTGCAAGATTGCAGAAGGTTCCACAAGCTTCAAGAATTGAGTAGAAGGGACTAGATCATGCGGCTGTTTTCAGAAGATTGGAGAAGACCCACTTGTTGGGATTATACTAGAAAATATGCTTTTACTTTGTATAATCAAAACTGAATTTCGGACTTATTTACTGAAATAAATTATTTATCACTGATGCTTTAAATATCATCGAATGTTACATATATTTACTGCATAACTGTTCAATAAATAGTACGTGTTACATTGTAGTTAATTTAGTGATACCAGGTCACAGAAGATTAAATTAACAGTCCCTTGTAACCAAAAGTACACCATTCACGACCTAGATGGAAATGAACAATCCATCGTGAAAGGTTGAAGTGTAAGGCTCGGATTGGCTTGTCTTGACCAAGAGATTACACTAGTGCATGACTGATGCACTGAATAGGACCTACAGGAGGACAAATTCTTCAGAACTGAACAAGGAAGAATTAGACCTCAGTGGTTCGTCATTTCTTAATCTTCGTTCCTTAAATAGGATCACGTGTGGTTGGTAACTATTGCTTTGACTTATCATGGGTAGAGAATCAACGAGATTCAATACTTTTTATCTTGGGCAATATTATTGGTCACATGCGATTGCTAAGATTTAATACGGAGAATCGTGTGCAAGTACGCTTGTTCGATTTGCCCCCTTGGGAGGTTCATAAGCTTTATCATACCAAGTCTTGCTAGTGGAACTAGTTTTCGGTATGGATAATAATGTTGAACCGTTCCTTAACCAAGGAAAAAATATATTAATTAATGGAAAACTATTTCAGTGGCTTGAATTAATTAATGGGCTAGATAATCTTAAACACGTGAAATAATAACCGGGAGCCATATTGACTGTAATATGGGTTAAGATGGATAGTGCAATATTAATTATGTAGTGGGATTAATTAATATTTATGGGCTTGAATAATATTGTGGCTCAATATTGATAATTCAAGATCCATTGGAATGTTCAATCTTAATTCTCCTAAAGGCCCCCTAAGTAGCCCAACATATAGTCCAATAACTGAAAAAGGTGTTTAAAATAAAATAAATATTGTTGCCTTATTTTAACATGAATTTCAAAAATTATGGATTAAAAGGGGAGAAAGATTTTCTTTGAATTTTGTTATGGAATGAAGATATGTATTCTTGGAATACAAGATTATCTCATTAAATTCAAGAAATCTCCCACTTGGTTATCCATATAAGTATTTTCGAAAATATTGAAATATAAAGGGCAAGAAAGATTTTCTTGATTTTCTTGAAAAGATATTATGAAAGATATGTATTTCTTGAAATACAAGAATATCTCATAAATTCAAGAAGATCCAAATCTTGGAATCTTGACCTAATATTTCAAAAATTCCATAACAAAGATAAGGTGGGATTTTTTGTGGAATATTATAATTATGGGAAAAAGAATATAGGAGATATATTCAAGATTTTTTGGAGATCAAGAAAAGATTTTCCCACATTGTTTTTTTTTTCCCTAAAATTTCGACCACCACCCTGTCTATAAATAGGGGATGATTCTTTCATTCCCAAGTACAATTTCATGTGCTGGAAAAATTAGTAAATCCACAAAGGTGGTGCAACAAAGTTTATTTTCCTTTTGTTAATTGTTTGCAAGCGTCCTACCACCGGATAGTCGAGCAAGGATTAAGGGAATACTTGGGAAGGTTCTTTTGGTGTGTTTAATCAACAAGGCCATCACCATTCCAAGAGGTACGTTCACGTAAACTCGTAGAATTTCCGCATGCGTAGGATTTACGTGAATTGATTATATGCATGATTTGTTGTTGGATTATTATTTGAATTAATATAGGATCAATTCATGCTCGTAATAATTATAAGAATTAAATTTGTATTTAAATATTTATCCCGAATAAATCCGTGCAAATTATTCCCCAACACCACTACCTGGGCAGTTACAAAGATCATGGAAGAGTGGATTGAAGAGTTTCTAGATCCTTCAAGGAGAGTCTAGTAAAGCATACACGAAGTATATAAATAGAAGACCTTGATGTTCACATCAAGTGCCGAACATTGCCATTAATCGTGTGCTGTTTAGTTGAAGCAAGATCCAAGCATCAACTGTAGAGTGCGTGAGTGCATCCAGAGTGATAGGGTCGTTGTTGTGGAGTTATTTTACCATAGAGAGTAATTGTAGGGTTTACAATACCTCGAGTTGGTGCTAAATTTATTTTATGTGGAGTGTTAGTCTCGGTGTTAGATAGTTTCACACTCATAGAACAGGTCACCTTTGGTAGAATAGAGATACACCTAGCCTTTAGATCATAGGCTTGATCTTGTTTCAAGAGGATTCGATTTGTGAACATCTTTGTATTCATTATTTTGATAAATAGTGATTTCGGCCATAAGGCATCACAATCTATATTGATATAGATTGTGCAAAGTCTTATTAATTCCGTGTGTTGTGTTTCTGAGTCTTTCCCTGTTTCTGTCTTTTGAATGTTACTTTGAGTACTGTTACAACATTCAGTGTAATATTACTTTGATTTTACTAAACACAACCCCGTGTCAAACACACTTTCAGTTGTATATTTTTTATTATTCCACGTGTCACTCATCCACATTATGCAATACAAAGGGGAACACCAATTATGAAATAGGCGGCTCATTCCTTGCAACTCTTAATTTCATTTTCATTTTTTTTTGTCAGCTAGCGGCTGACCGGTTGGGACTTTGTAACGATGGAGAGTGTCAAACTCAGAATCAAGTCGGACCTTTACCTCATGATATAAAAATATTTAACACGGATTTTCAAATTATTTTAACATTTAATTTAAAAAATTAGCAATTGGTATATTTAGTATATTGTTTCGAGTTTGCCAAACTGTAACAAGCTGCACGTTCATGCTTGAATATATGAAGAAAAAACACATATGTATGTGAATACCTATGCTATTAATCAATCTTTGTATTTTTAAATTTGGGTATAATATTTATTTATTTGTCCCTTTTTTTATTATTTAAAATATAGCTAGCTCACTACTTAGCTTCTCATATAAGGTCGATCTAATTCTTAATAACTAGCTAGATTATTGCAACAGGAAATACACAGATTTAACAAGTACTTATGGACCTAATTTAAGCAAAAAAAATGCTCATATACAACTCATGATATAATTAACATAGTATTCCCCCCGTCACCCAGCAACTTGCACATTGAGATTGACACACATATTAAGAAAAATTAATTTTTTGGTGTTTTGTTGACTTTTCAAAGGGAATGGAGGGTGGAGATTGTGAGGTGGAGATATTGAGGGTGTAGATTGTGAGATTCTTTGTCATTTTAAGGTGTGCAAATTGGTAAGGGACGGACCAAAAAGAAAAATGTAGTAAATTGCTAAGGGACGGAGGGAGTAACATTCATAAATGATCATGAACTCATTCTACACAACTGTATGGATTAGCATTAACAAACCTATCAACTTAACATATAGCATAATAATTAATTAAAGACTAGGTACTGCTAGTGACAATATTTTTATGCCAAATATGGGTTTGACAATTAACAACACAATCTTTATGTTGTGCTTAATTAGTGGTTATCCATATATATACTAATATGAAATTAAACAGCAGAAATTAAATTGAAAACTAGGCTGCTGACAGCCTTATAACCATGTATGTTGTCCAACTGTGCACAAACCATCAACTCAATTTTTTTGATTATAATGTCTTAGCGCTCCCTCCACTTCTAATAAACTGTCTTGTATAAACAGCCGCTTAATTATGCCCATTCATTAATGTAGGGATTACGTTTTTCTGGTCAGTAACTTTGCATCGTTTTGAAATTGGTCCGATTGTTTTGTCCTTTTTTATTTTAGTCTTATAAGTTTTTAAATTTTGATGTCCTCAGTATTGGGTAGAGCTTCCGATCTATATGGATGTCCTACTTGATAAATACTTTACTTGCATCTGAGTTTATTTTCTATTAAAAAAAAAAAAAAGGAGGATCACATAGTCTAGTGGCAACAAATCATGTTGGGTGCGCATATCACTGGTTTGCATCCTACTCTACAGAATATATATATTTACGCACACATGAATATATATATATATATATATATATATATATATTTTGAGAGAATTCCGTCTCATCTAAAAGTTCGAACTTGTAGAGAGGGTCGGGAATAATTCATTTATTTAATTTCCCTCAACACTCCCCCTCACTCGTGGGTCGAATCATTGCCTCCGCTCTCTGGGGAGGAGACCGAACGAGTGGACAATTTAAATGGGTGGAGTGCTTCCACGGGAATCGAACCCACAACCTGGGCTTTGATACCATGAGATAATTCCGTCTCATCTAAAAACTCGAGCTTGTAGAGAGGCTCGAAAATAATCTATTTATTTAATTTTTCTCAACATATATATATATATATATATATATATATTTTAACGGATAGAATTTCGTTCCAACAAGGACGAAACTTTTCATAATGTAAGGGAAGAAAAGTTTTACTAATTCAAAGGGGGAAATTGCTTAAAACTACGAAACAGTAATTGGGTGTTACTATTAGATAGATTCATTGTTCCAAATTGTTGTCCGCTGCAAAAATTATATTGAAAATGTCCAAATTAGCCTTACAAGCTATATTCAAGTTTCCAATATAGATACAAACAGTGAAATACAAATATCACTTCTATACCACAAGTGTCATGTCATGCTCTGCTTTTTTCACTTTAATTCAAATTTCAACCCCCCAATACATTAACACAAATAGATACAGAGATGGTGGATGATTATTACGAACAAAGCAGCTTAGAATTCTTACAGACCAAACAAATCCAGTAATTTGATACTCGAAAAAAATGGTGGAGGATTTCGGTAAAATTGAAATATGTATTCTCAGTGGACGATTTTTGCGGCGTGTATAGAATTTGGTATATATTGTTGTTGATGGTGGTGGTGATTGTGGAATCAGTTTGCACTAAACAACGAGGTGGCGTGGCGGGGGGGTGGGGGGGGGGGGGGGGGCAACGGTGGCGGAAAAACACTAACGAGGAAAGAGAGCAGAACGAGATGGTGGAGAAGGAGACGATGGACACGACGGTGGTGTAGTGGATGCGATCAAATTTTTTGAGGCGGCGATGCAGTGGGGTGGAGGTAGTGGTGTGGGTTTTGCCAACTGGGGGCGATGACGGAGGTGGTGGATTTGGACAACGAAGAAGACGACCACGACAACGAAGTGGTGTTGGTGTGGTGTGGTGTGGGGTCGGAATTTTAAAGTTGAGGTTTTCCGGTGAGTTGGGGGGTCATGGTGGTGTTATGGTTAAAGAAGACGAAGGTTGTGCGCTACAGAGGAAGAGAATGATTACAGGAAGGCCCCAAGGTCTTCGAAAAAATGAAACTCTTGTTTACTTATGCAATACAACACCATGTAATGCAAGTAGATACACTATTATGCAATTGTATTTTCATCTTATGCAATAATATTCTTATTTGTTTCCTTATTTATAATTTTAGAAGTTTATTATTGCTTAGTATTAAATGGATCATGTTTATTTTGTTTTAGTACATTAAATTTTTTTAGGAGTTTATTCTTTTTTTTTCTTTTTTTTTATTTTGGAATTCTTTTTTTTTTTTTGGATAGAGCATAAATGAGCTACTAATAATTTATATATGCAGAGAAGGGATGAAAAATGAAGTCCAATTTAAAAACAAGTTTGGATGTTGTTTTTTGAAAAAAATATTATTTTTTGATTGAATTAAACAATGTTTTCAAAATCGGGTTGAACCGGGAACCGGCCGGTAATCCGGTTAAAAAACACCTATATAACCGGATTTCAGGTTGAACCGGTCAAAACCCGGTTCAACCGGAAATAACCGGTTTTTTTCTTTTAAATTTTTTTTTTTAATTATTAATTTATATTAAATATTTAAAATTTTAAATTTTTATTCCTCTCACATTTTTCTCCAACACTTTCGATGTGTGATAAATGTATGAGGTGGGACAAAATTTATAAAATATGATATGAAAAGTTATAAAATATATATTTAAATTTTTGTAGGTGTATACTTCTTTTGTTTTTTTAACTAAACATAGAAAACGGTTGAACCGCCGATTGAACCGGTCCGACGGGTTGAACCTCTGACCGGTGGTCTGTCCGGTTCGATCACCGGTTCGGTTATGAAAACATTGGAATTAAATATAAATAAATTCACCATTTGTGATCACAATTATCACACTAGATTATCCAATTAATGATTATATAAAATGACATGTAGTCAAATTTATATGACATTATTATTTTTTAGATAATCATTACACTTAGAATGATTCATACTTTTGTAGAATGCAATACCAACAAATGTATGCAATATAAATAAATTATTACTAAAGTTTAAACTTACAATGCAATATGGTTTAGTTTAATGCATTACATAATACATAAATGCAAAATAAACAAGAACATGCAATATGACAATATAAAATAATATATTAATAAGTATATGCAATATGTACAATTCCAAACTATTGAATGCAAAAAGGAATGAATCAACTACATCGTGAAATTCATAAAATAAATTTAAATAATTAAAGAAAGAAAAAAAAGAAATATAATCTATAGAGACCTCATTCGATTACTTCAAAAAAAAAAAAATCTTTCATGGTCGAATTTATCAAAGTGGAACGATAGTTGCGATATTGGCAACGATGCAATCTTTTCTGGTGATGACACAATCTTCTTTTGCAATCATAATCAATAATTAAACCATTTATGTAACAAAAAATTAGATGTATACAACATAACAACATGTACGAATTAATCATTGTGGATTGATGATTGTGATTTTGGCGACGACAGTAGCTGCTATTTTTTTGGACGAGTTCACGATGCAATTTTTTTGGGGTTGTGAGAGAGGAAGATGAAGATGGAAAAAAGGAAAAGAGTGACGAAAAAGGTGAAGTGAGGAATAGTAGTCTTTTTGAGAGGGGGTAAGTAATTGTGAGGAAACTTCCTCCACATCGATATGCGTATTTTTTCTATCAAATGTCAAATCATCTGAATATATTTCTTTTTTTTCAATTGAGACACGTGAAAATTTTAAGGGCAACCTTGAGTTTTTCCTTGTAAATTACTGTAGTGGCGCGGGTAGCAATTTTTAAGTTGATTGTAGGTATTAGTTATTGGGGGGGGTCCAATTGTAGTTATTAGTAAGCCCCTCATTTAAGGGAGGCAAACTGATACAATTTTATGAATTTAAAACATAAATATAAAATTTCATATATATATTGTAAGAAAAATTTTAATCCCAAGGAGGTGACCACCCCTCATGATTTAAATTCAAATCATCATTAATCGCCTGTTATTTTTATTTTTTTAGTGTCCATTGATAAAAATATTAGGTTTGCTGTTGAGATTGTGGGAATGAACTCATTCTACACAATTGATCGCCAAGGATTAGCATAACCACAACTTTCAACACGGATTAGCAATAATTAATTAAAGACTTGCTATTGACAATATTATTATGCGAAAGATGGATAAATTGACAATTAACAACACAAACTTTGTGTTATGCTTTAGTGGTTATCTATCTATGTATGTGTGTGTATATATAATACATTAAACAGCTGAAATTTTATTGAAATATTGCAAAAGGGCAAAGAAATTAAGCTAGGCTGCTGACAGCCTTATAACCACATATAATGTCCAACTATGCACAAACCATCAACACAATTTTTTTGATATTGATAATGGCGAGTAAAATTCACTTTTGGTCCCACTGGACACGGTATCTCACGATTTTGGTCCCAACACTCATCACTTTGGTCTCAACATTATTTTTTCATGCAGTTTTGGTCCTATTACGTTTTTCGTTAAAGTCAGCTGCAATTTTGGGACCAAAATCGTGAGGTATCGTGTCCTGTGAGACCAAATTAAACTGCAGCTGACTTTAACGAAAAACGTAACAGTGGGACCAAAACTGGATGAAAAAATAATTTTGAGACCAAAATGGTGGTATTGAGATCGAAATCGTGAGATAACGTGTCCTATGACACCAAAAATAAATTTTACTCTAATAATGGCTTAACCACCTTTAAAGATGCCCCATCCACTTCTAATAAACTGTGTTGTATAATCAGCCGCTTAATTATGCCCATTAATTAATATATACACTTAGGTGACTCTCTTAATCAGAAAGGCAACATACTTGTGCCTATAAATTCATCGTTATCGCCCCATTTTTAACCACACACCCCAACATTTCAATATATATTTATAGAGTAAGTCTAGTGTGCAAATTTGTATACATGAAAATCTATAAAATTGCCCTAAATCAACCAACTACACCCTAAACACTAAATAATTAATCATAAATTATAATCTCTTTGAGTTGGGTGAACCATGAACTGGTCGGGCCGAGTGGACCATGAACCACTCAATTTTGTATTACATTAATCAATTATAGAATTTTGTTGAAAATTAAAGTTTTTATATCTATACAAATTTGTATACTAGACTTTGTCATATTTATAATCTCATCACCTCATATTCACTTCTAATTAATTTCTTGTTTCAATATGTCGTCCATCGGAGCAAGCTATGCAAATGTTCACGTGCAGCAGAAGCGCCAAAAAGACAAGATGAAGAAAATGGAGGAACAAAGAGCTGCAAAAAACGGGACGACGGAGAACCGTGTGATTGTTAGCAGCAACAAAGTTCACCCTGGAAATTTCACATCAAATGATATGACACCAACTACTTATGGAGGAAGAAGGGATTAATTGCAGTTATCATGCATGCATGCAGCCTTTTGTTAATTATGTAAATTACGATTGTGTTTGAAATAGCTTGTCTTATCGTTGTAATTTTACATTAATTTCCAGTTGTAAGTTCTTCTCAATCATTTGTATATATGTTGAAGTAATAAAGTTTAAGGGTGAAATCCTTATTTTAATTACTATTATATGTGTTTCAATTTAGCTGCTATATTTTACGTTTTTAATTTTGATCCTCATCACGGAGTAATTCATCAGTTTTTGGTTTGGCTTGTTCTAATTTTGCTTTGTATTATGGAAGCTTCTTCGGGGCAGGATTTTTATATATATTAATATGCATGTAGTAACACCAGTGACGGACCCAGAAATTGCACCGAGGGGGCCCAATCTATATAATATAATGTAGCTAAATGCACTTTCGAATTTTTTTTATATTTTTAAAATTTATTTGGACTAAATATCTTTATATTAACGGATTCAATATATATATATATTTAAAATGTGAATTATACATATTTCTTTCTCTATTTCCCTATCACTTCATCACTTAAAGGATAATAAAAAAATTTATATGGGAAAAGATCGAAGACATACTTTAAAATTAACCAAAAACTCTAATCTCATCAAGTTAACAATACATAACTAATAAAGGCGAAAATTCGTATGAGATGATTTCATACATGAGATAGAGTACAACCTAACACAAATAACACTCATCCTTTCAAAATATTAAAAAGTTAATACACAATTTATGCTCTATATCACTGTGAAACCATCTCACGCAAGTGTGTCTCAATTATAAAAAAATATATATAAAAAGTTCAAGTGGGGCCTGGGGACCAGTGACCCCCTTGCCCCCATGTAGGTCCGTCCCTGAGTAACACGCGTGGGTACGCACAACTAATAATCCCTCCGTCCCAAGGTAATATACACACTTTTCTTTTTGGTTTGTCCCATAATAACATGCTCAATCCCAAAGTAGAAAACCCTTCATAATCTTAATTCTCACAATATCCATAATATTACATAAAATTTCATTACTTTTGGCTCCACACATACACAGAATTAAACTCCTTTTTTTATTTTATACATAAAAATTTGCAAAACTACTCCTCAAAACTCTACTCATCATTACACTTTCTTAATCATTGTGCCCATTGCTTAGTGAATATGCTAATATATGATCAAATAATACATTTTAATAAAATAAATAATATCACTTAAAAAATATATTTAAGTTGTACGATACAATAGAAGTATTTAAATATTTTCAATAACTTGATATTTAAATTTAATTAAAATTTAAGAGAGGCGAACTCGAATTGGAGTCTAAATAATTTGTATTCTATATATATATAACTAAGTTGGTGCAGACTGTTAAGTTAAAAAAATGAAAACAATTCTATTGACTTAGTTGGATTAATATCACATTTAGCTTATACAGAAAGTGTGTAAACCCTAATTTATACTCGTTTTAAGTTTATGAAAGTCTTTAACTTATTGAGAAAACTCGTAAATGTATAGGTGGATCGATCAAGTGCAAGGTCAACTAATTTGATGTCAGCTGACTAAATGAGTTATATGCTTCGTAAAGAGTTAATGACTCTAAGGTAAAAAAAATAGGAAGCAGTAACTCTAAGGTACAAATGCAATTTTTATTTACTCTAAGGTACAAAAAAAACTGTACTTTGTTTGAAAAAAAAACTGTACTTTGTACCAAAAAGTTGCATTTGTACCTTAGAGTTTTTTACTTTTGCAATTTTGTACCTTAAAGCTTTTCCCCCCTTCGTAAATGATGTGTAATGAACAAATAAAACAATAAACAACACAACAACTATAATGAATTATTTCATGGTATCATAGCCTTCAGGCTCACGCCTACATCTTGAGTTCCCGCTAAAAGCAACTCCACCCATATTAAATTATCCACTCAATGGGTCTCCTCCCAATGATGGAGTGTGCACTCGATGGGTCTCCTCACAATGATGGAGTAAGAGAATTCACCACATGAGAGGGAGTACTGTTAGGAAAATTAAATAAAAAGAATTAATTTAATTTATACCTCTCTACAAATTCGGACTTTTAGATGTGACGGAATTCTTTCAGTTTGAAGTATCAATATTACTTCTACATTCACTCTTCTCAATAAGCTAATTAGGGTATCATTCCTTAATTTCTGAATCTTTGTTTAGAGCGTCAAGGTACATTTAGTCGTATTCCTTCCATAAAAATCGACTATGACTCTATAAGAAGTTTACCAAATTCTATACCCGAGGCTCGATTAGTCTTATTGGACTCGATTGTCTTATATTTATATATTTTAATTATATTGTCCTATATTTATATATTACAAAACACATTGTGTTACATTTTCAAGTCCATAAACACCCTCCCCGCCCCAAATTACTGTCCTTAAACAAAATTATTCCCAAAATATTAATTCACTTGAGGATTCCATTATTAAGCTCACGACGGGAGTGATTGAGTGGAAATATTTGGCTTGACACATACATCTTCGTATAAACAAGTTTAAATCACAAATGGTCTCATAATTTTGATCTCAAATAGATACAGTCTCATAAAAAAAATTTCGTCGATTTAGTCCCTGTATCTTTAACAATGTTCAATTTGAAAAAAAAAAAGCACTTTAATTAAAGTGAGAAAAAATGTTATCCACTGTCATTTTCTCGGTATATTTAGAATTCACTAAGAATTAAAATTTATGTTGAACGAACTAAGTACATTTTATTGCTTTTTCCCTGACATAATCAGCTTTTTGTCTCCTCACTATTGGTTCAAATGTCTGGTCATCATTTGAGCCATGAGCCAAAAGTTGGGTGCCCACTGATTGGCTATTTTCTGGGTTTGACTTTGCATAAACTATATTTAACTTTGGTGTAATCCAATATTATAGACAAGCAAAATGCAAGTCGGAACGTGAATTGTAAATAACAATAGCAATAAAAGAATTGTTTTCTAAAAAAGAATTAGGTTCGGTGGTTGAAGATAAGTAAAAGGAGACGCACTTATACTATGGGTGTGTTTGAAACACTTAAAAATAGCTTCTAAAAACATTTATTTTCAAAAGATGTGAGAAATAACTACTAGAAAAATGCTAAACAACAACGCCTAATAGACAACGGATATTTCAAAGTCCGTTGTCTATAAGGAGGATTACGTTGTCTATG
The DNA here is from genome assembly GCA_037126765.1 of Stenogyne calaminthoides. Taxonomy (NCBI): domain Eukaryota; kingdom Viridiplantae; phylum Streptophyta; class Magnoliopsida; order Lamiales; family Lamiaceae; genus Stenogyne; species Stenogyne calaminthoides. The sequence goes on from JBBCBC010000006.1 coordinate 19,490,882, forward strand.
TGACTAACCGTTGTCTATTAGCGAGCAATCACGCTAATAGACAACGTATATTGGCGTACGTTGTCTTTAAGAGTTGTCTATTAGTGTGAATTCTCGCTAATAGACAACGGTTGTAGACTGACGTTGTCGTATTGCTTTGTCTATAGATTTGTATTTTTTAAAACTTAAAATTTAATAAAATTAGTTCATTTAAAGACAACGTATATTTGTATTTGTCTTTCTCCTGTTGTAAATTTTTTAATTCTTGTAAAATTTACCCTTCTATAGATTTTTTTTTTTTAAAACATTATTATTTTAAAATTTAATACTCTTAAATTAGTTCATTTCGAAAATCCCCTAGTAACGTGCCGTAATCCACTCTATTGATGCCGACGCCGACAACGCCGACGCTATCACTCTATCCGTATCTTGTCGACGCTTCAGATCACCGCTCCTCTCACTTCGAAAATGCCTCCACAATTCACCGTCGCTCACCCTCTCGTCCTCGCATTGTCCCCTTCAGATTACTCCTCTCACTTCGAAAACGCCTACAACCGTAAGTTATTGTTTCTTATTTCATTTCGATCTTTGGTTGTTTTCATTTATTATTTAATTTAATTCACAGACAATCTTTTTCCATCTGTTCCATCTAAATGTTGTTAGGGTTCTTATTAAGGTCAAAATTACAGAGTCAGAACCTTAAATTTTAAGCTCAAGAGTTACGAAGAAGACTTAAATCATGGAAAGGGCATTAATTTTTTATTTTTATATTTTGAAATCTAATGCAATTAATCTACTTCAAGGGTTTTGCCTATTTTGATTTTATTCTTAGAAGAGGTGGAATGTGGGATGTAGTTGTTAACACAAATTCCTCATCTTATCACCACTCCGTGTAAACCAATAAGTGTATATTACCCCTTTGTGTGAAACCAATTAGTGTATATATAGACACGTAAATGGTAAAATACAAACATGAACTTAAATACAAGTTCAACTGAGAGCAAGTGAATCAACTTAAAGTCTAAAGTAAAAACCAAATACAGATGGTTGAATTCTAAAAACATCACCTAAAGCAAAAATCATGAGTAGAAGATCATGCAGTAACTTTTGGATAATTCTATGACACTTTCAACATTAGGGATGGGTCAGTAGGCTCATGAAGGTAACAATTATGTTTTCTCTTTTTCTTAACATTCTTTTCATTTTTTTTCTACGAATTCGACTTTCCTTTTCCTTTATAAATTTCTTTTTTAGTTGAAGTTCCTTTTGTATATCTCTCAGCATGTCACTTCCGTTGATTTTTTTTTTTTTTACTATGCACTTGCCCTTTTCTTGGAATGACTCAGTTTTAATGGTTGTGGCCAAAGAATGAGAATTTAGTAACTTATTTAACTGATCAGAGTTTAACTGGTGGATTTGTTCATTGTTTTTGGGTTATAGAAGGGGAGAAGAAGTGCTTGAATTCTGAGCTATTTCATGCATGTGCTGGTCCTTTAGTCTCACCGATAGGGCAAACGGGAGCCGTGTGGTTTACTTTACTCAAGGTCATAGTAAGCAGATTTATTTAATTTTCTTTTATTAGTTTCAATATATTGATTGAGATCATATAGTTGTGATAGATCTTAAATGGAAATTCGGGGCAGGTTGCTGCTACGACTAATAAAGAAATTGATGCCTCAAACTGAATTATCCAAGCTTGTCACCCCAAATTGATTTGTCAACTACACAATGTCACTACAATTGATATTCCAAATCGAAGCTTGTTTCCGGTCTTGTTTACTAGCTCATTTTAGTTGAATCCATCTTAAATAGATATCAGTTTTACTTTTTATTTGTTGATGCTCATGCAGATGTTGAAACCGATGAAGTATATGCTCAGATTACAATTCTTTACTCGGTATACTTTAACGTTATTTTACTCTTTTATTTCAAGTCGAATTGATGAGAAAACTAAATGTTTATTGCCTGATGTAGTAAGAACAAAAATATGCATATATTCCAGCGGAGCTGGGAATTCCTAGCAAGCAGCCAACCAATTACTTTTGCAAGGCTTTGACTTCAAGTGATACTAGTGCCCCAGGCTTATTTTTAGCTCAAACTTTATCTAGTTTTGTTTTATGTTATGATCTTTTAAGAAGTTTAAGACTTGTTGAAGTTTGAAGTATTATTTTGTTTTTGGGATGACTAGTCACAATTAAAGAACCATGATGCATTTTGGATTTTACTTGAATATAATAATTTTTTGGAAAATTAAATCAATCCATGAGTTTGAGTTGATTTTAGTTTGTTAATTCTTAATTGAGAATGATGAAACTCTTGATTTCTTTGTAGTGTGATGGGAATTACTTTAATAGGATCAAAATTATGAAATTGATGCATGAAGATTTATTGTACACCAGTTATTCTCTTTTGCTCGAAGTATTTCTTTTTATCTTAGTGTTTTCTTATAATAAATAGGAAAAACTGCTAGGTTTTCTTTGGTTTTTACGCAGTGATGTTTCAAGACTAAAGTAATTGCAAATGTTGTGTTAACTCTCTTTTAGTTTAGCCAATTGCTGAAGTTGTTGAAGCGTCCATTGAAGACTATGAGGAAGGTATGCATGCTTGCGCCATTGTAGCAAAGATATGGATGCAGGTATCATTGAATATTTTCACAGAACTGAGCATCAATAAAGAAAAGTTATTGTTATTATTTTTGGTTTTATAACTGATTTTCTGCTCAAAATTGATTAAGGGGGTAACCGTGTATTATATTTCATCTTGTTTCAGTTCTGTCACCAAGAGAGGTAAAATTGTTCTTTTCCTAATTTGTTTATTTTGAGAATTTTGCATAATGCGGTGCAGTTAAAATTTATGTTATTTCACAGTCCAAAGAGAGAAGTTACACGAGAGCTCAAGTTGATGAAGTGCATATGGAGTTGGCTAAATTCATCCAGAGTTATATGTAGTTGAGTAGCAATACTTGAACTTTTATTAAGGTTTATTTGATAATTTCGACATGATGTAAGTTGATGGTATTTTGGAGTAGATTATGTTTAGGTTTGTAACTCTAGTATATTAGAACATATTATGCTTAGGTTTCTACTATGGTATTTTGGAACATATTATATGATCAACAATTTTGTAATTTGGAACCGTTTATGTAATGAAATAGATGGAAGTTATTGTCTAAAAATTTGAAATATTTACGGATTATTATTCTATATTGATAATGATGTATATTATTGGGAAAAAAAGATGTGATTAGACAACGGTTATAAACTTGTGGAACTGTTGTAGAAAATATAATAGATAACAGACATAAACTGTTGTGAAATTGTGTTGTAGAAAATGTAATAGACAATGGATAAAAACTGTTGTAGAACAATGTTGTCTTATGAATAATAGACAACTGATAAAAACTGTTGTAGAACAGTGTTATCTTATTAACAATAGACACATATATTTCTCCGTTGTGGAACATTGTTGACAAAGATGTTATAGACAACGGATAGTAACTGTTGTTTATTAGAGTAAAACCATTGTCTCTTTATATAATAAACAACGGACATAATCCGTTGTCAAAGGGGTGGATGTCTTTAACTACACCTCAATAGACAACAGATGCTTCAGTAAATAGACAACATATATTATCTGTTGTCTATTAGCATTTTTGTAGTAGTGAATAACTTTGAAAATAAGTGTTTCTAGAAACTGTTTTAAGTGTTTCAAAACACACCCTATATACTCTCTCCTCCGTCACGGTGTAATGGTCCCTTTTTTTTAATAATAATAAAATAATAAAAATGAAGGGTAGTTTTGAGTATTGAAAGAGAGGAAAAAGGTATGTCCAGTGGAGTAGTGAGTGACATTTTTTATAATATTTTGTGAAAAGTGAGGACAAATATAGGTAGTGGAGTTACTTTTTCCTTTTATGAAATGAAAATGTTATAGATGAACGTCCATAAAAGAAAAATGAGACAATTATAGTGGGAGAGAGGGAGCATATATAAGGTCTTGCTTATTTCTAGTTTGGGAAGTGACTTTTAGAATTTTAAATTTTAAATCTTCATTTGTTTATCAGGATTTTGTTATACGATTTTAAATCCTCTAAAATTCTACTTTATAATAATTATAACTAATACACATATCTTATTTTTTTTAAACACAATTTTTTAATAAACTATCAATCATCTATCACACAATTTTCAATTTATTATTGTCTATCCAGTTTGGTCTCTCCCTTAAATAAAAAATAAATAAATTATTATATGTCGATAGTCTCCTCTTTTCGGTGGCGATGGGCCTGCTTATTGTATGGTGAAAGGGAACCCATTTTAACAAAATAATTTAATTTACATGCATGTGTAATCAGATAATATTAATCTTGAAAATGTTTGTGTGTGTTATTGGTGGAGATAAAGTATGAGTGTTGTAATTCTTTCCCTTTGGAAGCTCTCATTTCTCTTCCATCTTTTCGTATCCATATACACATACATTTCTTTCTACTAATTAACATTAGATCGTGTCCGTGATGACAATTATCACTTAGCTTGAATATGCATTTAATTTAGTAGCATTATCAGTCATGTGTATTAGGGTTGAAAACATTAGAATTAATTCAATTGTCCTTCACTTGTGAGCTAAGTTGTATTTTGGTCGATCAACTTCATCATGAGGAGGAGACCCAACAAAATATGAGTAGAGTTGTTGTCAGTGGGGTTTGAACCCCGGACGTGAGTGTAAACTTGAAGACTCTGATACCATAACAGAATAATGTCTCATCTAAATTATGTCTCGTCTAAAGGTCAAAACTTTATATAATTCCCTAATAAGCATTATAAAAAATTTACGTCCTCTAATTTCCACTTTTTCCACAAATAGTTCAAGATAGTTAAATAAATCATTTTAGTCCCTTAGCAGTATACAATACTCAATTTAAGTCTAACTTTTGCCTCACGCCATCGTTTATTTTGGCACATGCCTTAGGATGATTTGCAAATGAAGAGGTGAAAGTTACAGGACAAAAAATGAGTAAAAATTAATGCGTTTTTTTAAAAGTTTGACGTAAATTGAACAATGCACAAAGTTATAGAACTAAATAAAAATCTTTTTTAATTATTTTGAACGATATGTAAAATGAAAAAAATTATGGGACCAAAAATATTTATAACAGTGTGTTATACGTCAAGACTTAAGAAGTAAGTCGATGCTTTGATAATCTCTTGGTTGGTTGATTTGGCCATGCTAACATCGCGCGGATCCAGAAATGGATGGAGGGGTGGTCTAGAAAAAACAATTTTGATAAGATTAAATCTTGTATACACTAGATGCACCGTGCACTTCATAGTGTACTTTAAAATCATGCAATTTGCTACACTGAAATATACAATTCTGGGTATTTTTATTTTAAGAAAAATAATTTAATTAAATTAGAAGCAAATTGAGTTTATATAGACTGGGCTAAGAACTTAATAATTCAAATTAATTACATATAATATATATAATATAAAGAATTTGGAGACGAGTTGGGGTGGGCTTGAGCCCGGTCTGCCCACCCCCTAGATCCGCCCATGATCGCGTATGTTTATTTTGATTGAAAATACCGAGGGTTTTAAACTCTTAGTAAACGCGCCCTCATAAAAATTCTCGTGAATCAGATTCCTCGTTAAAACCCTCGTTAATTAAAAAAGCGATGCCCTTTTTTCAAAAGTTTGAAAGTAAATTGGACAATGCACAAAATTATGGAACTAAATAGTTTTTCAATTATTTTGAACTATATGCAAAATGGAGACAATTATGGGAACAAAAATATTTATAACAGTGTGTACAAGTCAAGACTTTCCTCTATATACTAATAGAGAGGTTTTTTTTCATGATGTGTCAACTCCATGTTAATTTAACCTATGTGTTATTCATTGAGAAATTTGAGTACACATGTCATTTTTCTATTTGATTATTTTTATAAAAGAATCTGATGTGTCATGAAACTTAAATTTTTTGGGTATAATTAATTTCTAATTATTTAGGTATTTAAAATATATGTGTGAATGTTATAAAATATGTAATTCATATTTATTACTTTATGTTTTATTTAACTATATAATATTATTCATTTATCTTTCTTTCGGTAATTTTTATTTGACTTAATTTAAGATAAATAAAATATTCATTCTAAATGTATTTTATCTTAGTGTGAATTATATTTAATTATTAATTTCTTAATAAATAATTTTATTTTATAATTGCTCTTATGTATATTGTAAAGATATAGATAAATAAGTATATTTTTCCTCACTAATACCTTCATAATGTTCTATATGTTCTAATGTTCTATATGTTCTAAAGTGTTGATCTTATGCTTAAAAGTGTTGCTAAGATACAAGAAAAGGATGCTATAATCAAGTTTCTGGTTGGTCTAGATGATAGCTATTCTGCGATTAGGAGTCATATTCTAATGCAGTCTTCTTCATACACATGTCCAAAGTTTTTTCTGTCATGCTGCAAGAAGAGTCTCAGAGGGCTCTTAAATGTGATTCTACTAGTTCTCAGAATGAGTCCATTGCCATGCTGGCAAAGAATCCAAGATTCTATAAGGATAAGAAGAAACCAATGAAATGTACACATTGTGAAGGTCCTGGTCACACTGTGGATAGATGCTTTCAGTTAATAGGTTACCCACCCAGTTGGAAAGGTCCTAGAGGTCCTAGGGTTCATGGTGGGAAGAATGAAACTATTGCTAATGTCATGATCAAGAATGATGAGGTTGCTGAAGTGTTTAATCCTTTGTTCACACAAGACATGTTTGATAAGTTTCTGAATTTTGCAAAGCTTCAAAAGGGCAACGATACTCCACATACTGTAGCTGGTGCATTTGTTGCCAATTCCACTCAACCTGATGGGGATACTGCAGGTAGTAATTCAAGTAATCTTCATTCTTGTGTTCACATAACCTCTTCTGATAAACACAGTTGGATTCTGGACACTGGAGCAACAGATCACATGACTTGTGATTTGGCATTGTTCTCTACAGTGCCAGAACCCTCTGATATCAAAATCAAACTCCCAAATAATGCACTTGCTACTGCTACTTTTACTGGAGATGTGATATTAAATGAACATTTGACTCTTCATAATGTTCTATATGTTCCTGAATTCAATTTTAATCTCTTGTCCATTTCTCATTTGACTAACAACTCAAATTGTATTGTTAGTTTCTTGCCCTCACACTGTGTTTTGCAGGATATCAGCACCAAGAAGGTGATTGGTACTATTGAACAATATGGGGGATTATATTGCATCAAGGGCATTCCAGTTAGTTTTGCTAATAATGTTCATACTTTTGATCATGTATTGTGGCACTATAGATTATGACACATTTCTGATAAGAAGTTGTTGCAGATAACAGAAATACCTGATATGTCCAGAAAGTTGAATATGAATTTGCATATCTGTGATATTTGCCCTCTTGCTAAGCAAAAGAAGGATTCTTTTCCTATTAGTATCTTTATTTCATCTGCTGTTTTTGAGCTCATACATTGTAATGCGTAGGACCCTTTTTCTATTCTTTCTCTACATGGCCATAAGTATTTCTTAACTATTGTAGATGATTGTAGTAAATGTACATGGGTATATATATTGAAAGCCAAAAGTGATGTGAAAATGTCTCTTGAGAACTTTGTTAATATGGTTCAAACACAATTTTCTACAAAAATCAAAGTTCTTAGAAGTGACAATGGTACTGAGTTTTTATTGCATGACTTTTATCACAAAATGGGTATTATACACCAAACTTCTTGTGTTGAAACCCCTCAAAAGAATGGCATTGTAGAAAGGAAGCATCAACACTTACTTCAGGTAGCTAGAGCTTTACTTTTTCAATCTTGCTTACTCTTGAAATTTTGGAGTTTTTGTATGCAGGCTATTGTGCACATCATTAATAGAATTCCCTCAGATGTCCTAAACAGTAAGTCTCCTTTTGAGATACTAAACAATAAACTCCCTGATTATTCATACTTGAGAAGTTTTGGATGCTTATGCTTTGCTAGTACACTATCTGCTCATAGAGGAAAGTTTGATCCTAGATCTACAAAATGTATTTTTCTGGGATATCCATTTGGAACAAAGGGATACAAAAGCTATGATCTTTCAACTACAAAATTTTCATTTCCAGAAATGTCAAATTTTTTGAAAAGATTTTTTCCTTTTCTGATAAAATTTCTTCTGACAAAATGATAGAACAGTTGATTTCTGATTTTGTTTCATCTGTTACTCCGTCTACTACTGATTTCACAGTGTATGATTCACAGTGTATGATGATTCTCCACCTGCTACATCTGTCAATGTTGGTCAAAATCTTCACACTGATGCTATAGATGATTCCATAGTTCATAATCATTTTGTTTTACATGATGATGTTAATGATATTTCTAATGCACTACATGATTTATCCTTTGACAATTCTGATCCTTCCACTGATCAAATATCTGATGGATTAAGAAGGTCTGATAGAGTCAGACATACTCCTGCTTATCTTGATATTTACAAAACTACCTTGCCTCATTCAATTGATCATACTCTCAAAAAGGCAAATATGATCACCAAATATCCCATTTCTGATTACATTTCCACTAATATGTTGTCTACTGCACACAATTTTTTCACTACCTCAATCTCTCAGATCATTGAACCCAAAACATACAAACAAGCAATTCAAAATGAGAATTGGATCACTACAATGAATAAAGAGATTGAGGCACTTGAAAACACAAATACTTGGTCTCTTGTTTCTTTGCCACAGGGGAAACATTGCATTGGGTGCAAGTGGGTTTTTAAAGTGAAATATCACTCAGATGGCACCATAGAATGGTATAAGGCCAAATTGGTGGCAAAGGGATACACACACGAGGAAGGTGTAGACTATTCTGACACATTCTCCCCTGTTGCCAAGATCACAACTGTAAGAATCCTCTTATCCATTGTTGTAGCTAAGAATTGGTTTATACACCAATGTGATGTAAACAATGCTTTTTTACATGGTGATCTAGATGAAGAAGTTTATATGTCCCCTCCCCCAGGTTATTGCAAACCTGATGATACTAGAGTGTGTAAATTGAACAAAAGTGTATATGGTCTTAAGCAAGCCTCAAGGCAATGGTTCAATAAACTTTCTAAAACTCTGATAGCTTTTGGTTACATTCAGTAACAAGCTGATACTTCTCTTTTCACAAAATCTACTTCTTCATCTTTTACTATTTTAGTGTGCTATGTTGATGATATTATTATTGTTGGTGATGTGTTGGATGAGATTCTTAATATTAAAACTCATTTACATGAGAAGTTCACTATTAAGATTTAGACAACCTGAAGTACATGTTAGGCATTGAAGTTGCCAGAAACAAATATGGTTTATAGTTGTGCCAGAGGAAATATGTCCTTGATCTCTTAAATGATTGTGGATTCCTTACAAGCAAACCTTGCACTACATAATTCTATTTTTTCTCACTAATACCTTTCTATTTCCAAACTAATACCAGTTGGAAACCATTGGTTATAAATAGGTCCTCTTTTGTATTTTGTACTTTACTTTTTCCATCTTAGACGGTTTCCAATTGTAACAAACACAATTCTTCATCTTTCAATTCAGAATGTTGATTTCATCTTCAATTTCAAGATTGATTGTTCTACATATATCTTAATATATTTTATGTGGCAAAAATATATTATATTATAATTCATTCGCTTTTTTTTTTCATTATTACATATTAATTAATTAATTTATTAATATTTTCTTAGTCGATTTATTTTGTTTTGATTTGTAGGTTTGAATTTCATATTAAAATGGATAAATAATATTGGACACAATAATCTTATTCCAAGGTTTAAGAAAATTTACTGATATACACCTTAAATAATTATTAATTTATATTTAATTTATTTATGCACATATTTATATTTTTAATTATTAAATATAATATTTATTAAAAATATTATAATTTTTAATTAAAAATTGCGTAACACTTGAACACTGAACTAGTAAGAAATAAGTCGATATTTTGATAATCTCTTGGTCCGTTGATTTTGGCCACGCTGACATCGCGTGGGTTTATTTTTTACGGCCGACCTAAAAAAAAATTTGGCAGGTGGCTTACACATGTCAGGCACAAATATATTACAAAAATTATGTGGAAATGCCACATCAATGGGAATATCATAAATTGGACACACATAATAGGTGTGTGTACAGTGTATAATTAAACTATATATTAGTGATATTATTTAATATATATACACGGTGTTCATCAACAATAATAAATTAGGAAATAAAATAATATTTAAAATAGAATTTTGTGAAACATCTTCTAAACAAATTGAACGAGATAGTGACTTTGATCATAAGAAAGGTTGTGCAAGATAAGTAGTCTATATTTAATTTGTCTTTTTATCAATTTAATATTCTTAATTGCATGGGAGCATAGTATCATCTATTATTATATAAATTCCTTAATTTTTTCAAATTAGATGGTAGATGTTCTCAACTTAACCACAAATGCAGGTTTAAACTATTTTTAAATATACTCCATGGTCGAGTAGTGCTTTGGTGAAGAAATCAAGCTAAGCTGACCCAACATTCTAATAATCAGAATTTGGAGTTGATATCATAAATAGTCTCATAAATTTAACTTTTTAAATAGATTTAGTTTTATAAATTTTTATTTTTAATTGATTTAGTTCAAGTATCTTTGATTATGTCAAATTTAAGTCTCAATTCTACAGAACACATGTAATTTTATTTTATTTGTAAACATGCTATTACAAATCATAGAATCAAATCATTTTCTTTTTTAAAATTTTATGACCTATAATTTCAGGTGTAAAAAAAAAAATTACATGCGGCAGTCCAATCAAACCCCCCTCCGAAAAGCCCTAAATTCAATTGGTGAAACGAGCAATTTTGAATTTTTCGACGGACTTGGGACTTAAATTTGAGATTGTTAAAGATATTGAGACTAAATCGACAACAACAAAAATTATGGGACTGAATCTATTTAAGGTCAAAGATACGGGGTCATCTGTGATTTAAACTCCATAATTTGTCAAGGTCTTGTATGTTTCATGTGCACCGTGTAATTTAAGCGTATTTTTGTAACATGCAATTTGTTTCACTAAAACATGCACTTTATTTATACTAGTACATGCAATTATTTTCACCGACGTAATTTATTTTTGAGATATTCAATTTATTTTTACCGACATAAATTACATATTTCAACGTAACAAATTGCATACTAAATAAATATAAATTTAATTTACATGGTGCACGTGTTGCGTAAGAAAATAGTGCATTGCCTATGAAATTTTTCAATATTTTCCAACATGCAATCGAAATTTGCAACCAAAATAATTTCGTCCTTACATAGTAAGGCTTTCCTGTGATTTGCCTACAAAATTTTCTAATTGCATAGGATATTTTTAAACTACAAATATAATTGTCTGCGGAAATGTAAATTTCCTAGAAAATTATTTGTGTGGGTAAGTTTGCCTACGAAAATTACAAATGTGTAGGTAGATTGTTCGTACGTAATTTATTTGCCTAGGGAATTATTCACTACAAAAACCGCGATGTTTACCGACGGTTTTTAGCGACGGCTCCATCATAGCGACGCTTTTGTCGACGGCTTCAGTCAGACGGTCAAAGTCACCAGATTTAGCAACGGTTCGCAAAACCAGGTCATAGCGAAGGGTTAATTCAAACCAGGTCAAATTGGGGCATTTAGCGATGGTTAAAACCATCGCTAAAGTCGGACCTGAGGAACGAAGCGCCTCGGCACTTGGTCCACTGCCCAGACCGAATTTAGCGACGGTTTTTTTAATATAGCGACGGTTAATGACCGTCACTAATAGCGACGGTCATTAAAAAACCGTCGCTAAATTCCAATTATATAACATGCGGCCGCAACACTTTGCTGCATTTTTTCCGCAAATAGTACTTCTCCGCCACCGTACGTCGTTCGTTGTCGCTGTCTTGAGCATTCGATGCACGTGAAAAGCTTCGTACCGTCGTGTTCTTCTCTTTGACGGCAATTTTTCTAATTTTTAACCGTTTATTTTTTCCGTTTTATGTACGTACATGCGTATATATATATATATATATATTAGATTAATTATATATGCATGTTAGATTAACTAGTCAAATTAATATGTTAGAATATTAGTCAATTTTATGTTAGAATGGTCTGGTTGATTAGGAGAATAGTCTGGTTGATTAGCATGTTAGATTATTCAATTTAACGTACATGAGATTAGGAGATTATGTTTATGTAATTATTTTAGGAGATTATACTTATGTAATTATGTTAGATTATTTGATATATGTTAGAATTGTTAAATTGTTGGTTGACTAGGATGAGTTTAAAATAATACAGTCGAATCTCTGTAGAAATTTAGGCTCGATTTTATTTAATTATTTTAATTAATTAATTTATGTCAAATTATTTGATTGGTTAGATTGTTAGTCATTATGTTAGGAATTAGAATTGAAATTTGTTGGTTGACTAGGAGATGAGTTTTATATAATACAGTCGAGACTCTGTCGAAATTTGGACAAGTTTGTTAGGAATTGGAATTGAAATTTGTTGGTTAATTAGATTGTTAGTCAAATATGTTATGAATTTGTTTTATATAATGCAGATGAGTACTAGTCAAGGTGGATGTGATAGTGACAGTGGTCGCGGCAGCGGCGCTGGTCGAGGAAGTGGTGGTGGTCGTGGTGACGACCCGGTTTCATTTTCATATTTCCGGTTATGAAAACACTAGTCCATTGTATGAATTATGAAATTAATATAAATTGATATCACTACACTTATAAACTAATACACATAACATTAAATGTTGAGGCACACTTGCATGAGACGGTCTCACGGTGAGATGGGGCATAAATTGGGCATTGACGCTTTAACACTTTGGGAGAGATAAGTATGATTTGTGCTAAGTTGTACTGCGTCTCATGCATGAGACCATCTTATATGAGTTTTTGTCTTAATTGTTATATAATGATATCAATTGATAAGTGTTGTGGTATTAGTTTATAAATATATTTCGAGTGGGTCTCTTGTGCATCCAAGTGCACCTGTGCTGCACTCATGCAATATAATGACCCATTTAAAAAAATACTTGACCCATTAAATATATTAGACATGTTCTGTGGATGCATGAGTAGGGTTGAGGCGAGTGCACAGATCTTAAATTCATGCACCAGTTGCACATTAGACTTTGTCATATATTTCATATTATGAACAAGTTTCACAGGGGACTTACTCATATTTATACTTTCACAGGGGACTTACTCATATTTATACTTTCACTAGTGTAGTGCCAGCGTGTTACGCGGAGTTTTTAATATTCAAAATAAAACTATTTTCAAAATTATAATATTTATAATGTTAAATTGAAAAAAAAATTACATTATTACTTTAAAACTTAATAAAATTAATAATTTTAAATGGATTTAATATAATTATATCAGCATGTATGCTAGCTAGGTTGAATTATTATAATCATGTGAAAATGTGTGAAATTGATTTTGAATTTGTTTCACAATTGATAAATCAATTCAAAGTTTATAGGAGAAGTCATATAATTTATGTATAAATATTATCATAAATTATATTATATATTTATAAAATATATATCATATAAAACATGACTTTATTCATATCATTTTAAATAATGATAATAATATTTATATGTTATGATGGAATATTAAATTGATTGAGTCAATTATTCCTTTTATAATATTTTATTTAAATTATTAATACTCATGATACTTCATCATTATTAACACACTCAAAGTACCAAATTCTCTATATGATTGATACATCATCAAAACTCATCAAAAATTGATAAATAAGCAATAAAAACTCTCTATTAATAATATAGAGAGATATCCGGATTTGTTCTTTCTATGTACAAGTTGCTTATATTATTTGATATTATCTAAAGGGGACCCAATTTTTTTATTTTACCCCTGCCTTAAAGAATGTCAGGACCACCTCTGAAACTCATTCAAACACAAGTGAAAGGATTAGCATTAACAAACTTATCAACTTAAAGTACATGGATTAGCAATAATAAATTAATTAATACTAGCTAGCTGCTAGTGACAATATTTTTATGCCAAATATGGGTTTGACAATTAACAACACAATCTTTATGTTGTGCTTAATTAGTGGTTATCCATATATATACTAATATGAAATTAAACAGCAGAAATTAAATTGAAAGCTAGGCTGCTGACACCCTTATAACCACATATGTTGTCCAACTGTGCACAAACCATTAACACAATTTTTTTGATTATAATGTCTTAGCGCTCCCTCCACTTCTAATAAACTGTCTTCTATAAACAGGCGCTTAATTATGCCCATTAATTAATGTAGGGATTAAGTTTAAGTGACTCTCTTAATCAGAAAGGCAACATACTTGTGCCTATAAATTCATCGTTATCGAGCAATTTTTAACCACACAACAACATTTCAAGATTAATCTCATCACCACATTCACTTCTTACATAACTACTTTTAGTATGTCGTCTATTGGAGCAAGCTACGCACACGTTCACGTGCAGCAGAAGCGCCAGAAAGACAAGATGAAGAAAATGGAGGAACAAAGTGCTGCAAAAAAAGGGACGACGGAGAATCGTGTGATTGTTAGCAGCAACAAAGTTCACCCTGGAAATTTCATGTCTCCTGATCTGAATCCAACTTCTTATGGGGAGAGAAGGGATTAATCGCAGTTATCATGCATGCATGCATCTTAACTTCCATGTTTTATTTTGTTGTAAATTATGATTGTACGTGTTTGAAATAGTTTGTTATAATGATGTTGTTATTTTACATTTCCAGTTGTAATAGTTCTTCACAATTGTATGTTGAAGTAATAATGGTTAACGTGGAAACAGCTTATTTTAATTTAGCTACAAGTATTCTCTAATAGCATGCAATTATACTAGTTCTCGTGTCTTTTTTTCTTTTTCATTTTTTTGAGACATAACATTCCAACGTACTACCAAAACAACATACAATGGTGCTTGAAACTACATTACATATAAAAATCCAGTGCTGAATTTAGTACCCATTAAATGACTGGCACCCTATTCAACCAATGACAACCTTTGACGGCGTTGGGTTTGTTAGTAGGACTTTGACTCGGTATTTTTTTCCTGCAACTCACTCGGTTCATTAATCGCCTAATTTTATTCTCTGGTAAATATTCATTTGGTTTACTAATCGCATGATTTTATTCGTATAATTTTTTTTTCAAAAAAACATTAGAACATATTTTGAGGATGACAGTTGTTGTATCGGAAATCATCTCAGCATAAGTACATAAGTTCACTGTTATGATGAGATCGATTTTCCTAAGTTCGAAGTTCAAAATCATAGTGCTTAAGGAAGGACGAGCTTAAGTGAGCTCGCCCAGACGACAAACGCTCAGACGCGATTTGATTCCCCTAATCCACTTTTCGTATTTCATTGGTGTTTCACCCTTCTGGGTCTTTAACACATGGATCCTGGGTATGGTGGTTCATCGGATATTTTTTATTATTCCACGTGTCATCCATCCACATTATGGAATACAAAGTGAAACACCAATTATGGAATAGGTGATCTCATTCCCGCTCGGAGGGGAGAGTGGAGACGAATCCAAGCACACTCAAAGGGGTCGTGAGCACATACGAGCTCGCAAAATGAATGATCACATTCTCATGAGGGAACTCTTCGACGAGCTCACATACTTATAGTATTTCAAGATTTATGCACACGGACTGCAAGCTAGGGCGACTTCGGAGAGCAAGTCAAAGGATTCCCGATTACCCATGTCTGATTTTCCTCACCTGAGCATGCCAACGGTCACAAGTCAGGAAATCATTCCTCAAAGAGCAAAAATCCTCTGAAATAGTTCCTGGTTCTATGGACGGATCCAGGATTTCGTTCAAAGGGGGACGAATTATTCCATTGGGTAAGGGTGACGAGATTTTAAAATCCCAACGGGGGCGAAATGACAAAATTTAACAATTTAAAGGCATAAATATAAAATTTTCGACATATATTTTTGGGGTTATACGATAGATCCTGACATATGTTATCCCAACATATATAACACAAGAAAATTTAATCCTAAGGGGGGCGACCTCCCCCTGGTGTCCCTGGCTGGTTCTATTGTCAGAGACCTCCAAGAGGAAAGTTTAGGTTCTTACCTCGATAAATTCTCCACGGCCGCCATTCTGAGACGTAGTCTGTCAGAAGAAACATGCCAAGAATAATCTAAATATGTTTTAGAGTCCAGATTAGACTGAGAACATTTAATGCTCTGTCGAGCTCACATTAAATGCAATGTACAGGCTAGTGATAGGGGATCCCACTCCCAACTCTTGTAGTATAAATATGAGTAGTTGAACCTCATTTAAGGGAGAGAGAAAAATTAATAGAAAAGGCTTATCAGCCATAGCAAAAGAGGTTTTATTAGCTCAATTTCCTCTTGCATTCAATTCATCTGCATTTAATGAAGAACATTCTTATTGTTTTTCATTAAATCATTCAATCTTACATTTATTACTTGTTCGGTTAGCTAAATCATCAATGCCACATTAAATACTCTGTATATTTTAGTTATCAACAACAATATTTGATACATTATGAGGAAATTACTAATAACTACAAAACTATAACACACATGGTCATTTTTTAAACTTGTAGGTACAATTTGAGTGTTAAAAGTTACTAGTGCCCTCATTTAATTTTTCAATTTATTTTTATTTTCTTTGACTATCAAACGCCTCTCTCTCTCTCTCTAAACTGTCACCCTCAATTTATTTCTCTCTAAATATCATCCTCCCCCTTTCTCTATCTATAAATCATCCCCATCTCTCTCTATAAACTGTCGACGACCAGGATCTGATCTGCCTCGTCTTTTCATCGGTGCGTTTATGGTTACTTCCACTGAGGCAGGAGAAGATCACAGTTTGAAGCTCCAATCTGATCTGAAATCCCCAAATGTTGGGAGATGAATTTAATAAAGATTTTGATTAGATCCCAAAACCCCTGAGTATGACATGTATCAGGACATCTTGATAGTATATGATCAGGATCAGGTTTCAATAGACACTAGGAATCAGGATTACCTGCATCATGTATAATCAGCAGATATAGATCAGGGAATTTTAATGCACTGAAGACTCAGAATATATTGATGACTCAGAAGAATCCTGAAGACTCAGAAGGATCCTGAAGATCGAAGAATCCTGAAGACCGAAGATCCTGAAGACTGTTTGTGTACTGAACAAAAAAGACCCTGAATCACTATCTTAATGAAATAATGATAATGTTCATTCCTAGTACGAACAAACAAAATGTTAAACATTTGTGGATATTAAGGAACATATCAGCTCAAAAAGGTCAATCTAAATAAAGTCGTTTGTTTGTCTCTGCTCAAAGGAAGACTTCGACCAATGAGGAGGCAACAACAACGTACTTTACTGACACTGAAAGCGACATCTCACTGAAGAAATGTCAGGACTGATATCTTCCAGTTCACAGATGTTGATGATTGACTACATGGCTGCATATTTTCTAAAACATGCAAACATGCATAGTCTATTTGCTGAAAGACTTTAGTGGTCTACTGAATAGATCTTACTGCTGATATCTTACAAGGCTCATTTATCATGCCTTCTAAGAAACTTCCTATGTTCTCTGTTGAGAGCTATGACCTATGGAGATTGAGAATGCAGGCACATCTGTATTCCAAACATGAAAGAATGTGGAGAGTGGTTTCTCAAGGACCATTCAAATATACTGTTGTGAATTCCAGAATCACTGATGATGAGAGGAATGACCCCAGAGATGAATTTCCTAAACCTGATGACCAACTTACTCTTGATGAGAGAAAGTTAGTCAATTTGGACTACATTGCTAAAGATACTCTATATAGCACTATTGATGATGGTGTTATGGGGATGATTTCTCACTGTGAAACTGCCAAGGAAATATGAGACACACTTGCTATCATGTGTCAAGGCACATATCATATTTAAGAGAACAAACTTTCTGTTGCCATTGGAAAGTTTGATAGCTTTGAAATGGAAGATGGTGAATCCATTGACAAACTGGAAGTCAGATTCACTAGTATTATGAATGATCTGAATACTCTTGGGAAAAGATACCCACAAAGAGTAGTGGCACTGAAAATTCTTAGAGGATTGTCTAAAAATTGGGATATACATGCCGTGGTGATTGAAAACACCAAGAATATTGATTCTATGACATACCAACAAGTTTTCTCTGAACTGAAAGCTTATGAATTCATGATTGATAAGAAAACTAAGAAATCTGATAGCAAAGATGAATCTTCATCTAGCAAGAATGTGGCTTTAAAAGCCAAAGAGAAATCCTGTAAAGCTAAAGAATCTGATAACTCACTTGCCAAAAATCAGGATGAGCAAGAGGATAAGCTAGTACTACTGGCAAGGAGGTTTGAAACACTCAATAGCAGATATGGAAAATACAAGAAATACTATAAGAACAACAGGTACAGGAACAGGAATAACTCAGAAGCTGAGGACAGATCCACTGAGAAAAGGAAGGACCACAAAGCTGAAGGATCCTCATCCAGAAAGAAGGACTCCAAAACCAAGGAGGAAAGTGATCAGGATGATGATGCCAACAGATGCTATAACTGCTAGAAGAAAGGTTACTTCCAGTATGATTGTCCTGAACTGAGTGCCAAAGAAAGAAAGAAGAGACAGGCCAAAAGAGACAGAAAGATCTCAAGCAAGAAGGCTATGATTGCTGAAGAAGAAGAACAATCTGAAGAAGGATCCAGTTCTTCAGAAGAAATGTTCTCAGATAGTGACAGTGATGATGTCCGCCTTGTTGCTATTGAGGAGGTAAATTCTTCTATCTCTGTTGTTGCTCCTACACAAGCACCTGAGTTATCAAGTTCATCTGTAACCAGTAATTTTGACCTGATGGATTCTTTTGAGAATCTTATGATGGACTATTCTGTGTTACAAGAACTGCTCATAGAAACTCAAGAGCAGAATGTTAGGAATAAGCTAGCAATTATAGAGAATTTGATATGAACAGAATAACAATAAAGGAACACAAATTTGGTTACCCAATTCATCAGGAATGACTACGTTTGGGGGCACTACCAAGCCAGGAGATCTACTATTTTCGAGTGTTTTCAGTACAAGAGGCAAATACAATGAGTCAAAAGTATTTAAATATGAGACTGGGCCAAAACCCTAAATTCGCGTACAGGGCCTCGAAACTGCTCGACCTGGGGCTTTGGTCGAGCAGAACCGCTCGAGCTAGGTGCTTGATCGAGCGCCTACAAGGCGCTGAAAAGGGGGGTGCTCGACCGAGCAATATTGCTCGACCACGGGCACTGGTCGAGCGCCTCCTGCGCGCTGCAACCCCATTCCACTCAGGCTCCAACAATCCCAACACAGAATAAGGAACCGACTGCTGAAAATCTAAGGTGGAAAGACTCTAATACTGCTGAAATCTCAATTAATGGGAACTACTGATGAACTAGATGTTCTGAAAGTACAACTCTCAGAAAAAGAGAAAGTGATAGATACCCTGAAAGGAAAATTAGAGTAATCCACTGAGGAAAATCAGCTTATCAGGACTGAATTCAATGACCTCTTTGAGAAGCATGAAACTCTAAAGAAAAGTGAGGATAGTGTGCGGAGAAAGTTAGCTCTATTGAATTCTGCATCTAAAGCAATAGATGAAATTCAGAGTTATCAAAGACCTGCAACTATAAAGGCTGGATTGAGATACAATCCAGGGGGAACCTCACAAGGTCTTCTGAATGCTGCTTCTTCTAGTAGCATTAAGACTGTCTTTGTTAAACCGGTGGCATGTACTGATCTTCTTATTGAAGAACAACCCCGTGTTATAGAAAGCCCAAACCTCAGGAAAAGGCTAGAAAACCTGAACATTCAGTAGGAAATCCTCAGGCCAGTACTTCGAAGCCTCAGGCTAAGAATACCAACCTGAAGAAATCTGCACTGAACCATCAGAAGAATTTTCAGAAGAGAAACACTCAGCAGAGATATTCTCAACTGAAAAAACCTAGTCCTCAGATTACTGAAAGACCAAAATTTCAGTACAAGACACCTAAACCCCACTTGCCTAAGGGTAAAGGTTTCCTGAACCCAAGTCAGCAGAGACAGAGACCAGCTGCACCAAGGCCAAAGCATTGGAACAAGAGGCCTGAACCCAAGAAGAACTCTAGGGCTCATGTTCATGCTAAGGCTGACACTCATACACAGGGTACTGCCAAGGCACCTAGGGTGGTGAATGTGTATGTAGATGTTTATGGGAGACAAATCAGCCACTCTAAAGTAATTAGAGTTATCAGGCAGATTTGGGTTACAAAAGGTACAGCTAACCTGGTAGGACCCTACACCAAATGGGTACCTAAGGCCTGATCTGTTTTTCAGGTGAAGGAAAAGGGCACTGAGCTGATAGAAGATAACATAGTCCTGATATGTGGAAGTTAAGTAGCTCCTGCTGCATGGTATATGGACACTGGATGCTCAAGACACATGACAGGATATAAACATCTACTCACTAACTATGTTGAGCAAAAAGGCCTTCAGATTACTTTTGAAGATAACTCCAAAGGACAGACTGAAAGATATGGAACTCTAGAAGTGGATTCTGTTCATATCCATGGTGTATCATATGTTTCTGGTTTAAAGCGTAATTTACTTTCTATCAGTCAATTCTGTAACATACGATTCAATGTTGAGTTCTCAAAGAACTTATGTTATGTGAAAGACAATATCTCACAACATATATTACTGACTGGTACTAGAAAAGGAAATGTGTATCTTGCTGATTGGAGATCAACTCCTAAGGATACATGTTTGGCTGCAAAAAGTTCCACATATACCAGTTGGTTGTGGCACAAAAGACTGAATCACTTAAACTTCAAAACTCTGAAAAACTTGCAAGATTGGCACTTGTGAGGGGGTTACCTAATGAAGTGTTCAGTAAAGATCATATATGTGATGCTTGTCAGAAAGGAAAACAAATCAGAGCATCATTCAAAAGCAAAGTAGAAGTGTCTACTGACAGAATACTGCAATTGTTACATATGGATCTCTTAACAAATGTGAGCACCAATGGCAGGAAATATACACTTGTGGTAGTTGATGACTACTCTAGATATACTTGGGTCATATTCTTACTCAGTAAGAAAGAGACTCAGACAAAACTGCCAGAACTACTGAAAAAACTCAGTATTGAAAAGAATCTGAGTGTGGTCAAAATCAGATCAGATAAAGGAACTGAATTTATCAACCATATTATATATGATTATTGTGCAGCAAATGGAATAACACATGAAACATCAGCTGCAAGGACCCCAAAACAAAATGATGTTGCAGAAAGAAGAAATAGGACTCTGAAAGAAGCTGCAAGAACAATGGTTGCTGAAGCTGATATTCCTAAGAGATTTTGGGCTGAAGCTATCAACACTGCATGCTACTCTCAGAACAGATCCATGCTGACAAAGAATCAAGGAAAAACACCTTATGAGCTGTGGAATGAAAGGAAGCCTCTTGTTTCTTTCTTTCATGTGTTTGGTTGCAAGTGTTTCATACACAATAATGGTAACGATCAGTTGAAAACTTTTGATAGCGAAACTGATGAAGGGAAATTCTTAGGATATTCTAAAGTCAGTAAAGCTTTCAGAGTTTACAGCTGTAAGACTCTTATTGTGGAAGAAACACCTCATGTTGTTTTTGATGAATCTACTTGTGTTCAGAAGAAACAGGAACATGACTCAGGAGACATGACCAAGAGAATCACCAGACTTAGCCTGAAGAAGAATGATAAAGCATCCTTTGAACCTGAGAAGAAGAAGTCAATCACTTTCTATGAATGGAGTGAATCTGACTCAGACAAAGAAGCTCAGGATGGAAATACTCAGGATGGTGAGACTCAGGATAAAAATTCTCCTCTGAAGGAAAGCCAACACAATGAAGCTGACCTATCTGAACAAACACCAGTTCAAAGTCAGGTATGTAATGCTGATGAAGATGTGGTCACAGCTGAGGTAAACTCTGAATCTATCAACCAAGGGGGAACAAATGTCTCTGACAATGTTCTGAATTGAATTTCCCCTGAGGAAGATGATTCACTCTCTCCTTTTCTGTTGTTCCGTGAGTTTGATGAATTACCTGAACCTAACATTTCTGATGTTGAGGATATTACTAAAGGGGGAACATCAGGGAGAAGATGGTTGGATAGTCATCCTACAAGTCAGATTGTGGGTGATCTATCAGAAGGTGTTAAAACAAGAAGGTTCCATGGTGAAAGTGTTTTATTCTGCTGCTTCCTATCTGAAAAAGAACCTACTGAGATTGAAGAAGCTCTTCAAGATTCATTCCGGATTACTGCTATGCAAGAAGAACTGAATCAGTTCACAAGAAATGAAGTTTGGGAGCTAGTGGATAGACCTCAGAGGCACAATGTGATTGGAACTAAGTGGGTGTTCAAGAATAAGAGAGATGAGAACAACAACATTGTTAGAAACAAGGCAAGGCTAGTTGCACAAGGTTATTCCCAAGAAGAAGACTTGGATTATGATGAAACCTTTGCACCTGTTGCAAGACTAGAAGCCATCAGATTGTTTCTTGCATATGCTGCCCACATGAAATTCACAGTCTATCAGATGGATGTGAAAAGTACATTTCTGAATGGTGTGCTTAAAGAAGAGGTTTATGTGGAAAAACCTCATGGTTTCAGACAGAATGACCAAGTTTACAGGCTCAGGAAAGCCTTGTATGGTCTTAAGCAAGCACCCAGAGCATGGTATGATACCCTTTCTCAATTTCTCACTGACCATGGTTTTATCAAATGAACAGTTGATAGAACCTTGTCCAGGATAGAAGATGGGAAGGATATCTTACTAGTTCAGATTTATGTGGATGACATCATATTTGGTTCTCCAAATCATCAGATGTGTGGGAAGTTCTCAGCTCTGATGAAAGGAAAGTTTGAGATGTCTATGATGGGGGAGATGAATTTCTTTCTTGGACTTCAGGTGAAACAAACTAAGGAAGGAATATTCATCAATCAAACAAAATACACCAGAGATCTGATTGCTAAGTCTGGTGTATAGAATTGCAATGCAGTTAGAATTCCTATGAATACTAACTACAAGATGGATCCTGATCCTGAAGGCAAATCAGTAAATCACACTGATTATAGAGGGATCATTGGATCATT
Organism: Stenogyne calaminthoides; assembly: GCA_037126765.1. Classification (NCBI taxonomy): domain Eukaryota; kingdom Viridiplantae; phylum Streptophyta; class Magnoliopsida; order Lamiales; family Lamiaceae; genus Stenogyne; species Stenogyne calaminthoides. The sequence goes on from JBBCBC010000006.1 coordinate 19,514,152, forward strand.
GCTATATCTAACAACAAGTAGAACTGATATTACCTTTGCTGTTGGGATATGTGCAAGGTACCAAGCTAATCCTAAGGCTAGTCACATGGAGGCTGCTAAAAAGATTCTGAAATATCTTAAGGGCACTGTGAATAGAGGATTATGGTATCCAGCTGATGATAACTTTGAATTAACTGGTTACTCAGATGCTGATTATGGTGGATGTAGAATTGACAGGAAATCTACTACAGTGCTTGTCAATTTCTTGGAAGTAAACTGATATCATGGTTTTCAAAGAAACAGACATCAGTAGCAACCAGTACTACTGAAGCTGAATACATGGCTGCAGGAAGTTGTTGTGCACAGATTCTTTGGCTCAGACAACAATTAAGGAATTATAAAGTTGTAGCCAATGAAGTACCTATATTTTGTGACAATAATAGTGCAATTGTTATTACACAAAATCCGGTATTACACACCAGATGTAAGCATGTTGATATCAGACATCACTTCATCAGAGATCATGTTGAAAAGAAGGATATCAGGATGGAGAAAATTCATACTGATCAACAAAGAGCTGATATCTTGACTAAACCATTGGCTGAATCAAGATTTCAGGAACTATCAGTTGAATTAGACATGTTGGATCCAGGTGAATGAATTTCACTGAAGGGAGAAGTCCTTCAGGGGCATGTAGTTATTCAGGAGGAATAACTCAGGACAAAATTTTCTCAGGATGGAAACTGAGACTCAGAACGAAGAAGATCAGGATCCCACTCAGGGCAACACTGCAGAAATCCTTCCTGAGGGGGACAGGCTGAAAGAAGCTGGTTCAAGTGTTGAGGCTACACTTCAGGGGGAACAAGTTCAGGATGCCCCTCCCTTGCAAATGATCACATTTGGCCAGACTGTCCAATACCCATTGGAGCCAGAGGTGGAAATCACAGAGATGATAGATACAGGGGTACAGACAGATGCTGAGATTCCTATTCCTCCAACACCCGCTGTTGATCTTACGCCTATTCTAGAAAAGCTAACCAATCTCGAGCCAATTGTTGATCAGATTTCAAAGCTCGAACCTCTGGTTGATCAAGTTTCCAAAATCGTTGAAGCTCAAACATCTCATAACATCATGGTTGAAATGCTTCACACAACTATGGCTAAGGCCGATTAGGTAACTTCATTACCAGCTTCAATTGATAATAAGTTTACTGAAATGTATGCAAGACTGGAAGATGTGTCCATAGATGTATTGGGAGATATGGAGAGGAAATTTAAGTTGAGGACAAGTATGTTTGAGGATTTGATGAAGACCAGGACCTAAGAATTGATTAAGGCAGCTGTTGAGGAAATGAGCTCATCACTCATGACCAGGATACATGTTACTTATGGTGGTCTTGCTGAGGATACATCAACTGGGCTGAATGTGCTGACTTCAGGATGAAAATATTCATATTGCTGCTGAACTTCGATCAGTTGGGCGTGAGCAGCTGCACATGGACAGAACCCTTTCGCAAATTTTGGTCAACTATGATGCTAAAAAGGGGGAAAGTTATGATATGCTCACGAAGCTTCCAACCATTGAAGGGAATTTACTGACTCAGGAAGAAGTTATTGTATCCAAAGGAAAGAGGAAAGAGCCTGAAGTGTCAGTACATCCTGAGGCTGCTGCTGAGGTTATTCAGGAACATGCAAAAAGGCAGAGGGCTCATGAGTCGAGCAAAATGGGAGAGGCTCATGGTGTCCTGATTCCTATTCCTGAAAAATCCCAAGTGATTTCTGCTGTAGAGAAGCCAATTAGGAGGAGATTGTCCGGGGAATTCTCTGAGGTTGAGGCACATAAGAGTGAAGAATCTGAAACCGATGAACTCTTCAAAGATGAATTTGGTGAATATGATGTGGCCTCCAAGAGAATGAACTGGGATTGGCACAACTCAGTGAAAATGATTGAGGCTGAGAAGAGGAGGAAAGTTGTTGTTTCTGTTTCTGGTGCTGAGATGATAAGGAAAGAGAGGGAAGAAGCAAAAAGGAAGAGGGGAGGTTTCCAGAGAATGATATATAGGAGGAGAGGCACAAAGCAAAGGAAGAGGATGTGGTCTCATGTGGATAAATGGATGCCCATTGAGCTTAATGAAAAATGGGAAACGGCCAAGAGGGAGTTCATGTTTAACTATGACATTCTGCAAGTCTGGCCGCGTTACATTGATGATAGAGATGATGCTTTTATTGCCTACATACTGAAGAAATTGAATGCCATAAGTGGTTTAATGTGTTTGATACACTGGACTATCAGTTGAAGGCTCCAGGACAGATGAAGTATCCTCCACCCAAGTTCAAAAATGGGGTGATCAACTATGATTTCATCTATGCAGACTTTGTGGATCAAGCCAACTATCTGGAGCTGACAGGAAATGATGCAAGGACCATCCAGAAGAGGGAAGAACTGAAGAGAAGATACTATGGAATGTTCAATATCGACCCTCCAGCTGATGAGATTGAGTCTGAGGAAGATTAATGATGTATTTTATCTTTTGATGATCAGTAGAGTAGGATCAACCTTGTATCCTGTACTTACTTTCTTATTAATGAAAAACTCTACTGATGGTTTTTGCTCTGAAAAGATAATATCTCATTATCTTGCTGATTCATGTTGATGGTTGCCAATTATATCTTTATCTGTTATAGGAATTAAAACCTGAATAGATGATAGGTTTATTATGTTCACATGTATGTAACAAGATGGTTTTGGCATCATCAAAAAGGGGGAAATTGTTGGGACATGAATTTAATAAAGATTTTGATTAGATCCCAAAACCCCTAAGTATGACATGTATAAGGATATCTTGATAGTATAGGATCAGGATCAGGTTTCAATAGACACTAGGAATCAGGATTATCTACATCATGTATAGTCAACAGATATAGATCAGGGAATTTTAATGTACTGAAGACTCAGAATATATTGATGACTCAGAAGAATCCTGAAGACTCTGAAGACTCAGAAGGATTCTGAAGATCGAAGAATCCTGAAGACCGAAGATCCTGAAGACTGTTTGTGTACTGAACAAAAAAGACCCTGAACCACTATCTTAATGAAATAATGATTATGTTCATTCCTAGTACATACAAACAGAATGTTAGACATTTATGGACATTAAGGAACATATCAGCTCAGAAAGGTCAACCTAAATAAAGCTGTTTGTTTGTCTCTGCTCAAAGGAAGACTTCGACCAATGAGGAGGCAACAACAATGTACTTTACTGACACTGAAAGCGACAGCTCACTGAAGAAATGTCAGGACTGATATCTTCCAGTTCACAGAAGTTGATGATTGGCTACATGACTGCATATTTCCTAAAACATGCAAGGGTGCGTTCAAACCTAAATATAGTCGTTCATCAATAACCAGAAGAGGAAACTCTTGATACTATCTCTTCCAACGGATAGTTTTTCAAAGAGTGACCTTGGAGAAGTTGCCTATAAATACCAGTGACCTTAACCATTGAAAGGTTACGGGAAATTAAAGCAACTCCAGAGCTCATTCGTATTATTGCAAATTGAAGCACTCGAAAAACCTAAGATTTTCCAAGTGTTTCACATTGAAGAGAGCTAATTCACTAAGCCTATATTTGATATATATCCAAAGGTTAGTAGAGATATCCTAGCCTTTGTATTTGTACTTATTGTAAAAGGATAAATCACCCTAGTTGGAAACCAACCCAACCCAAACCCTTTTATTAGGTAGTTTGAGTGTGTGTGATTGTTGGTGAGAAAGAATTGTAAGGAGCAAGTAAGCTACAGTTGAGTCAGCCAGAAAGCTCTAGAGGAGAAGTGAGTAAGCTGTTTTAGACAGTCAGAAAGCTTATGTGTGTTGAGTTAGTAAGCTGCAGTAGTCAGCCAGAAAACTCAAGTAGAAAAGTTAGTAAGCTGCTGTGTTCAGCCTGAAAACTATAGGTGATAATGTGTTAAGGAATTTCTCTGAAGATCAGAGAGAGTGGATGTAGGAGCTTTGTCTCTGAACCACTATAATTCGCTGTGTTGTTTGCTTTCTCTTTTGCATTTTATCTGCTGCATATTTTCACTGAAAGCATACTGATTTTCCTGATATTCAGTTGGAAACAATCCACTGAACCTGCATTAAACTAATCACAACCTTAACCACTGTTTTACTAAGGAAGAGATTTTCAGCAATATAAAATGAGTATAAACTTAGGGCCAACACATTCCGCACTCTTGATTAGCTAGGATAGATAGTTACCAAACTGAATCAACTCTATCTGAGTATTCAGTAAGATAATTATCTGATCCAAGCTTCTCAGGACCTCTGATAAAACTCAGGATCAGTTGGGCTAATCTGAAGCTTCTGAAAGCTGCTCAGGATCACTGTCTCAGTAGACTTTGACTCAGGGCAATCTGTGCTTCTCAGGGTAAAATTCTCAGGACATCCCGACCCTTCTGATCTCAGTAAAGAAAAAGTTTTAAAAACACTGAACACGTGTATTGCCCCCATACACGTGTAAGACTCATTTGCACCGGGACCAACATCAAATCATGACGACACCGGATGGAAACACTAGATGCCCAGACATCCCTGTCGTGGACTAGAAACGAAGACGTTGCGGTGGACAAGTAACGCAGATGCCGCAATCGGATCTCTATTTTTTCGATCTGTGGAGGAGGACGATCAAGGTAGCGAAGATGACTGGAAAAGGCAATGATCAAAACCCTAGATCAGTGTACGAATTGAAGTTTTCCTCGTATAGTTTGAAACCCTGGACCGGAGGTGTTGGTGGTGTTGATCTAGGGTTTGGCCTCTGTTTGGTGGTGGTGGTACGAGAAGAGAAGAGAAAGAGACATTGTAGAAGGGTATCATTTCTCCAACGACGAAGCACAGTACACTCTAGATCTGCGTCTGGATCGGGGGATAAGACCATCACCAGATCGATAGCGGTGATTTTTTATTGTGCCGCGGTGGAGGTAGATCATGCGCCATTGAACGAGGAAGCTGCGGGGTGTTGGCGGAATAGGAACTTTGTTTTTTTGGTGGTTGTGGTGGTGCAGCGACGGCGGTGGTGTCGCTGCGGCAACGACAATGGTCCTGATTCATTTATGTACTGAAGGCTGTGTTTTTTTGTCCCGATCTTTTTCTTTTTTTTTTTTCTATCTATGGTGATTTGTGTTGAGAGACATTTTTAGATATATGGTGTGAAGAAAGGAGTGAAAGGGTGAAGATGTGTGGTAAAGAGGTGTTAGATGCCGGTGATTTTCGTCGGGAGATTGGAGTTTTAGGAGGATAACAACTTTGTTCGTAGAAAATTTGGATTTTTAATGTTTAGTTTGAGATTTTTTTTTGGTCTCTGGTTGATTAAACAACCTAAGTGAATTTAAGATTTATTATTCTAGGATATGTTTGGGGTTATTTTTTAAAATTCCCTGCATAGGTGTCATTACTTTAACAATGCATTTTATGTGCAAATATGCATTTTTTATGAACAATGCATTATTTTGGACATATATGCATTTTTATCTTTTAATAATGCATATTATGTACACATATGTATTATTGTGAACAATGCATATTTCTATATGTCCGCTGTGTTTTGATGCTTCAGAGACACATGAGCACATTCTCTCCGAATGCAGGTTAACTCGTTCCCTTTTTACTTCTATCTCTGATATTTTTGGCATTCAGCTACGCTATGATATAGGTTTCTCCAGCTTGGTTTTACAGGCTCAACAGGTCACTCAGAGCAAGCAGATCAGAAACCTTTGGCGTTTGACCTTTGTTACCACTGTCTGGGCCATTTGGTCCACTCGCTGCAAAGCTGTTCATGACGATGTCCTGCCTTCTCATCATGGGTGCATGACCTTGATTCTCAGTCTGGTTCGGGAGGCACAAAATTTTCAAATTGGCATGATGCAGGGAATTGATGATTTGGCGATCTGCCGGAGACTCCGTGTTCCCAGCGTCCCGAAACCCCGAAGCTGACCACTGTTGTTTGTTGGAGACCGCCACCTCCTGGTTGCTATAAGCTGAATGTTGATGGAAGTGTGGAGACGGGACGTACTTATGCTGGTTATGTTGTGAGGAACTCGAGAGGTATGTTTGTTGCTGCTTTTTCGATTACTTTAGGGCATGGAGTTGCCCTAGATGTAGAGATATTGGCTAGCATGCATGGGGTGGTTTTTGCTCGAGCCAGGGGTTGGACAAATCTCTAGGTCGTATTGGATAGTGAGATCGCAATCAGAGTTCTCGCAATCAGAGTTCTTACTAGAAGCGGGAGAGATCTCCCTCGGAGGATTAAAGCCTGTTGGCCTAAATTTGCAGATGCTCGTCAGCATGTTTCACTTCACGCCTCCCATATTTACAGAGAAGGGAATTCTATTGCTGACTCGTTAGCTAAACTTCACACTGATCATGTATGGATCGGGGGTTGTCCCGATTTCATTAGTAGCTTATTATATACTGATATGAATAAGGATTACTTCCGTATTTCGAAGTAATTCTTTGTTTTAGAGGAGTTTCCCTTTTTCCCTTCGCTGGTGGTTTTGCCCCAAGGGGGGTTTTACCTCAGCAAGGTTCTTAGTGGGGCTCCGACCTCTGGTACGACTTGTGTACTTATGGTTCTAGAATTTTTTTTTATTTTTTTTATTTTAGGTTCTTGTTTATTGGTCTATGAACCATGCATTTTTTTTGTTCACATATGCATTTTCCTGGGCCCAAACTAGCAATTGCATTAATGTAAAATAAGGCACGGAAATTGAAGGTCCCGACAAGAAAAGGCCCGAAAATAGTAAAGAAGGCCCGGAAAAATCAAATAAGGTATCTAAATTAAGGAACTGGAAAAATCAAGGGCTTGAAAACTATTTTTAAAAAAATTAGATATTAATTATTATTTCTAATAATAAGAAGAAAAATTATGTCAATTCAAATTTAATTATCTGGAAATATCTAATTTTCTTCTTGTTATCATTTATTTCTTAAAATTTTTTAAATTGGGAAAAATTTGATGAAAACAACATTGGTAAAAAGGTTGCAGGTTTAGCACCCCACATGAGGTTGACAAAAGCAAAAATGTGCAATATAATTTTGCTTTTTGGCGTGCAAATAGCATAGTTGGGAGCAAAATAGGTAAACAATACACTTTTTTTTTTTTTTTGAAGTGAGTGGTAAGAAGTTTTAAATCATGTACCTAGTAGTAACTTTAAAGCCTCAATTGTACTTATTAGCCACCGAGGCACACTCTCTGCAACATATCTTTTATATCTTTAGTCAGTTCGGTGGTAGAATTCTCTATCTCCATGTTGTACGCCATAACTATCATCCTAGTTGTTCTTCATAGGACATTTTTCTAAATTTTCCTTTGAAGGAACCAATGTGATTTCATTATTTGTGACAGGTATCCGAATCGGTTACATTTATGTTGGAAAATGTACAAAGAGAATGTGAATGTGTAACTCTTTCCCCGTTTCCCTCTTTATAAAATGAAGCCCAGGTGGTTTCGTGGGATAATTCTAATCTCAAATAATCGATTGTTTGGTTCGCTGGATGATGGTTCAGGATAGATGTTCATCTCGAATACAAAAATGTGTTATATCCCCATATTGAGAGATTGATCTATCACATATGAAATGTGGGATAAAATCTATCTCAAATACAATATTACCATATTGAATAGATTCATAAGAATGAATTGTGATTTTTTTAATTTAATTTAAGAGCATTTATGACATTTCAATAGGTATCTCACCTAATCTTTCAATCTAAACACAAATATTAATTTTCAGTGCATGATAAAAAAAAATCATGTAGCCTAAACATATTTTTTTTTATTCAAACAATTCATTCTAATCCTACTCAATCATATCACAACTAATTCATTTAGTCATATGAAGCAAATGATGCTTTAAAATATGCAGAACAAAAATAAAATAAAATCAAATAGATGAAAGGGTGTGGCTATTCACACCCACTAATTTACTTAGTTCACCTACTACTAAGTTAACCCACCATATATTTTAATTAATAAAAAAAATTACAACTAAATATTTGCACCTACTTTATTAATTAAATATACACACCGCCATGAAAACATTCTTCATAATTTCCTTTGGGTTGCTTCTATAGAAACCCTAAATCAATGTTCTTCAATACAACAATTAAACTCCTCAGGTTTTTTTTTTTTTATGAAATTGAACAATGAAACTGTGTCTATTGAGTTAAAAAAATGGCACCACAGTCCATGGAATTATTACAGGTGTTGGCATAAGCATGAACAAACCCACACCCCAATTCCAATTATGTTCGCACTGTAGCACAACCCCCACCCACCCCAGCCCCCGCTGACCCAACCCCCAAATCACATATTGTTGGAAGCAAAAAAAAATTAAAACAAGTGACTCTCGATCAATAAGAAAAAATGTAGGATTAATTTCTGTGATTCGGTTTAATTCACTACTATTCTTCGACTTCCAATTCTGAAGTATTTTAAGGTTTATATTTTATTTATTTTTTCCTGATGTAGAAGAAAGATGAAGAGCGTGAGATTTTGATGTGAATATGAAAGTGAGGTAATGTATTTAGTAAATTTATTGTTTATTTTTCTAAAAATAAAAGGGGTGTATTGGTATTTTTCGTTTAGAATTTTTTTGTTAAAAAGAAAAATGGGTGAACTAAGCAAATTCTTGGGTGTGATTAGTCGCGCCCTAGATGAAAATACAAATCACAAAAACCACAGTGGAACTCTCTCTCCTATATGGTGGATCACAATCTCTCTATATTTTAATAGGACAACTAGGCATTCGTCCGGATAGCTTTAGCACTTTTGATTGGACGAATCCAATCGGATGTGGTCATTATTAAAGTGATTAAATAGGTGAGATATCATAATTACATAAGATAAAATTATATATATATATATATATATATATATATATTGGCAGGTTTGGTTTTATCAATCTTCAGGATCCTAGCTTTGTAGTGTTGGGAGAGATTCTTGATTTTTATATTTTCCGTCAGATTATCTCATTATGTAGTATATTTTTTTGCAATTATAATATTAATTAAAGTGAAGCTATTTTAGTGGCTGAAATTAATTAATGGACTGTATAATCTTAAACGCGGAAAATAATAACCGGGAGCCATATTAACAGTAATATTAATATGTGTTAAGATGAATAGTGCAATATTAATTATGTAGTGGGATTAATTAATATTTATGGGCTTGAATAATATTGTGGCTCAATATTGGAAATTCAAGGTCCATTGAAAGGTCAAATCTTAATTCTCCTAAAGGCCCCCCAAGTAGCCCAAATATAATGTCCAATAACTGAAAAAGGTGTTTAAAATTAAATAAAATATTGTTGCCTATTTTTCCCTAAATTTTCGAAAATAAATAAATAAAGAGGGAGAAAGATTTTCTTTGAATTTTGTTATGGAATGAGGATAAATATTCTTGGAATACAAGCTTATCTCATTAAATTCAAGAAAACTCCCACTTGGCCATTTATTTGTGTTTTTCGAAAATTATGAGTAAAATAAGGAAGTAAAGATTTTCTTGATTTTCTTGAAAAGGTATTATGGAAGATATGTATTCTTGGAATACAAGAATATCTCATAAATTCAAGAAGATCCCAATCTTGAAAATCTTGGCCCTTATTTTTCAAAAATATACATAACAAAAGGAGGTGAGATTTTTGTGGAATATTTTAAATATGGAGAAAAAGAATATATGAGATATATTTAAGATTTCTTGGAGATCAAGAAAAAGATTTTTCCATCTTATTCACACACAAAAAATCGGCCACCACCCTCTCTATAAATAGGGGGTGAATTTTTCATCCCCATGCAATTCCATGTGTTGGAAAAATTAGAAATCCACAAAGGTGGTGCAACATAATTTTAATTTTCCTATTGTTAAATTGTTCGAGAGCATCCTTCCACCGGATTGTTGAACAAGGACGAGGGAATACTTGAGAAGGTTCTTTGGGTTTGTTCGTGTGAACGGGATATCCATCTTCTCAACGGTTGTCACTCCGAGAGGTTAGTCCACGTAAACTCCTAGCAATTCCGCATGCGTAGGATTTATGTGACGAATTTGTATGCATGATTTGTTGTTGAATTATTATTTGAATTAATATAGGATTAATTCATGCTAGTAATAATTGTTAGAATTAAATTTGTATTTAAATATTCATCCCGAATAGATCCGGGCAATCCATTCCCCAACAACTGGTATCAGAGCCTTGGTTTCGGGCTCTGAATTTTAAATTGTAATTTAATTCGTTTTTTCATTAAATTTGGAATTGGATAATAGAATTGCTAGATCGTTTTTGCAGGTATCCAATTGTCATGATATTTGATGAATGTTTATTTATGCATGCATAAAAATTGTGGTTTTTAATTCGATTCGAATTCGTTTTGCCTCGTGAGAAAATCCACGAGTAGATTAGGATTTGTTTGATTGGATCAATGTAATAGACTAGTCTAGATCAAGATTTATTTATTTTGTAAATAAATTGTAACCGGATCGGGAACGAAGACGAAGAATTAAAGATGGGCGACCAAGTGCTCGGATGTATGCGAGCCAAAGCACGAGGTGCTAGGCTGTCACGTACGGGGCTTGCCTAAAACACTCGGCCCACGCAGGCAAGCCCAGCGTGGTAGAAGCAACGCGGGACATGGGCAGGCGGATCTTGAGGCGGAGGGTGGGGGGGACGGGCGGGACGCGACGCTTGTCTTGGGCCGAGGGCTCCCAAGGGTTCTTGGGTGGAGTTGGGGGGCCAAGACGCAGGCGCGTGCGTGGATCCGTGCACACCGCCGAGCCGCCGAGCTACTGGGGGGATGGTCGGTCGACGCTGGGCGTCTTGCGGCCAAGCGCCTGCGGATACGTGTTTTGGGCCGTGAGCTACCCAGTGCTGGACGTCGTCTCGGACCTAGACGGAGGACGGTTTTAAAGAAAATGTTGCGGTCGAGTGGGAGCCTTTCGAGATGAACGATGAGTGCTACGAAGATGATTTCTTAAGATCAAGTCAGGACAAAAATTAACCGTGACAATTGGATATATGTGCCCAATATGTTTAATTTTTTGTTTTGATGTTTGCTTTATTTTTGGTGCTTATTTAATTTGTTTAAATATGCGATGCATGAGAAATTATTTTGGCAAAATTTCACTTTCGAAAATTACTAAGTATGTTTTGAAAATAATTAATTGACAACTTTATTCCGGACAATAAAATAGAATTAATTTTGACCTCCATGATTTATTTATTTGTGAATTCTTTTGAAGAAATTCCCCCCACGGGACGGCCAAAAGGTGGTTTTCACATGAATAATTTCGAAGGGATGATTGTGGATTATTATTAGTGGCGACGATGACCCTCCCCACGAGGCTCGTTCAAAGCGAAATATAATTCTGTATTTAATCATGGTTATTACTTAGGTATAAAATTGATATGCATATACTTCCCCGAAGTCCCTGTCAATTTTATATTGGTTATGTGGGAGCCAACTATTAATCTGGACATTAAAGGTTTGTAACTGTTCTTGTTTGTAACCTGCTTGAATGTGTTTAAATAATGACCCACCCCACGTGGCTTATTTAAACTGTTTTGAGATGTTGGCTGATGCATGTTCATATTTTTTGGAGATTTTAGTATGATTCATGTGATCGAATTATGTGATAATTTTGTGCTTATGCAATCGTTATTTATTTCAGTTCAGCATGCGCAACCTTTTAATCCACTGTTCAATATACTTAAAGACAATTTACTTACTGGTGAAAACTTCGTTGATTGGAATCAAAAACTTACTGTTGTCCTCATTGCACAACATCATAACTGGGTTCTTACTGTCCCAAAACCCAAAAAGCCTACCGACAAGTCTAGCAAAACGGATAAGAAAGATTATGCTGACTGGCTGCGTTTAAATGAGATGGCTAAGTGCACCATGCTGGCTTCTATGTCATATGTGTTGCAACATCAGCATCAAAACTTTGAAACTGCTGCAGAAATCATGACAAGTCTTAAAGCGATGTTCCAACATCAGAACCGTGTGGCTCATCAGATCACCATGAGGGACATGCTCTCTATGAAAATGGTGGAGGGAATGCCCGTAAGGGAGCACGTTCTCCAGATGATGGCTCACCTCAATAAGCTTGAGGTACTTGGTCTGAATATGACATCGAGACCCAGATCGATTTCATACTCCACTCCCTGCCGAAAAGTTTTGAACAGTTCAGGCTGAACTACCAAATGAAAAATCAAAAGTTCACATTGACTGATCTGTTGCAAGCTTTGGTCTCAGCAGAGGGGATATTGGGGCAACAGAGCCAGGCCTTGATGGCAAAAGGTCCATCCTCTTCTTCTAGGCCAAAAGGTGGTAAGAACAAGAAGAAGACAAAAGACCAAAAGCAAGTGAACTCAAGTGTGACCAAGGGCAAAGGAGGGTTGAAGGGAGATGGAGGAGTAAAGAAGCCAGCTAAGGGGAGATGTTTTAACTGCGGTGAGAAAGGACATTGGAGGTCAGCCTGTTCCAAACCTAAGAGGATTGGAAAGAAAGGTAGTTCTCATACACTAGTTGTTGAAACTTGTTTAGCGGCGTATGCTACCCATTTATGGGTAGTGGATACGGGATCCACTGATCATGTTTACTTCACTTTACAGGGGTTCAAGCGGACCCGACAACTTAGTGGAAGTGAGATCCTCATCACACTGGGCGATGCTACGAGAGTAGCAGCTGAAACAGTGGGAGAAGTGCGGTTGTCTTTTGAAGACAAAGTTTTAATTTTGAGAGATGTTCTTTACGTTCCTAGCTTTAGAAAGAATTTGATTTCAGTTTCTAAACTTTTTCTTGATTGATATTCGGTTACTTTTAATAAAGCTGTTACCATTACTCTTAATAATGAGTTTATCTGTCATGGAACGTTGTCGAATAATCTCTACATGATTAACTGTGCACATCACTCACAAATTGCATCCTATAACACATCGATTGTTTCGAGTAATAAAAGAAAACGTTCATCAGAAGTGAACGAAACACTTCTATGGCATCTGAGACTAGGTCATATTAATCCAAAAAAGGATCCAAAGGCTGGTTAAGAATGGTTCATTGGAGTCTCTCAGGGTTGAACCATTTCCGACTTGCGAATCATGTTTGGAGGGTAAAATGACCAAGAGGGCATTTGGAGCCAAGGGGAATAGAGCCAAAGAAGTGTTGGAAATCGTTCACACCGATGTATGTGGTCCAATGTCAATCAAAGCAAGAGGAGGTTATGAGTATTTCGTTATTTTTATCGATGATTACTCAAGATATGGATATGTTTACCTTATGACACATAAATCTGAGACCTTTGATAAATTCAAGGAATTTAAGGCTCAAGTAGAGAATCATAGGGAGAAACGTATCAAGTGGCTACGATCTGATCGTGGAGGCGAGTACCTCAGCGATGAAATTTTGAACTACGTGTCTGATGAAGGGATTGTATCCCAGTTGACTGCACCCGGAACCCCTCAACAAAACGGGGTTGCAGAACGATGAAACATAACTCTTTTAGAAATGGTCAGATCGATGATGAGTTATGCGGATCTACCCAAATCATTTTGGGGTCATGCCTTGAAAACATCGGCTTACATTTTGAATTTGGTGCCATCCAAATCGATTCCCGAAACCCCTAAAGAATTGTGGGCCAGGCGCAAGCCCAGTTTAAGACATATGAAAATTTGGGGGTGTCCGGCATACGTGTTGGACAAGGAAGCCGGCAAGTTGGATCCATGATCGGATTAAGGTTGTTTATAAGGTACCCCGAGGGAACGAAAGGGTGCATGTTCTATGGTCCCGAAGATCAAAAGGTGGTAATCAGTACGCACTTTAGATTCTTGGAAGAAGACTATATGAACGATAAAAAGTCCAGAAGTGAGATTACCTTGGATGAGCTAAGGGGGCTTACCTCGATGCCAACAATACAAGTTGACATACCAAACGACACACTTACACAACTGGAACCTCGTCGTAGTGGGAGGGTCGTTAGACAACCCGAGAGATTCATGGGGATAGGAGAGTCGTCGGACTTAGTCCCCGGTGAAAATGAATCAGACCCATGGAATTACAATGAGGCAATCCAAGACAAGGATGCGAGTTCTTGGCAGACGGCAATGGAAGTCGAGATGGGTTCTATGGATTATAATAAGGTGTGGGAGCTAGTCGAACCACTTAATGGGGTCAAGCCCATTGGGTGCAAGTGGGTATACAAGAGAAAAAGAGGACCGGACGCGAAGGTAGAAACCTTCAAGGCTAGACTTGTGGCAAAAAGATATACTCAGAAAGAAGGGATCGACTATGAGGAGACCTTTTCGCCTATGGCTATGATCAAGTCCATCCGTATTCTCTTGTTGATAGCTGCACATCTGGATTTTGAGATCTGGCAAATGGATGTCAAGTCAGCTTTCCTTAACGGAAGTCTTGAAGAAGAAATCTATATGCAGCAACCCGAAGGCTTCATTGAAAAAGGCCAAGAAAATCTAGTTTACAAGCTCAAGAAATTCATTTATGGACTAAAGCAAGAGTCGCGTGCTTGGAACCAATGTTTTGATCAGGTTATAAAGTCTTACGATTTTGATCAAAACAAGTTCGAAAGTTGTGTGTATAAGAAACATGTCGGAACTGCATTGGTATTCTTAGTACTATACGTAGACGATATTCTGCTCATCGGAGACGATGTAAAGGTATTGTCAGACGTAAGGGCATGGCTGTCAAAACAGTTTGATATGAAGGACTTAGGGGAAACCGGTCACATCCTAGGGATCAAAATCACTCGAGATCGCATGAAAATGATGATAGGCTTATCGCAAGCTTCATACATAGATACTGTCTTGAAGCGATTCAGCATGCAAGATTCCAAGAAAGGTTTTGTACCTTTCAGACATGGAATACATCTATCTAAAGAAATGTGCCCGAAGACGAAAAAGGAGATAGATGACATGAAGGGTGTTCCTTATGCTTCGGTTGTCGGAAGCCTCATGTATGCAATGCTGTGCACGAGGCCAGATATCTGCTTTGCCGTTGGAATGGTAGAAAGATATCAGAGTAATCCGGGGAAAGAACATTGGACTGCAGTTAAAAACATTCTGAAGTATCTGAAGAGAACTTGCGATATAAAGTTGGTTTATCAGTTAGACAGTCTGATTCCTATCGGTTACACGGACTCGGATTTCCAATCAGACTTAGATTCCAGAAAATCTACCTCGGGTAGTGTGTTTTGCATGGGGGAGGATCCATGATATGGAGAAGCGTTAAGCAGAAATGCATCACAGATTCTACCATGGAAGCCGAGTATGTAGCTGCTTGCGAAGCAGCGAAGGAAGCGGTTTGTCTCAAGAACTTCCTAATGGACTTGGACGTAGTTCCGAATTTGCCCAGCACAATCACGATCTATTGTGATAATGCCGGAGCAGCACAAGGCCAGCAAACACATTGAAAGGAAATACCATCTTATACGAGAAATCGTTAAGAGAGGAGATATAGCGGTGGCAAAGATCGCGTCATATGACAACCTAGTAGATCCATTCACAAAGGGTCTGCCTCAGAATACATTCGAGAGACATGTGGAAGGAATGAGTGTCAAGACCGTTGTCAATCTGCTTTGAGTATATGTGGGAGAGATATTATTAGGTTCGTGTAGGTGACATTAGATGTCACGTGTTGTTGTATACTTAAAAGCAGACTTTGAGTATAAGTGGGAGATTGTTGGGGTTATACTGGAAAGTATGTTTTTACTTTGTATAACAAGACTGAATTTTGGGCTTATTTGCTGAAATAAATTATTTATCACTGGTGCTTTAAATATCATTGAATGTTACATATATTTACTGCATACATGTTCAATAATAAGTACATGTTACATTGTAGTTAATTTAGTAATACCAGATCACAGAAGATTAAATTAACAGTCCCTTGTAACTAAAAGTACGGAATTCACAACCCAGATGGAAATGAACAATCCATCGTGAAAGGTTGAAGTGTAAGGCTCAGATTGGTTTGTCTTGACCAAGAGATTGCACTAGTGCATTATGATGCGATGAAGAGGACCTACATGAGGATAAATTCTTCAGAACTGAATACAAAAGAATTAGACCTCAGTGGTTAGTTATTTCTTAATCTCCGTCCCTTAAATAGGATCGTGTGGAATTAATAACTATTGCTTTGACTTACGATGGGTAGAGAATCAATGAGATTTAATACCTTGTATCTTGGGCAATATTATTAGTTACATGACGATTGCTAAGATTTAATACGGAGAATCGGTGTGCAAGTGCGTCTTGTTTGATTAGTCCCCTTGGGAGGCTCAGAAGTTTTATCATATAAAATTTTGCATGTAGAATTAGTTTTCCGGTATGGATAATAATGTTGAGTCATTCCTGAACCAAGGAAAAAGATATTAATTACAGTGAAGCTATTTCAGTGGCTGAAATTAATTAATGGATTGGATAATCTTAAACGCGGGAAATAATAATCGGGAGCCATATTAACAGTAATATGGGTTAAGATGGATAGTGCAATATTAATTATGTAGTGGGATTAATTAATATTTATGGGCTTGAATAATATTGTGGCTCAATATTGGAAATTCAAGGTCCATTGAAAGGTCAAATCTTAATTCTCCTAAAGGCCCCTCAAGTAGCCCAAATATAAAGTCCAATAACTGAAAAAAGTGTTGCCTATTTTTCCCTAAAATTTTGAAAATAAATAAATAAAGAGAGAGAATGATTTTCTTTGAATTTTGTTATGGAATGAGGATAAGTATTCCTGGAATACAAGTTTATCTCATTAAATTCAAGAAAACTCCCACTTGGCCATTTATTTGTGTTTTTAAAAAAATATGAGTAAAATAAAGAAGGAAAGATTTTCTTGATTTTCTTGAAAAAGTATTATGGAAGATATGTATTCTTGGAATACAAGAATATCTCATAAATTCAAGAAGATCCCAATCTTGAAAATCTTGGCCCTTATTTTTCGAAAATATCCATAACAAGAGGAGGTGGGATTTTTGTGGAATATTTTAAATATGGAGAAAAAAAAAATGGGATATATTCAAGATTTCTTGGAGATCAAGGAAAAAAATTTTCCCATCTTATTCACACACAAAAAATCGGCCACCACCCTCTCTATAGATAGGGGATGAATTTTTCATCCCCATGCAATTCCATGTGTTGGAAAAATTAGAAATCCACAAAGGTGGTGCAACATAATTTTATTTTTCCTTTTGTTAAATTGTTCGCGAGCATCCTTCCACCGGATTGTTGAACAAGGACGAGGGCATACTTGAGAAGGTTCTTTGGGTTTGTTCGTGTGAACGGGATATCCATCTTCTCAACGGTTCACTCCGAGAGGTTAATTCACGTAAACTCCTAGCAATTCCGCATGCGTAGGATTTATGTGACGAATTTGTATGCATGATTTGTTGTTGAATTATTATTTGAATTAATATAGGATTAATTCATGCTAGTAATAATTGTTAGAATTAAATTTGTATTTAAATATTCATCCCGAATAGATCCGAGCAATCCATTCCCCAACAGTGTCAATATATCTACATTTTTTTTTACAGATATTATTGGAATCATTGTCAAAGCTAGCAAATTGTCACTTAAGTCTTTATTTATTACTTATTCATAAGTTTATATATGAAATACGTTTATTTTTTTATTCCAAAACATGTTGTTGTGTTCGATATAATAAATCATGATTAATCGAACACGTAAGAGCGACACGTGTAATATCTATTAAAATAATCATGCTCAGTGGACAAGTATTCGCTACTCAGATCAGGAAAGAGGAATCGAATGAGGCAAATCGAAAAGACTCAGAACGCCAAAAGGCTCAGATATCCTGAGGGTCAGTATGCTCGCAGCTCAGATATCCTGAAAGGCTCAGATATCCTGAGGGTCAAGATATGCTCGTATTTCGAGATATCCGATGGTCGATATCGATGGTCAAGATGCTTTCATGCTTCAGATATCCTGAAAGACTCAGATATCCTGAGGGTCAGTATGCTCTCAGCCCAGACATCCTGAAACCCTCAGATATCCTGAGGGTCAGTATGCTCGCAACACAACATTCTGAAGACTCAGGCATCCTGAAGGGTCAGAGTGCTCGACCCTCAGATATCCCGAAGACCCAAACATCCTGAGGGCTCAGTATACTCGAGGAGGACAATATTCCAGCATGAAACTGACATGGTTAAAGGGGCGAACAAAGTATCCAACCGAGCAAAAGATTAATTTGGACGACCAAAAGAGTGTCTTACAGACAAGTAAGCTCTAAGATCAATCTAGAAGACGAAGTTGGGAACGTGGCAATATCACCTGGATTCTTGCATGATCCGAAGTCTCCAGCTCATGCTTGCCAACCCAGCTCATGCTTATCGGAGTGCGATAAAAGGAAGAAAAAAGAAGAAGAAAAGGGTTGAGAGAAAAGTTTCCTAGAAAAAGCTACACCCACACAAGAAATTCTCCAGAGAGGTGAGGAACGGAAAAATCCGAGTGATTATCCGCATACACAGAAACCCTAGCATTCACATGCTAACTCTCCAAATTATCTTCATCTGTAACGATTCATCTTCATAAGATGTATCAAATATTGTACTTGTAAAGCTCGTAATACCACATCCTGGCTTGGTATGCCCCCAGAGTAGTCATTTCTTGACGAACTGGGTCAACAAATTCATCTTATTTACAATTTATTTTACACGTGCATGTTTTGTTTGTGAGTCGTTCCCAAATTAGCCACATAATACTCTTCGTAAAAAATGACTCGCGACAACTGGCGCTAGAAGGAGGGTACTTCACCAAAAAACCAACCCATACATAAACCCTTAGTGAGCCGAGGCAGAAAAAAGAAATATAATGCCTCAATCTAGGAACACACAAACAGAGAGGTCAGGGCAAAGTCGACCTCATGATCGGAAAGAGGCTCAGCGCCAGCCTCATAAAGATCAGGGAGTGGAGATTACCAATTTCGAGGATATTGCAAATGACCCCGCGGCCACAACAAGGGCCATCACTTTCTTGCTACGAGCGCAGAAAGAGAGGGCTGAAAAAGAGTTGGCCAAGTTAGGAACTCGAGAACATGAAGAGCGACGCTCGCGTACACCTGATAGCGAGCAAGTTAAAAAGAAAATTGTGAAGCGGGCCAGTAAAAAAACCGATGACACGTCTGATGATGAACAGCCTCAAAGGTCGAGACCATCAGCGTTTGGACGTTTGAGGCTCTCCGCCAAAGACCGAATCGAAAATAATAGGCGGCAGGATTCAGGAAAGGAACAGCCAATAAAAATGCCCGCACATTCAGATCTTCATGATCATCCGCAGGCCGAACAAAAATCGGCGGGAACAAAATTATATATCCATCATCGATTGGGTAGTCAAGCACGGACTTGGAAAGGGGGACTGCCCCATCACGAGCATGACCTACTGGGTCCTCATGATGGGAAATAGCCCCGATCCAAATCTGTCAGTTCCACAAAACTCGCGGAAATGCAAAAAGCCATCGAGGGTTTACAGGCCGACCTGGCCGCGACCAAAGGCCACCCTCGAGCGAGCACAATACCCTGCTCGCCATTATCACCGGCTATCATGGCGGCTGAAATACAAGAGAAAGTAGCGAAGTCCCGACCGCCAATTCCCATATTCCATGCTGAGTCTGACCCTCATGTCCATCTCAGCAAGTACTCAGATTTTATGATCGTGATGGGGGCCACAGACGCAACACAGTGCCGATCATTCCCCATGACTTTGGGTGATCGGGCACATAGATGGTTTTCTACTTTGCCAGCTACGTTTATCACATCTTTCACCCAATTGGGACAACAATTTCTGTCCCACTTTTCATCCATGTGTGCTCGCCCTGCGCCAAAACAAAGGTTGGCGCATTTCTCCCAACTAAAAGGTGAGTCTGATCGAGCATACATAGAAAGATTTGATAAATGTTTGTATGATGGAGTCCCCGTCGAAGAGGATGCCAAGATCCTCGCGGTGGTCGGGGGCCTGACCCTGAATACTGATATGTGGAAGGCCATGCACCAAGACTGGCCGAACACATACCCAGAATTCCGATAGCGAGCGGCCAAAATTATAGCCATGCAAGATTTGTTCGCCCAATCACGATTGGGTCAGGAACCAACAACTAGGAAAGTTTTCTGGAAGAAAGTGATGAATGAAGGGGGGTACAAACCCCCAGGCTCATTCAAACCATTCGAAGAAAGATCAGAAGCAAACGCCCTACGAAGTCTTTTGGGCGTTTCAGCGGAAACAATCTTTAACCAAATCAGAGATTGGGACATGTTGGAAAGGCCAAGAAGAATCATAATGGATAAACATCGGCTTAATGCTTCCAAATATTGTAACTACCATGAGTACATTGGGCACAATACAGAGAATTGTCGCGACTTACTCTGCCAACTTTGGAAGCTATACGAAGAAAATCGTCTTACCCAATTCCTAAAAAAGCCAGCGAGCAGAGACTCTCGAACAGAAAAAACAGAAGATCGAAGGGGTAAGCGAAAAGCCGAACAAACATCTGACAGCGATCCCGAAGAATCATGCAAGAGGTTCGAATTATCTAAAAGAGGGCCTCCTACTGTGGGAAGAGGTCGAGAAAGTCAAGAGATTCACATCATACGTCCTGAATATGGTCCAGTGGGTGGATGTTATCAGGCACCAACATTATCGAACAGACGAAAAAAGATGGAGATGCGTGCCATGCAAAGCATCCATCAAGTGAAGGTGGCGAGCACATCTAGCACGCCACCTTCTCACCAAATTATGTTTTCAGAAGACGATCTCGACGGAATCATAACTCCCCACAATGATGCCTTAACCATCAGTGCTCGACTCCTCGGGTTGAAGGTGCACCGCCTCCTGGTTGACACCGGAGCGTATGCGAACATTTTGTTCGTCAACACCCTTCACCAGATGGAAAAGCAAGTTGGGGACTTGAGCAGTTATATTGAACCATGTGATCATACCATAATGGGTTTTGGGGAATCTGTAACCCGACCCTATGGCATGATTAGGTTAGGAGTCGAGTTAGAATCAACTCTGAATCCGGACATCCGACGAACTAGAATGCTAGATTTTGTAATCGTCGATGCTCCGTCAACTTATAACGGGTTTCTAGGTCGCCCGTTTATTCAGGAATTTAAAGCGGCCTATTCTACGTATTACTACTGTGTTAAATTTCCAACACAAGATGGAACGGTTAGCGTAAAAGGAGATCAGAAGAAAGCTCGAGATTGTTTGCTATCTTGTGCACCAGAAAAACAAAATATTGTCAACATGATGGAGCAAACATGGAAGATTGGTGAGTCAGGCCAGCGAGCAAATGCCTCGTCTCAATATCTTCCGACGAACATAAGTTTGACGAGCACAGCTCCTCGCGCGAACACAGAATGCGCGAACACAAAATCCAGGGTAGCAGCTCATGCCCCAGATCTCCTAGATCAAATGAATATTGATCCGCCGAACGAGCAAACGGACTTAGAACCTCGCATAGGCTTTGAACCCATGGAGGTTGATGACGAGCACCGGGGGTCCATTCAAGATCCTCGGTGGAAGCACAAAAGAAAGCGAGCAACACCTGTCGAACAACTGGAGTCCATCAACATCGACCCGAACAGACCCGAGTTAGAAGTGTTCATTGGTTCAGAATTACCTGAACCAATTCGAACAGAAATTATTGCTTATCTTCAAGCAAACTTGGATGTGTTCGCATGGTCGCACGAGGACATGGTTGGAATTGATCCAAAACATGCTTGCCACTCCCTCAACCTTGATCCAACACAAACTCCAGTTATCCAGAAGCGCAGAAAGTTTAGTCCGGAAAAATATGCGGCAATGAATAGTGAAATCAAAAAGTTGCTCGACAACAAACTGATTCGAGAGGTAAAATGCCCAAGATGGCTTGCGAACCCTGTGCTCGTTCGCAAGTCCAATGGATCTTGGAGATTATGTATTGATTTCACTAATTTAAACAACGCATGTCCGAAAGATAACTTCCCGATGCCGCATATCGATTATTTGGTCGATAATACAGCAGGCCATGAACTCATGACTTTCATGGATGCATTTGCTGGTTATCACCAAATACCCATGCACCCGGACGATCAAAAGAATACGGCATTCTACAGTGAAAAGAATATGTACTGTTGGCAACGCATGCCGTTCGGATTAAAGAATGCCGGAGCAACATATCAACGTTTGGTGAACAAAATGTTCGACGAACACATCGGCCGAACAATTGAGGTATATATTGATGATATCGTGGTAAAGAGCGAACATAAGGAAGACCACATCACCCACCTCACACAAACGTTCGATATACTCAGGAAGTACAATATGAAGCTAAATCCGAAGAAATGCAGCTTTGGGGTTCACTCAGGAAAATTCCTCGGACATATGGTCAGTCAACGAGGGATCGAAGCAAAACCAACAAAGATTCAAGCCATGCTCGATATGCAGGCCCCCAGAAATGTGAAAGAGGTCCAAAAGTTAACCGGACGTTTAGCTTCCGTAAGCCGGTTTATATCACGAACTGGAGACAAATGCAAACCTTTCTTTGATAAATTAAAGAAAGGGAAATTCCAGTGGACCGAGCATTGCCAAAATGCATTCGAATCATTGAAGCAGTACCTTGCAGATACTCAGACACTGTCTAAGCCTGTCCCAGGTGAACAACTCTATCTGTATCTTGCTGCATCCGAACATGCAATCAGTGTTGTGCTTGTACGAGCAGAAGGGACCATACACTTGCCCATTTATTATGTAAGCCAAGTGCTTAAGGAAGCTGAGCTCCGGTACCCTTCTTTAGAGAAATTAGCATATGCCCTCGTCATGAGTGTTCGAAAATTACGACCATATTTTTTCGATCACTCAGTCGAGGTACTGACCACTTTCCCATTGCGCCAAGTCCTCCATCGACCAGATACTGCCGGCAGATTACTCAAGTGGGAGGTGGAGTTAGGATAATTCGGCATTACGTTCGCTCCGCGAACAGCAATGAAGGGCCAGGCTATAGCCGATTTCATGGTCGAGTTGACATATCCTCAAATGCTCGAAAAAGCTATCGACCAACCATGGCATATGTATGTTGATGGCTCATCAAAAAGTTCAAGAGCCGGCAAAGGTAGTTCTCATCGCCCAACCAGCAAACATTCAACATGACCATCCGTTTTGATTTCCCAGCTACAAATAATGAAGCCGAATATGAAGCTTTGATCACTGGACTACAGATGGCAATGACAATGGGAATTCAGAGGCTGATGATTTATAGCGATCCTCAGATAATCGTTTATCAAGTGACAGGCGAGTACGAGGCCCGAGGCGAACAGATGGCTCAGTACCAGCAACTAGCGAAAGAGTTGCTCGAGCATTTCGAACAAGTTTTCATAGAACAATTACCACGATTGGGTAATTCATTCGCTGATGCTTTGGCACGCCTGGCAACAGCAGAAGGAGTGACGAACATAATGGACATTGTGGTCGTCACAACTTGTTCGCCATCAGTTCCCAGAGTTATGATCGCACAAGTGACAAGCGAACAAGAAACTTGGATGACTCCAATCCTGAGCTACTTACAAAAGGGATTTCTCCCTGAGAACAAGGCCCAAGCTACTCGCCTCAGATTACAATCTGCTCGTTATACTATCATAGACGAGCATTTGTATAAAAGAAGCTTCTCACTTCCACTGTTGAAATGTATTACTCCTAAAGAGGGTCGTGTACTTCTGGAACAAATCCATGAAGGAGTATGCGGAAATCATACAGGTGGGCTCGTCCTGGCGCACAAAATAATCAGACAAGGTTATTATTGGCCAACCCTCAAAAAAGATTCGCTCGCGTATGCTCGCGCGTGCCGTAAGTTCCAGGTACATGCTCCACTCATTCATAGCCCACCTGAAGAATTAGTGTCAGTTTATAGCCCATGGTCATTTGCTAAATGGGGGATCGATTTGATCGGCCCATTTCCTACTGGCACGTCGGGAGTAAGATATGCTGTAGTTGCCGTTGATTATTATACTAAACGGGCGGAAGCCAAAGCCATTGTCAAAATTACCGAACAAAGAATGTGGAATTTTGTTTGGAAAAATATCATTTATCGTTTTGGACTCCCCCAATCATTAGTAACTGATAACGGCAAACAGTTCGATGGAAGTGAATTCAGACAGAACTGTGCTCGCTGGGGCATAAAAAAGCATTATTCAACTCCGTATTATCCCAAGTCAAACGGACAAGTTGAAGCCGTTAATAAAATTATCAAGCATACCCTTAAGGCCAGACTTGATAATTCCAAGGGGGGTGGATGGGCTGAAGAGTTGCCTGAAATATTATGGGCCTATCGAACAACTTTCAGAACATCAACTGCGGAGACCCCGTTTGCCTTGGCATTTGGTGCGAAAGCTGTTATACCCGCATAAATCAAGATTCCAAGTCATCGAACAATGACTTTTGGAGAGCACATCAATGACCAGGCCCTCGCCCTGAGTGCAGACCTGTTGGAAGAAAGAAGGACGGAGGCTGATTTCAAGAATGCTATGTATAAAAAGAGATCAGAGAAGTTCTACAACTCTAAAGTCCGAACACGCAGGTTCAATGTGGGCGAGTTGGTTTTAAGGCGGGCAACGGGGGTATCAAGTGGTGTGTTCGGCCGAGCATGGGAAGGTCCGTTCAGAGTTACAGAACGTTTGCTAAATGGGGCCTATGACTTGGAAGACCTGAATGGAGTCCCATTGTCCTACTCGTGGAATGCGTCAAATTTGAAAAAATACTATCAATAATAGCGAGCATAGTCGGCCGAACAAAATCGTCCACACAGCTTTAGCGAGCATAGTGTTGGCCGAACAAAATCGTCCACACAGCTTTAGCGAGCATAGTGTTGGCCGAACAAAATCGTCCACACAGCTCTAGCAAGCATAATGTCGGCCGAACAAAATCATCCACACAGCTGAAGTGATCATAGTTGGCCGAACATAATGGCCGATATAGCTGAAACGAACACAAAGGGCCGAACATAATCAGCCATTCAGTTCAAACGAGTAGGACAATCCTGAAAGAAGATCACTTTATGTTCGACACATATTTTCAGGAAAAGAAATGCTGGCCAGCACTATCGAAAGACAGAAGATACGTGTGAGATCGAGTTGTCAACAAAAGATACGTATCAGAACGAATTGACAAGTGGTGGCAGCCAAGCAGGGATGAGTCAATCTTTAAGCGAGAGCTGTCTAAAAGCTGAACAGATGTCAAAAGGGGGAGCAAAAGTAAGAGCCAGCACTAGCTTGGGATAGTTCTATAAATAGGGGCATATTGATAGCTGGAAAAAGCAGAGAAAACACATATGAAGAAGAAAAAAGGAAAAATATTACAATTCTCAGGAGGAGGTTGGTTTAGTATGCCCCCAGATGTAGAAGAATCCAGCTCTCGATTCAGCAAACATTCAGCTGAATCGAGCATCTGTTTTGATACGAGCCTTTTACCCCATATACATCACGAGCACAGGTGGAAGCTCGTTGCCGGACTCAAGATGCTCGGCAGAGTTATGGTTGCCACTCCACGTTACTCACTGCTTATGCAGTAGTAAGTCATTAATCCCCTATGCATCCCCAAAATCTCCTCCGAAGGGGAGGGATGTCATAGTGTCCGCTCGAAGCAATATGCGGGCGCTGATGCTCAGGCATCTATTAAAGGGGACGGAATGGTGCGAGTTGAACATTTTGCTCGCACCTGATATAGGCGAGCAGGCATGCTCGCCACATGCTCATGTCCGCAGCCTCCCGCATAATCACAGCTTGTCCAGGAGGGACAAAAGCTTATGATGCTGCTGCTGCTGCTGCTCGAGCATGTTACTGAAGAAGGGTAGACAGGATGATGTGCCACATCCTTGTCAACATCAATTCTGCGGACAAGGTGAGGCCAGTTCGTGTCTACTCAAGACAAGGTCTAAATTCAAAACCCTAGTCTGATATCTATAGTTGTGTAATAGATTAGTCTTCTTCAAATATGAAGGTTGTAATAGAATACAAAGTGTTGCAAAAAGAAAAAGAAAGATATATGTACTTTTGTTCGCTAAGATTTTCTAGTTCAAGCCTATTTGAGGTCGCACCTAAGCCGGATGACCCGAACAAAGACGAACGAGCCCAAGTCTATGTTCACCTAACGAACGAGTTCGTACTCTGATTCCCGCAGCAAAAAGCGAGTAATGGGTACGCAGTCGCAAAAGATGACTCGTACTTACAGATACCCGTAGCACAAGCGGGTGATGAGTGCAGGGTCGCAGCTAAATAAGACGGCCCTAGTACGAAGTGATCGCACCTAAATAAGACGATCGCGCACCAAGAAAGGGGGGGTTCATAAAGTAACCCATCAGGTCGCACCTAAATAAGACGATCAACCGATTGCAATGTCAATAAGACAATCAAAACCGAAAAAAGTCAGGAGTGGGCATAGGCAAACCCAATGTTCGAATTCATTAAGAAGAAAAGGGGCAAAGACTGGAAAGCAACAAAGAAAACATCAAGCAACACAAGTATCAATTTTCATCCTCAACAATTATCAAACAATAAGGTTAGAGGAAACAGTTCAGTATGTAATTCATCCATTCAGTTGTAAATATGTTCGAACAAAAGAGAAGCAGTCAGCAAAAAACTACAAGTATTAAAGACATTGTTCAAACAGAAAGTGAAGAAGACAAAAAATTACACAACGTATGTTCGACAAAATAAAAATAACATCAAGGAGCAAATTCATAATTGGGGGTAGACGGGAGAGAGATGTCGAACAAATTGTGCTCAGCCCCCTCAGCAACAACTCCTTCATTATGGTCAGGTACCAAATGATCGCCAGAAGGTACATTCTGCTCGGTCACAGGAGGTCCCCTTTTCTCGGCCTGCACCTGATCGGTCCCAGACTCAGTCTGGAGATTTTGGCCAGCAACACCAGCGGTATTCATGTCTGAGCCATCTTCCTCATCCAGAATCGGATCATCAACTTTGATCCCTTCAGGAAGAACGGAGAAATCACACAGATCATTCAAATCTGACATTGGAAGGTTGCCATCCGGTGGGTTGTCGATCAGGTACTGCTGAAAACTGGATATAAGAGGGGCAATTTGTTCGCTGTTGGATGCATGGCGAACAGACCGGATAGCATCGGCGAAGGCACAAATGTAGGAGAAGTTGGACATGGAATCAACATACTCATCATCGTGCAGCTTTGAATTTTCGAGACCCAAACGAGTGTTGGTCTCCTCAGCAATGATGAGCTGTTGGCCGAGCGCGTCCCTCTCATTTTCCATGGCCTCGACGCCAGCTCGAAGTCTACGAAAAGCTCAACATTCATTTCCTCCTGAGCTCTTCGTATACTGGCCACCTCCTCCTGAGAGTGAATCAGTTCCTCCTTTGTCTGGTGAGCATCCTCCTGAGCCAGGCGTGCATCTTCCTGAAATCGGCGAGCATTTTACTGAGCCTTCCGGGCATTCTCCTGAGCCTGGCGAGCATCAGCTTGTGCCGAGGAAGTCTGTCCCTGAGCTAACCTCAGTTCATCCTGAGACCTGTTCAGCTCGCCCACCTTTTCTTCGAAGTTCCTGATCAAAGCCAAGTAGTTGGCATGGAGGTTGGCGGACTCAGCTTAGGCTTTCTCAAGGACGACCATAGATTGGCCCTGAAGCTTGCGAACACTAGGCGAGCAGAAGTAGTTCTTCAGATTGGGCATCAAAGGCGACAACCTGCTCAACCTGCATAAATATCCGAGCAAATAAATATGAAAAAAAAGTGAACAGAAGTAACCAAAGCAAAAGCAAATCGAACAAAAGGTACCTGCTCACACGAGCTGGATCCCATCCCAAGAATGATTTATCTTCGGGGGACCGAAGCTCAGGATTCAACGGAGTCCATGATCGGGGTCCAGCAGGAGGTGGAGAAGATGTGCCAACCTCCATTTCAACGATCTGTGAAATTGGACCGACCACGGAGGCGGCCGCTCTGATCGCCTCGGCAGTAGGGGTCCGAGTCACTCTAACGGCTTCAGTACTCGTCTGAGCCTGTTCGCTCGGCGCGCTCATCCGAGTTTGTTCGCTCGGCCCCTGCTTGCCGATTTCCACCCTCAGTCTCTTCGGCAATGGAGCTTGTTCGCCAGCCCCTTACTCAGTCGAAGGAGTACTCCTTTGCGCTCGGCTCAACTCTCCAGGGCCGGACGCAGATCGGCTTGCCCTGCTCGCCTCCCCTCTGCCTGTTCGCTGAGCCTCCCGCTCAGCCTGAATCCGAGTAAGCTCCTGTGGCCTTTTCCTCCGAGCCATCTCAGTATGTTCAGATATACTCACAGCAATGGTCACAGCAGGGAAAGCTATAAACAAAACAATTCATTATGCACAAACAGATAACAGCGAGCAAAATGGCACAAAGCTTATACAAATAAAAGAGGCAATCCTTACCAGCGGGATTAACAGCAACAAGATAATGAGGAGGTACGAATAGACCTCCTTTCTTCCTCTGGTCGGCGGTATTCAGAGTTCTCACAGACCGTTCCGAGTGAGACTCCAGATCAATTTACCAAACGCTGCTAAAATAGCCGTCGTTGGTCTCCTTATCCGTCGTAGCTGGAATCCCTAAAATAAAAAACGAGTTAAAATCAGTTCAAATCGAAGAACGAAAGACACAAAATCACTTACTTCGGTACACCCCGAAGTCTGTAGGGATGTCTAAACGAGCATTTGGTTTGCTTTCAGAGGCCAGGCTCTTCCAATCGCCCCCAACGAACCAAAACTTTTCTTTCCAATCACTGATTTTGTTCGGCACATCCTCAATGATTTTGCACTTGGCATTGTCTTGCATGAACAACCACCCGTGTTCACCCCTCGGACGGGTCAGGTGCACCAATCAAGCAAGTCCAGCAGCTGAGGGATAGTATCTTGGCTTCATCTTGCCGAACAAAGTCAGGAAACTCATAATCATGTGCCACCCATTCGGCTTCAGCTGCGTGATGGTAATGTTCCATTCCACGAACAAGCGGGTGATGGCCGGATGGAGGGGAAATCGAAGGCCAACTTCCATTGTGTCTAAATTTACAGCAACACAACCCTCAGGGGGTTGGTTGGCCCGCTCATCAGGACCCGGTGCCCAGAAAAAAATATCTTTTGGGGTTTCATAATTCCTATGCAGCCGAGTGAGCATATCTGCATCGATTATGCTCGTTATCTTGCTAGCTGGGTACTCATTCTCAACCCTAATCCTATGGGGTTGCTCGGGCCAATTAAAACTATAACGAGCACTATACTCGTTATATGTTGGACTATGAGGGACACCAACAGGTATATCAAGCTCAAAGTTTTGCCCACCAACTACCCCTATGTTCGATTCGGTTATATTTACAGCCATCAAAATTTCCCCCCTCACAACATCGTCATTCCTATCTACACCGGCATTATCAACAGCCCTAGACCCAATTTGAATTCGGGGCAAAGAATTATCACTTGAATCGTCCAAAGAATCATTGCGGGCCAAGTCCCTATCCAATTAAATTAGGACTTCGTCGGAATCGGAGGAAAGAATGGCAAACGGTTGCCGAACTTGCCAACGAATTCCGAAACCCGAGACATTCGTCTCCGGCGCATTTGCGTCGCCACGGGGGATTCTACTAACAGAGGGGGAAGAAGAGGAACTATGGTGGTCTGATTCTAGGGGAACAGAAGAATTTGAACGAGAGGCCATAATCACAATTAGAGAAAGAATGCAGCGGTTACCTGAATAAAATTCTTCGCCGGAATGATGAAGCCCTCGCCGGAAATTTTTAGACACAGAAAAGATTGAAAAACAGAGGCAAAAAGAAGAAGGAAAGAGAAAAGGGTTTAAGGCGGAGAAACGAGGTATATATAAACATTGGATTCAATTTCGAAAATCCAGCACAGAATACGAAACGACGTCAATTATGGCCCAATGAGATTTTAACAGTCGGGCCCCCAGTTGAATACAAAGTGACCCGGCTGGGGGGTATTGTTGTGTTCGATATAATAAATCATGATTAATCGAACACGTAAGAGCGACACGTGTAATATCTATTAAAATAATCATGCTCAGTGGAAAAGTATTTGCTACTCAGATCAGGAAAGAGGAATCGAATGAGCCAAATTGAAAGACTCAGACGGCCAAAAGTCTCAGATATCCTGAGGGTCAGTATGCTCGTAACTCAGATATCCTGAAAGGCTCAGATATCCTGAGGGTCAAAAGGCTCGCAGATATCCCCGAAAGGGTGGGATATCCCGAGGGTGATGCTTTCGCGGCTTCGAGATATCCCGAAGGCTCGATATCCTGAGGGTCAGTATGCTCGCAGCCCAGACATCCTGAAACCCTCAGATATCCTGAGGGTCAGTATGCTCGCAGCACAACATTCTGAAGACTCAGGCATCCTGAAGGGTCAGAGTGCTCGACACTCAGATATCCCGAAGACCCGAACATCCTGATGGCTCAGTATACTCGAGGAGGACAATATTCCAGCATGAAACTGACATGGTTAAAGGGGCGAACAAAGTATCCAACCGAGCAAAAGATTAATTGGACGACCAAAAGAGTGCCTTACAGACAAGTAAGCTCCAAGATCAATCTAGAAGACGAAGTTGGGAACGTGGCAATATCACCTGGATTCTTGCATGATCCGAAGTCTCCAGCTCATGCTTGCCAACCCAGCTCATGCTTATCGGAGTGCGATAAAAGGAAAAAAAAAGAAGAAGAAAAGGGTTGAGAGAAAAGTTTCCCAGAAAAAGCTACACCCACACAAGAAATTCTCCAGAGAGGTGAGGAACAGAAAAATCCGAGTGATTATCCACATACACAGAAACCCTAGCATTCACATGCTAACTCTCCAAATTATCTTCATCTGTAACGATTCATCTTCATAAGATGTATCAAATATTGTACGTGTAAAGCTCGTAATACCACATCTTGGCTTGGTATGCCCCCAGAGTAGTCATTTCTTGTCGAACTGGGTCAACAAATTCATCTTATTTACAATTTATTTTACACGTGCATGTTTTGTTTGTGAGTCGTTCCCAAATTAGCCACATAATACTCTTCGTAAAAAACGACTCGCGACACATGTATATATAAGTTTTTGTTTCTTTTAAATATGTAGGGGTAATCGTATGACAGTTACATTATGGGAAGAATTCATAGATAAAATATTCAAAGTGAAGAAAGAAACAGGTGAAGAGGCTCCAGTGATAATTTTACAAATGTTTCGCCGAAGCTTTTTGGTGGTATGATTTATATATTATGTTTTCTTTTAAATTTATGCCTCTAAATAATTATATTTTAACGTACAAATATATGTATTTCTAATTCGAGCATCTGTTGTGAAGATACCATATCAGTCAACAGTGCATTTAATCCCTAAAAAATCATTCATTCTTTGGACGTAAAGGAAATACAAGATTTCAAAGCAAGGTATTATTCCTAATATTATACTTAAATATTTTCGTTATTTTTATAATATTATTTTTTTCCTTATAAACCATTGATTACCTTATTAATATTTATTTGTTTAACTAGATTGAGTCCATATTTCATATATGAAAATCCATGATGAAATTATTGACTGTTGATTTTCAGTGATTATCACAATCAAATTCACCATCTTTCGGCTGAGATAGCTCACAGATAACAGATCTATAGTTACATAATATTCTGATTTTTAGATTTTTTATTGTTTTTTTACAGAACATAATACATAATGTCTCCCATGCACAATAAGAAACGAGGAAGGACAGATAATTGTCATAAATAATTTCAATTGAGGAGAATATTGTATCAATCTTAGTTCTTAAAGTTTGTTAGGATATATGTAATTTTATATATAAATAACTTGATACACATGTGTAACATATATATTTTCGTCCCACAACCATAAAATATGCTACTTTTGAAAAAAAAAAACTAATTCTTTACTAAACTTATGTCAGTTATGCGTAGGGATACATTAGCATTCAAAATAAAAGAAATAATGACCATGAATATTTTTGGCTATTTAAAAAAAAAAATAGCATTCAAATTTTACGAAAAAGTGACAATGAATATTTTGAAATGCATCCCACATTTAAAATCAAATTAACAATTTATATTAATATTTTAAATAATTCGTATAAAGAATTTTTCAATACTTAACACATGTATTTAATATAAATTTATGTAATAAATATAAATTAGCTAAAACGTTATTCTTAAAGAGTTTTCCAAAAATCATATTACTCACTATAAAAATAATTATTCAACTACAGTCGTGCATCGCACGGGTTCGATTACTAGTAATAACAATGCCAACATTAATAAGTTAAAAAACTAATGCACTAAAATTTAGAGTAAAATTAAAAGAATTGCATTTTTTAAAAAAGTTAAATAATGATTCAAATTCATGAACGTGGTTGCATTTTACATATATATGTTTAAGGATGGACGATATTCCGTCTTTAATATTGAGTTATTAATTTTTCATATCTCATACATGTGTCGTAAAAAAGATTAATTATAAGCAACTTTATTTAATTTATTTATTTTGTCTCTATTTAGTGACATATGATTTCATGTTTATTTCATCAACTTCTTGTAGTGTTTGACTTTGAAAGTTTGAACTTTGAAGTATTATTCATATGTCGTAACTATATCAAAATATACGGGTGTATTTAATTAAGGTTAGGTCTTGTATACAACAGTTGCACAGTGCACTCATAGTGCATTTTAGAAACGTGCGACTTGTTATACTAAAAAATGTGACTTATTTACACTGAAGTGTGCAACTATTAATATGGAAAAATAATTGCACGATTCAGTATAAATAAGTTGCACTTTTCAATATAACATGTCGCACGTTTCTAAAATGCACTATGAGTGCACGGTGCATCTGTGTATACATGAGACCCACTCTTTAATTAATGATGAGAAATGCTGAAATATTTGGTGCAATTAAAGGAAACAAGGCCAGAGTATCAAAAGAGTACATATAACTGCCACTTAGTCTTTACATTATTTGGATACATTAAAATGAAATCTTAATTTGGATTTGGAATTTTATAATAGTAACGTTTGAAAGACTGAATTTTATATAACTTTCAAGTTTTTTATTCTTTTAAAATAAAAAGTCAGTCAATTTACATGTAACTAGAATTCCCACGTATACTCGAACACTATATGTATGATCTTTCCTTTAAAAAAAAAATGTATGACCTAGACTTGGCGCTTTGACTTAATAAGTGATATATTGAAATTTATTTAGAGTAAGTGACTTTCCGGTCCAAACTACTAGTAAGAAGTACTACTAGGTCCAAACATATTTTTTAAGTACTATTAGGTCCAAAATTTATTATAGAAAAACTCATATACCTTTACCTTCTCTTTTTTTCAGTCCTTTTTTTCTGCTTTCTCTTTTCCTTATTCATTTCGTTTCTTTTTCTTTATGTCTTCTTATATACACAAAAAAAATTAGAAAAATGGGAAATTACAGAAAAAATTGTGAAAAATTCATATCAAAATTACAGAGTCATGCCCAAAAAATTGGGAAATTGTAGAAAAAATCATATCCCAAATTACATATTTTCGTACTAATTCCGACATGCACATATTCACCAATTTGATGAACATATTCACCAATTTGATGAACATATGCACAAAAACATGCATGTATGCATCCAAAATGATACAAATACAGATCCAAATCTGAACATTTCTCAACTCATCTCGTCTTCTTCCATCATCAATCATCCATCTTTGCAGTCTTCCTCCATCATCAATCATCCACCGAAAATTACAAAAAAACACAACTCTTTAAAAAAATCAGAAACCCAGATTCAAAAAATAGAGCCACTACAGAAAGCATTCAACACCTTCATTTCCATACTCAAACTGCACAAACCCATATTCCCTTTCTCTCTCTACAAAACAAAAGCATTATTTTTTACAACTTTTCACAAAACAAAACAAAAATAATAGAAGAAGAAAAGAAGACGTCAAGAAGAAATAGTGAAAATACCAGAAGAAAACCCATATTCTTAGCCTCCGTCCCCATCGCCATAACCGCCGCCTCCCACCACAGATTCGTCTCCTCCACTGTCATAACCGTCGCCTCCCATCACATATCTGTCGCCCCCTACCACCACCATGACCGCCGCTTTCCACCACTACCACCACAACCGTCGCGAAAATCACACAGATCCGCGCACAAGAACGGCGGTGGATGGCGCTTTCGCGAAAAAATAGCATAGATCTGTTGCACCGCCTTCTTCTCCGCCTTCGTCTCCCCCGCCTTCGTCTCCGCCTTTAGATCGGCGGCGGTGTGGTGGCGTATTCAAGGGGGCTGATTTGGGTGGGAATTAGGGTTTGGGCTGGACAATTTTTTTTTAGAGAGAGATGAGAGAAAATAGAGAGAGAGAGGGGTAAAGAGAAATGAGATGAGAGGGCGACATATATTGGGGTATAATGGGCTTTTCAAACACACTTTTGGACCTATGAGTACTTTAATTTTGATTTTTGGACCTAGGAGTACTTGATGGGCAATTTTTGGACCTAGTAGTACTTATTTCATTTATTTATAGTATAAAATTTATACTATTACACTTATAAATTAATATCATAATATTTATTAACTGATATTATTACATTCGTAAATTTATACATAAAATTTAATGCTATAGGTATTAATTTATAAATGTAATGATATCAATTTTATAGAATAATAAATTTTATTGGAGAATTTGTGTATAAAAAATTGTGTTAGACATAAATTTTATGTTAAGATCCTTTCCTATAAATAATATCGTGATTCTTCCTACTACTCAGGCTTATCAAATCAACCCCCTGGAAAACAAATTTCTCCTTCCTAATATTTTCTACTACTTGATATTGATAAAAAAAAATGAAGGTAAATATTTTCAGAAACGATGAAGATTTCTTTTCTTTTATTTCTTATATATTAATTAAACAATTTGGTATGTAAGCTTGTTTATTGTTGATGTTATGCAGAAAAAGATTGTGATTAAGATGTTTATGGACGACGAGAAATGCCGCTCTAAGGGTATGTTTGTTTTGGGATTATAATGGGCGTGGAAAATCCTAGATTTTGAATTTTAGGATTTTAAAATCTCGATGAATAGTTAAAATATATGTTTGTTATGGAATTTTATAGGATATGATGGTAAAAAAGTTGATTGATGTGATATTAGATTATTTTGAGTGTATTGGTGAATATAAAAAAAGTAGATGATATGAGTGCATTGAGAGAATAAAAAGTAGAGTATTCATACGTAGGTTATAGAGTAAAGTATGATTAATAGGATTTCAAAATCTTAATTTTAAGTTTCAAAACAAAAGAGAATTTGAGATTGCAAAGTCCAAAGTTCGGTCGGGATAGTCGCAAAACAAACATACCCTAAGGCACTCAAAATTGCTATCTACGTACCAAGTATGAGGTACTGTTGTACCCGGTTTATGTTCACCGGCCAACAAACAATTAACAATAATTGAGCAGACGATCAACACAAGTAAAAACTCGAAGTTTGATTACCCAGTTCGTCTTTTGAATAAGACTACGTCTGGGGGCACCAAGCCAGGTATCTTGCACTATAATTTCTGCCTAGGATTCTATTGTGTGAAGAATTCCCCCCTTTACAACATGTAATACAAGTTATACTTATAGACATAGAATTAGGCCTACATCCTTCATGGGCTTCTTCTCACGGGCCGTCCTAGGGTTTCCTTGCTTGTCCCGCAAGTCGCGCATCCGGATACACTTACCTTGATTACGGTCCGCAAAATCCGCACCATTAACTCCCCAAATCTTTACCATATTTATCCTTCTTCCGACCTTGAGACCAAGTCATCCCCGACTTACGCGACCTCCCAGGTCGCCAAGTGGCCTTCCCATTCTTCCAGGTCGCCCGCCGACCTGCACAGCCTTCCAAGTCATCAAACGATCTTCATGCTCCTCCAAGTCACCTAGCGACTTGTGGCAGCCTATGAGATTCCTACGACCTGCGGCCTGCGACTTCTGGCTCATAGAGCCTCAGCCTCAAGTCACTTCTTCTGGTGAGATTATTCATGTTACAACAATTGCCCCCAAGAGCGAACTCCGACTTCGTTCGGAGGTCGGTCTTGATCTCTGCTTTGAATTAGGATTTGTCTACTTTTTGTACTTGAGGTTGCATTGTTGGTATTAAGTTTGACATATCTTTGCGGGTTTGATTCTCCTTCATGCCCCCAAGTCAGGAGTTTATACATCCGAGGTCGCTACCCGCCAAGATTTGAGGTCGTCGAGAGTTCTGGTTGACGCTCGCACTTAGAGTTGAAACTCTTTAGTGCGAGACTTATCTGCGCTCGCACTTGGAGTTGAAACTCTTTAGTGCGAGACTTTTTTGTGCTCGCACTTGGAGTTGAAACTCTCTAGTGCGAGACTTTTAGTAGACTTTTCTGTGCTCGCACTTGGAGTTGAAACTCTTTAGTGCGAGACTTTTTTGTGCTCGCACTTGGAGTTGAAACTCTTTAGTGCGAGACTTTTCTGTGCTCGCACTTTGAGTTGAAACTCTTTAGTGCGAGACTATTTTGTGCTCGCACTTGGAGTTAAAACTCTCCAGTACGAGACTTTTCTGTGCTCGCACTTTGAGTTAAAACTCTTTAGTGCGAGACTTTCCTCCTTGTACTCCGAGGTGGCGAACCTCTTCGTATAAGTTTTTTTTTCTGCGCTTGTACTCTGAGGTAGCGAGCCTCTTCGTACAAGTCTTTTCTATGCTTGCACTCCGAGCTGAGACCCTTTGTGCGAGACTTATCTGTGCTTGCCCTTTGAGTTGAAACTCTTTAGTGCGAGACTTGTTTGCGCTCGTCGACGACCATTTCTGACCGAGCAGCTTGCGACTTGAGTAGCCTCTGGCCTTCCGTCAATAAAGAATATCACCTCTTTTCTTTTCCACCCCTATTGTGCCAACTTGATTTCCTTATGCGACTTTTGCTTAGTCCTTATCGTCTTATTTTCCATGCGACTTGTTTCTTGGACATTTGTGTAGTCGTCTTACAAAGTCGGGGGATAACCGCACCGCTTAGGGTGGTGATCTCGCCTCCAGTATTTCTAAAGTCACATCTCGGGTTCGTGTGTTATCAATCATGTCTTTCATGCGACATGCACGTTATCGATCATGTCTTTCATGCGACCTGCATGTTATCGATCATATCTTTCGTGTGGCATGCAAGTTATCGATCATATGTTTTTCACGTAGGAATTTTGAAAAGAGATTTATTTATTTGACTTGGCTAGACTATTACAAAAGAAGACGACCTCTGATCTACTAAAGAGAGAGTATATCGGATGAGCCCCATTTCACGGGTACTAGGTCTCTATGCCATATGTATTCTTGAGCTCGTAAACTTTAATGGTGGAGAGGTCTCTCTGCCAGCTCCCCATTCTCTAGAACGGTTGGGCGGTTTGCGATCTTCAAGGTACGGGCCCCCCCTTCTGAGGTTGCTTGATAAACGCATTCAACAATCCATCCTCGTACAACCTCCAAAGTTGTTTCAGCAGGTCTTCGCACTCACTTGTGTAGTGGCCTGTCTGGTCGTGGTAGTGGCAGAACTTGTATAGATTCTGCTTACTCTTATTCCTCATTGGACGAGGTGGGAGAAGTAACTCCCAATCCTTAATCTGCCCGTAGACATGAATGGGCGTCATGCCTAAGACATCCATCAACTTCACAGAAATCGACTCTTTGAATGGCTTATAGTTGCTAGGAGAGTCTTTGTGGCTCCCAATTCCCTCGGAACTTGTTTTTGATGCCCCAACTTCCTTCGCATCGGAGAGTCAGGACTTCAGAAGCTCTGAAGTAAGTATCAGGTCGCCGGCCCGCTTTCGAAAGTCGGCATAACTGGTTGGATAGTCGGCCTTTACAACGTGTAATACAAGTTATACTTATAGACATAGAATTAGGGCTACATCCTTCATGGGCTTCTTCTCACGGGCAGTCCTAGGGTTTCCTTGCTTGTCCCGCAAGTCCCGCATCCGGATACACTTACCTTGATTACGGTCCGCAAAATCCGCACCATTAACTCCCCAAATCTTTACCATATTTATCCTTCTTCCGACCTTGAGACCAAGTCATCCCCGACTTACGCAACCTCCCAGGTCGCCAAGTGGCCTTCCCATTCTTCCAGGTCGCCCACCGACCTGCACAACCTTCCAAGTCGCCAAACGATCTTCATGCTCCTCCAAGTCGTCTAGCGACTTGTAGCAGCCTATGAGATTCCTACGACCTGCGGCCTGCGACTTCTGGCTCATAGAGCCTCAACCTCAAGTCACTTCTTCTGGTTTCTGGTGAACGACTCTTCAGCTTCATAACTTATCTGTATGGTGAGGTGAGATTATTCATGTTACAACAGGTACGAACTAGCTAGACACACTGATTCTTGAAAAAATATATCGATAATAAATTATATATACACCTACACAGAGGACTAAGTTTTGTATGCACCCAGGTGCACCGTGCATTCATAGTGCATTTTAGAATTGTGCAACTTATTATACTGAAAGATGTAACTTGTTTATACTAAACCGTGCAACTATTAATATATGGTTCCTTGTAAACAAGTTGCATCTTTCAGTATAACAAGTTACACAATTTTGAAATGCACTATGAGTGCACGGTACACCTGGATGCACATGAGACCCACCTCATACTGCCTAATTAATACAACATCTGGGCTTTCACGAGTTTGAATCACAAATGGTCACATAACTTTGGCCTCAAATAGATTTAGTCCCATAAGTTTTTTTGTCGCCAGTTTAGTCCCAATAACTTTGACAATGTCTAATTTTAATCCCAAACCGGCCGAAACAACGTCGTTTTGTCGTTTTAATTTGGGGATTTTTGGCGAATGTTGTGACTTGACTGTCACGTGTTCTGTCATGTGTATTTTTAAGTGTGTTTGAATAATTCTTGTCGTCAATTCTGTTTTAATTTTAAGTCTAAAATTTTAATTATATATGCCTGAAATTTCAGCTGTTAAAAAAAAAATACACGTGGCAGTCCAATCACAGCATCCGCCGAAAATCCCCAAATAAAAATTGTAAAACGACGTTGTTCCGATCGATTTGGGACTAAAATTGGACATTGTCAAAGTTATTGGGACTAAATCAACGACAAAAAAACTCATGGGACTAAATCTATTTGAGACCAAAGTTATGGGACCATTTGTGATTCAACCTCGTCGTGCACTCACCTACTTTTTAAATCATATTAGTTGTTTCATTGAACAGTATTAGTTGTTTCATTGAACAATATTAGTTATTTCATTGAACTATATTAGTTGTTTCTATATCGATTTACATGTCAGTACTATATATATTTGAACATACATGCATGCACGATATAAATAAATATTTGTGGCAATCTAGGTGTTGAATCGACAGCGGTGACGGGGGAAGAAAAAATGTGGTGGAAGTTGTCGGCGATGGAGTCGACTCAATGGAGTGAACCGTGACTCAAGGAAAAAAGATGGGCCACGCAGAGTTTGTTGAGTCTAGGGGGAGCTGCACGCCACCGCCAAGAGAAAAGAAAAGGAAGAAAATAAAGTGGCACCACCTTATTGGGGCTATCCTCAATATTATCAGTATGAAGTTAGGGAGCCAACATGGGGCACTCCTTGCACAATCATGTGATATACACACACATATATATATATATATATATAGTCAAATTCACTTTTGGTCCCACAGGACACGACACCTCACGATTTTGGTCCCAAGATTATTCAAAAGTGGTCTCGCTGCAAAATTTTTTACACTTTTGGTCCCGCGTCTAGGATTTTCGTCAAGTTTTGACGGAAATTAGCGCGTCCCATTCACTTGTCCGTCAGTCAACGTTAGTTAATTAAAAAAATGTAAAATAATAAAACATTAATGGCTTACACACACATTTTGTTTTCACCCAAAATAATCGAACTTCAAATCCCTAATCCACCTCTGGAGCTGGAGAGCTTGATGCCAAATTCCATCTTCGCCGGTGCATAATCCACCGTCTACCCCTAAGCCCAAAACCTACCATAGAGTAATTTGTCTCTCTTTGCTTGAATGGAGCAACGGGAACAAGAACACAGACCATATCTGAAATGCCCGCAGCTACAAACGACAATCCACCGCCTTCGTCGTCAATGACAACAGATCCCAGACCGATGAAGCCATATATTCCACCTTTTATGCGAAGTATGAAATATTTCCACCTTTCTGCCCCCGATTATGGTAAGTCGGGTTCTTGTTAAATTCTGCCAAATTAGGGTTAATTGTATGCTGAAATTGGGATAATTGGGCTTTTTGCTAAAATTGGGTTTTATTCGTACCAAATTAGGGTTACTTGTATACTGAAATTGGGGAAATTGGGCTTTTTACTGAAATTGGGGTTTTTTGTTCAATTCGTACCTAAATTTTTTAAATTAGGGTTAGTTTGTATGCTGAAATTGGGGCTTTTCGTGCTTTTTGCTGAAATTGGGTTTTTTTTTGGTCAAATGTAGGCAACTGCAGGTTTCTGTGTACTATAAAAATGCATCATGGGGGACGCCTGCGTGGAATAATGACTGGAAGGACTGAAAATTTAGGATATCTGGGAGGAACAATGACTACATTTGACTTTGTTGATGTAACAAGTGTAGATGTTGCCTATCTAGATAATTTAGTGGAGAAGATTGGATATAGTGGACCTAAGGTGTACTATGGGCTGGGCAAGAGTGGGAGGTTGGAGAGTATTCATGGTAGTTTTGATATTGAACAAATATTCAATGCTGCTGTAGACAGGGTGGCACCATTTCACTTAAGTGCTTTTAGAGATAAACCAATAGTGCAAGAGTATGGGGTAATAAAAGAGAACATGGGAAGGCTGGAAAGGTATGAAAAGATTTTTGATTTCCCCAATAATGATGATACCAACATGGAGAACTATCAAGTGGAGATGACCCAAGCTGATGATGCTCCACCACTGACAGAATCTGAAGTTCATGATCATGATGATAGTGGAAGAGAAGCAACAGAAGCAAGAGAAGTGGAGGCTGATTGTAATGTTATAGAACCAGAAGTAATGGAGGCTGATTGTAATGTTATAGAACTAGAAGAGGGGGTTGTTGGGGTTGAACAAGAAGAGGGCATTTTGTGGGTTGATTGGGTAGAACTAGAAGAGGAGAATGATTATGATTTCATAAGTAATTGGTCAAGTGGTGATGAGTTGTTGGATGATATCATGTTTGATGAAAACATAGACATTGGAGTTGTTGAGGAGTATTATGGGGTAGATGAGGATCATGAAGATCATAATCATGGGGTAGATAATGGAAATTGGAAGGCATTTATGACAGAAGAGGGGAAAGAGGAAGAAGGGGATGATTCTGATTTCAAGGTAATTTTTCAAGTGGTGATGAATTGTTGGATGATATTATCTTTGATGAGAGCATAGACATTGAAGCCGAGTGGGTAGGATTTGGTCAGGGGAAT
Source organism: Stenogyne calaminthoides (assembly GCA_037126765.1). Classification (NCBI taxonomy): domain Eukaryota; kingdom Viridiplantae; phylum Streptophyta; class Magnoliopsida; order Lamiales; family Lamiaceae; genus Stenogyne; species Stenogyne calaminthoides. The sequence goes on from JBBCBC010000006.1 coordinate 19,555,669, forward strand.
AACATAAATTCAGATTCAAATGATGAGGAAGGAGACAATGAATCTGATTTTTCAAGTATTGCATCTGATGAAGAATCAGTGGAGGATGCATGACAACAGATGTTTAACTTTCAGGACTTCTAATCTTGAGAACCCTGAGTTCTTCATTGAGAATATTTTCCCCAATAAACAGTTGTTTAAGGATGTTTTCAACATGCACATTGTTAACACAAGGAGAGGTTTGAGGATAATGTTGGGAAATAGGGTGCCCGGATCTATTCGAGGTGCAATTTAAATACAAATTTAAATTATTTAATTATTACTAGCATGAATTAATCATATATTAATTCAAATAGCAATTAAATAACAACAACATATCATGCATATAATAAAGCCACGTAAATCCTACACATGTGAATTTTAGGAGTTACGTAAGGCGTACCTTTTGGCGAATCAAACGGAGATAGATGAACAACGGTTCGACGAACACACTCAAAGTCCTGTCCTTGTTCAACAATCGTGTAGTAGGAAGCTCGCGAACAATTAACGGAAAGGGAAAAAGAAAAATATTTGCCACTACCTTTGTGGATTTCTAATTTTTACAACACGTGGAATTGTGTTGTGGATGAAAAAATCATCCCCTATTTATAATACTATGGTGGTCGAAATTTTTGGCAAATTTTGGATATGGGAAGATCTTTAATTCTTGTGCAAGAAGTAATCTTGAATGTATCAAATATATTCTCTTTCCCATAAATAGATTTTCCACAAAAATCTCCTCCCTTATAAATAGGTAATTTTCGAAAATTTAAGGAATAAAGAATCAAGATTTAATTTTCTTGAATTTATGGGAAAAACTTGTATCTCAAGAATATTTATTCTATAAAATCTTTCCAAGAAAATCTTTTCTCTCTCCTACCCACAATTTTCGAAAAAATTTGAAAAACAAGGCAACAATATTTCTTTTATTTTAAGCACATTTTTCAGTTATTGGACTTTATCTTTGGGCTACTAAAGGGGCCTTTAGGAGAATTAAGATTGGACCTTCCAATGGACTTTGAATATTCAATATTGAGTCACAATATTATTCAAGCCCATAAATATTAATTAATCCCACTACATAATTAATATTGCATTATCCATCTTAACCCATATTACTGTAATATGGCTCCCGGTTATTAATTCCCGTGTTTAAGAATATCTAGTCCATTAATTAATTTAAGCCACTGAAAAGTTTTATATTAGTTAATATCTTTTTCCTTAGAGTAAGAACAGCTCAACATTATTATCCATACCGGAAACTTAATTCCACTTGTAAGATTTAGTATGATAAAACTTCTGAGCCCACCAAGGGGACAAATCAAGCAAGACGTACTTGCACACGATTCTCTGTATTAAATTTTAGCAATCGTCATGTAACTAATCATATTGCCCAAAACACAAAGTATTGAATCGCATTGATTCTCTACCCAACATGAATCAAAGCAATACTTATTAATTACACACGATCATATTTAAGGGACAGAGATTAAGAAATAACGAACCACTGAGGTATAATTCTTCTTAATTCAGTACTGAAGAATTTATCCTCCTATAGGTCCTATTCAGCGCATCAAAATGCACTAGTGTAATCTCTTGGTCAAGACAAGCCAATATGAGTCTTACACTTCAACCTTTCACGATGGATTGTTCATTTCCATCTAGGTTATGAATTTGTACTTAGTTACAAGGAACTGTTAATTTGATCTTATGTGATCTGGTATCACCAAATTAACTACAATGTAACACGTACTATTTATTGAACAGTTATACAGTAAATATATATAACATTCATTCATATTTAAAGCAACAGTGATAAATAATTTATTTTCAGTAAATAAGATAGAAATTCAGTTTGGTTATACAAAGTAAAAGCATACTTTCCAGTATAACCCCAACAATCTCCCACTTATACTCAAAGTCTGCTTTAAAGTATACTACAACATGTCTCGTGTCCTATGTGACATCTAATGTCACCTACACGAACCTAATAACATTTCTCCCACTTATATTCAAATCAGATTGGTGACGCACTTGATAATCATTCCTTTCATAAGTCTCTCGAATGTATTCTGAGAGGCAGACACTTTATAAAAGGATTAACTAGGTTATACTCCGACGCGGTCTTCGCCACCTCTTCATCTCCTCTCTTAACGATTTCTCGTCTAAGATTTATTTTTTTGAATGTGCTTGTTTGACTCGTGGACTCTTGGTTCCCTTGAATTTGCAACTGCCCCTAGCATATATTGCTAGACAAATTCGGAACTCCATCCAAGTCCACTAAGAATATCTAGAGCCAAACTGGTTCCTTCACTGCTTCATAAGCAGCTACTTCCCCGGCTTCCATGGTTGAGTCAGCGATGCATTTCTGCTTCACACTCGTCCATTTCATGGCTACACTTCCCAAACGAAAACACATTAATTGAGGTAGATAGTTACTGGAATCTATATCTAATTGGAAATCTGAGTCCGTGTAACTGATGGGGATTAGACTGTCCAACATTTTGTCCCGTGTCCTTTTCAGATACTACCTCCATCCACCAAAATTGTGCTCATTTCGTTTTGACATGTTGTACGGAAAGGTAAATTAAGTACGTTTATGGACACAATTTTTTTTATCTTTATCGTCCAACAATCACTTAATTGCTCAAGTTATCATTATACTTTACTCACAATATATTATGTTTTTCATAAATGGACTTAATTTACCTTCCCGTACAACATGTTAAAACGAAATGAGCACAATTTTGGTGGACGGGGGGAGTACTTCAGAATGTTTTTAACTACAGTCCAATGCACTTTCCCAGGGTTACTTTGATATCTTGCCACCATGCCTACGGCAAAGCAGATATCCGGTATCGTGCACAACATTGCATACATGAAACTTTCTACAGCTGAGACATAAGGAATGCCCTTCATGTCATATTGTTAGGGTTATACGTAAAAGTATACTTTTACTTTGTATAACCTATGTATTAAACACTTATTTACTTAAATAAATTATTTATCACTGTTGCTTTAAATAAATGTTATATATATTTATTGCAAACCGTTCATATAAAAGCACGTGTTATATTGTAGTTAACGTGGTGATACCAGATCACAGAAGATCACGTTAACAATGCCTTATAAATGAGTGTGTGTTTTACAACTTATATAAATCCGAACAATCTATTGGTAGAAGTTGATGTGCAAGGCTCAGATTAGCTTGTCTTGACCAAGAGATTACACTAGTGCATTCGATGCGCTAAAGCGGACCTGCAGAGAGGATAAACTCATTCGCACTGACTTAAGGGATGAAGAGTTAGACCTCAGTGGTTGTTGATTCCTTAATCTCTGTCACTTAATAAGGACTGTGTGTGATTAGTAGTTATTGCTTTGACTTATAAATGGGAAGAGAATCATTGCGACTTCGATACCCTATATCTTGGGCAATAATAATAATTGCACGATAGTTGCTAACTTAATACAGAGAATCGTGTGCTTGCAATGTCTTGCGTGCTTGGTCCCCTTGGTGGGCCCGGAACCTTTATCATACCAAATCTTGCAAGTGGAATTAATTTTCCGGTATGGATAATAAAGGTGGGTTGTTCTTACTCCAAGGATAAAGATATTAATTAATATAAAGCTTTTCAGTGACTTAATTAATTAATGGACTAAATAATCTTAAACACGGGAATAATAACCAAGAGCCATATTACCGTAATATGGATTAAGTTGGATTGTGCAATATTAATTATATAGTGGTATTATTTAATATTAATGAGCTGAATTATATTGTGGCTCAATATTAGAATTCAGTAGCCCATTGGAAGGTCCATCTTAATTCTCCTAAAGGCCCCTCAAGTAGCCCAAATTAAAGTCTATTAAATAAAAGGTGCTTAAAATAAAATAAATTATTGTTGCATTATTTTTTCCTTAATTTTTCGAAAATATTAGAGAAATAGAGGGAGAATGATTTTCTTGAAAAGATCTTTATGGAAAGGAGATAAGTATTCTTGGAATACAAGATTATCCCATAAATTCAAGAAATCTCCCACCTTGTTTCTTTAAGTGTAATTTTCGTAAATATGTAGAGAAATAAAAGGGAAGAAAGATTTTCTTGATTCTTGGAGATATTTTATGGAAGATATGTATTTTAGGATACAAGAATATCTCATAAATTCAAGAAAGATCCAATCTTGAAAATTCCCTATTATTTTCGAAAATATGAGCTAAATAAGGGTGTGAGATTTTTGTGGAAAAATACACATGGGAAGAAGAATATATGGGATATATTCAAGATTTCTTGGAGATCAAGAAAATATCTTTCCTAACCCTATTTTGCCTCTATATAAATAAGGGGATGAATTTTTTCATCTCCTACAGTTCCATATGTTGGAAATATTAGAAATCCACAAAGGTGGTGCAACAATTATTTATTTTTCCTTTGTTTATAAATTGTTCATTGGAGAACCTTCCACCGGGGTTATTGAACAGGGACTTGGGAATACTTGAGAAGGACTTTTGGTGGGTATCCAGATGCTTGATCCTGTCTGTCTCAGACCGTCTCTCCAACGGGTACGTTTACGTAAACTCCTAGAAATTCCGTATGCTAGGATCTTTTACGTGAAATATTATTTGCATGCCGTTGTTGGATTAATTATTATTTGAATTCACTTAGGTTAATTCATGCTAGTAATAATTGTTAATTTAAATTTATGTTTATGATGTCATCCCGATAGATCCTGGCATATGTTATCCCAACACATCTATCTCCTTTTGTGTCTTGAGACACATTTATTTGGATAGATGAATTCTGTGTCTGAAATGTACAAAGCCCTCTTGGAATCTTGCATGTTGAATCGCTTCAAGACAGTATCTATGTATGAAACTTGAGAGAGGCCGATCATCCTTTTCCTGCGATCTCGAGTGATCTTAATCTCTAGGATATGACCAATTTCTCTGAAGTCCTTCATATCAAACTATTTTGACAGCCATGCCCTTACGTCTGATAACACCTTTACATCGTTCCCGATGAGTAGAATGTCGTCTAAGTATAGTACTAGAAACTCCAAGGCAGTTCCGACGCGCTTTTTATAAACACAACTCTCGAAATTGTTTTGATCAAAACCGTAAGATTTTATGACCTGATCAAAACATTTATTCCAAGCACGGGATGCTTGCTTCAGCCCATAAATGGACTTCCTTAGCTTGCAAACCAGATGCTCTTGGCCTTTTTCAATGAAGCCTTCGGATTGTTGCATATAGATTTCCTCGTCAAGACTTCCATTAAGAAAAGTTATCTTGACATCTATTTGCCAAATCTCAAAGTCTAGATGCGTAGCAATCAACAAGAGAATACGAATAGACTTGAGCATGGCTACGGGCGAAAAGGTTTCCTCATAATCGATCCCTTCTTTCTGAGTGTACCCTTTCGCCACGAGTCTTGCTTTGATGGTTTCCACCTTACCGTCCGATCCTCTTTTTCTCTTGTATACCCACGTGTACCCAATGGGTTTTACCCCGTCAAGTGGTTCGACTAGCTCCCATACTTTATTGTGATCCATTGAACCCATTTTGGTTTCCATTGCAGTTTGCCAAGAATCTACATCCTTGTCTTGGATCGCCTCGTCGTAAGTCCAAGGGTCTGATTTAATGTCACCGGGGATCAAGTCCGAGGACTCTCCTATCCCCATGAATCGCTCGGGTTGTTTGACAACCCTCCCACTGCAACGCGGTTCTAGTTGTGTAAGCCTTTCGCTTGGTGTATCGACTTGCACTGTTGACGCTGGGGTTGCCTCTCTTAACTCGTCTAAGGTAATCTCACTTCTAGGCTTTCTATCGTTCATATAGTCTTCTTCCAAAAATCTAATGTTTGTATTGATTACGACCTTTTGATCTTCGGGACCATAGAACATGCATCCCTTTGTTCCCTCGGGGTATCCTATAAACAGTCTTAATTCCGAACGTGCATCCAACTTACCGGATTCTTTGTCCTACACGTATGCCGGACACCCCCAGATCCTCATGTGTCTCATGTGTCTTAAAGGGTCTCAGATTTATACTTCATAATAAAAATGTACCCATGTCTTGAGTAATCATCGATAAAATTAACGAAATACTCATAGCTGTTGGGGCCACGTATCTACATGGCGACCACCCTCCGAAGATCTATGGCCATCATGAGAAGACAAAGGGTGATGAATCAGCAAGTAACAATGACCATCTTGGAGGGGATGCGACCACCTTAGTCAGCGGTCTCAAGCGAGCATCCGAAGTCACCGAAGATATAAATATGGAGAAGATACCGATAGTTAATGGCGTGGATATCGCGGAATGCGGACAAGGCAAGTTTATCCAGAGGGGGGAATCGTGGACAAACAAGGAAGCCCCTCCCGTGGCGGCTGTAGCCCTAGCAGGCCCGTGAAAGAGGCCCATGGAGAGTTTTAACCTAGTTTATTATCTATAAATACTCCCTGTAACGTTCATTGTAAAAGGAAAAAACCTTAGTTTTTAGGCAAATATTATAGTGAAATTCCTGGCTTGGTATTGCCCCCGAACGTAGCCATATTTCGATGAATCGGGTCACCAAATCTTACGTTCTCGTTCGTTTACATTCAGTGTTTTTACTTTGTGAGTGATTATTAGTACGTCGGGATAATTCCGGCTATAACAATTTGGCGCCGTCTGTGGGAAACTCATCTTATCAAACCCACGAATTAATAAGAACTCATGAAGGGCGATGGCGCAGAACAACATCCCTATCACTGGCCTTGAGACTGACCCACGCGACGTGATGGAGGCGTCCCTATCCTCAGAATCAAGGCCTCTACGAGCAGAGGCAACAGATGAGCAAAACTGGGCCCAGATCTTCAAAACTCCCGCGGAGATGAAAAATGCTTGGGTGTACATGCGCAAGCGAAATCTGAACTTTGATGATGATGATGACCAACAACCCATTATCAAGGCTGCCCGCCCTGGGGCGGCGACCAAAGGAAAAGCCCAACTAGGAGGGCAACTCGGCCTCAACCAAGCCATCTCGGCCTCGAAGCTAACCACCTCCCAAAAGAGGGGATGAACAGTGCCCATCACGTGGACAGACAACCTGAAGGGCTACGAGACATCTAGGTTTTCGATCGACTAGGGGGAAACCAGGTGAAAAACTCGGTCTTCAATCGACTGGGCGGTAACTTGATGCAAAAAAGGCCAAACCCTGTAGAAGATGAGGCAAATTCCCACCCCTTAACCATGGTCAAAGCGGGTGACCACCAGGGGAGGTTCAGGAACGAACAACACATCTCAGCAATGAGTCGGCTCAGCACCAGTGACCATCGAGATGCTCGTGCAAACCAGCGAGATGCCGAGCTCATCGCCCTGAGGTAAATGATCAGTGCCCTTCAGGAAAGAATGGATAACCAGCCTATCCCCGCCGGACAGGTGACCCATATGGCCCTCCCATTGTCGCCACTCAGCTCGACCATAGCTGCAGCCCCCACTTAGGCTAAGATCAACACTACCTCGATTGATCGATATGGCGGGGACTCCGACCCGAGGATGCATCTCACCAAATACAACTCATACATGACCTCCGTAGGGGCTTCCAATGCGACCATGTGCCGACTTTTCCCCTTCACTCTAAACGAACAAGCGCACAAGTGGTTCACATCCATCGCCCCTCAATCTATTAACTCTTTCAAGCAGCTGAGGACGAGACAAATATGGCCTACCTGGAAAGATTCAACCGGCTCATCTTGGATGGGGAGTTAGTGGGCGACGACGCCAAGCTATTGGGCGTGATCGGCGGGCTAAAAAAGGGAACTAAACTCTGGTGAAATGTGACAGCCAATTATCCAGTGACTTATGCGGAGTTTAGGACCCGCGCAAGCGACATCATCAACACCATGGAACTCCTGGCGGCCAGGATGGGGGAAGGGAAGAAGTTAGCACCCCCAAAGATAATCAAGAAATCGGGGCAATACAAGACCCCTGGCAACTTCAAGCCGTTCGAAGACCCAGTGGCAGTCAAACTGATAGAAGCCATTGGCGTGTCCCCCGGATACATCTTTACTCAGATCAAGGATAAGCGGCTACTCAGGGAACCTCGGCCCATAAAGAAAAGTGACTCTGGCCAGGAAAGTACTGCCACTACCATGAAATGGTTGGCCATAACACCAAAAAATGCCACGACCTTTTGAAACAACTCTGGAAGCTCTATGAAGATGGAATGTTGCACGAACACGTCAAGTGACCTCAGCACAAAGACAACCTTACGATAGCGCGCCTCAGCAGAACGAGGTCGCCAGGAAACATGGAAAGCAGAAGGGTGGTCGGCAGGTTCCCTCCATGCCAGAACACAGCGACGAAAGGGTGATCCATACCTTGTCGCCACTCGGGGTAGTGGGCGGCCTCTCGCATCAACCTTGCTATCAAAGAGATGCCAAAAGGCCAAGCTGAGGGAAATGGTAAATACGGCCTGACTATGTTTACCGGTGAATGTGACAGTGCAAGAGGTCAATAGGATCCAGTTCGGGGAACAAGACAAGGCCGGAATCGTCTACCCGAATGCCGATCCTCTGGTCATCTCCACTAAGATCATAGGGGTGACGGTCAAACAACTGTTAGTCATCAGTGGGGCCTTCTGCAACATACTGTTCAAGAAAACCTTTGACGAGCTCAGCGATTACCATAGCTATCTCGAACCAAGCGATCATTTGGTGAGAGGTTTCGGCGACACTACGGTGAAGCCCCACGGGATCATCCGCTTGGCAGTAGAACTAGTTTCCTCTCTAGATAGGGCTGTTAGGGCCACAAAACTTTGCGATTTCCTTGTAATCGACTTACCATCAACCTTTAACTATTTTCTTGGCAGGCCGTTTGAGCATGAATTCGAGGCTGCGTCCTCCACATATTATTTTTGTGTAAAATTCCCCACTTCAGATGGGGTGGTCGGCACCGTTAAGGGCGATCAACTTGATGCAAGAGGATGTTCAATTTATACCCAATCTCATTTAAATTATAGCATACAAGAAGTCACACACGAGCAAAGCAACCCAATGGAAATCGACCATGACAAATAAACGAACGATGACCTTGAACCAAGGATCGGACCTGAGCCAGGCGAGTTCATTATCCAAGGAACGATTGATGACCTAAGAGGGAACTAACAACGGGCAACACCGAATGAAGAACTCGAAAAAGTCAATATGGACCCAACTCGACAAGACCTGGAGGTCATAATCGGCTCCAAAATCCCATCGGAACTAAGGGGGTAACTGGTCGACTTTCTCAAGGAAAATTTAGATGTGTTCGCCTGGTTTAACAAGGATATGATAGGCATCGACCCCGGGGTCGCCTGCCATCGGCTAAACATCGACCCTAGAAAAAAACCAGTCGCACAAAAAAGGAGAAAATTTGGACCCGATAAATATGCGGCATTGGCCGAGGAGGTGAAGAAGTTGCTCGATAAAGAATTAATCATACATGCCGACCAACCCCAGTGGGTGTCAAACGCCGTCCTGGTCAAGAAAACAAATGGGATGTGGAGGCTATGCATCGACTTCACCGATTTGAACGAGGCGTGTCCCAAAGATTTCTTCCCCATGCCACATATCGACCACCTGATCGACAACACAGCCGGGAACGAAATGATGTCCTTCAGGGATGCATTCGCGGGCTACCATCAAATAGCCATGCATAAAGATGATCAACAACACACCTCTTTCATCACCGAAAAGAACATGTACTATTGGAAGAGGATGTCATTCGGCCTCAAAAATGCTGGGGCTACATACCAGGAGTTGGTAAACCAGATGTTCGCAGAAGAAATCGAGAAAACCATGGAGGTATACGTAGATGACATAGTATTCATGAGTTTGAGAAAGGAAGATCATCTTGCTGATCTCGCCCAAACATTTGCCATCTTGAGAAAATTCAACATGAGGCTCAACCCGAAAAAATGCAACTTCGGCGTGGAATCGGGCAAGTTCCTTGGCCACCTGGTCAGCAAACGGGGAATAGAGGCCAACCCAACTAAAATAAGGGCGATACTGGAGATGGGCAGCCCACGAACCCCAAAGGAAGTCCAAAAGCTCGCAGGAAGCCTGGCGGCCCTCAGCAGATTCATATCACGCATGGGGGATAGGTGCAAACCCTTCTTCGACACGCTAAAGAAGGTCAAAAATGATTTCCAGTGGACGGAGGAAGCCCAGGCAGCTTTAGACAGCATCAAGGAGTATCTCGCTGACCCAAAGGTACTTGCCAAACCAGTCCCAGGGGAAAAGCTCTTCCTTTACCTTGCCGCCTCCGAAACGGCCCTGATCTCAGTCCTGGTACGAACCGAGGGGCAAAACAGCTTCCCTATATACTATGTGAGTCAGGTCCTCAACAAGGCAAAACGAAGGTACCCTTCCCTCGAAAAACTCACCTACGCTCTCGTGATGAGCGTGAGAAATCTACGACCTTACTTTTTCGACCACCAGGTGGAGGTCTTAACCTCGCTCCCGCTGAGAAACGCACTACATCGCCCCGATACGGCAGGGCGCTGCATGAAATGGGCAATCGAGGTCGGCCAGTTCGGGGTCACATATGCTCCACGAACGGCCGTCAAGGCGCAGGCCATGGTCGATTTCTTTGTAGAGCTCACCTTCCCGATGACCGCAACAGATACACCAGCAGGGCCCCCCTGGGAGCTCTACGTAGACGGTTCCATCACTCAAACCCGTGCCGGGGCAAGCATAGTCCTAACCAGCCCGGACGGACATTCCTTCCAGACGTCCATCATTTTGGACTTCCACGCCACCAATAACGAAACGAAATACGAGGCCCTCATTGGGGGGCTAGAGATGGCAATGGCCATAGGAGTGAAGAAACAAAAAATATAAACCGACTCATAACTGGCCGCGTGCCAGGTGTCCGGGGAATATGAGGCACGATGCGATCGAATGACCGCATACCAAGAAGTCATCAGAAGCCTGCTCGAGAAGTTCGACCAAGTCTGTGTGGAGTTGATACCCAGAAACGCAAACTCTCAAGCAGATGCTTTGGCCTTGCTGGCAACATCAGAGGGACCGGCAGACATGAGAGAAGTCACCATCACAAAACTAACTTTCCCATCCACCACACACGCCATGGTCACCCTCACCCACCCAATGGTGGTCGATCGTGAGGATTGGAGGACACCAATAGTCGAGTACCTAAAGATAGAACATCTGCCCGATGGCAAGGTCGAAGCTCGACGGCTACAAATGAGAGCGGCGAGATACGTGATGGTCGACGATAACTTATACAAGCGAGGCTTCAGCATCCCATTACTCAGATGTGTGACAAGGGAAGAGGGGTAAGCCATCCTGAGAGAAATCCATGAAGGCATCTGCGGAAACCACACAGGAGGTCAATCCCTCACCCACAAGACCATCCGATAAGGATACTTTTGGCCAACACTAAAAAAGGACGATCTCGAGTACTTGAAGGCATGCCACCGATGCCAGATATTCGCCCCCTCGATCAAAGTATCCCAGGAAGAATTAACCAGCATCTTGAGTCCATGGCCCTTCGCAAAATGGGGAATCGACATTATCGGACCCCTACCTACGGCCCCAGGGACTGTACGATTCGCCCTCGTTGTGGTCGACTACTTCACGAAATGGGCCGAGGCAAAAGCCCTCACAACGATTGACCAGGACAACGTGATAAAATTCATCTGGAGAAACATTATATGCCGCTTCGGTCTCCCACAAGCAATCGTAACTGACAATGGAAAGCAGTTCGACAGCCTTAAGATCGACGCTTTCTTCAGAAAATAGAAAATCAAAAAACTCTTCTCCACCCCCTACCACCCACAGTCCAAATGCCAAGTCGAGGCGATCAACAAAATTATCAAACACACGCTGAAAGCGCGACTTGAAGGAGGGAAGGGCAAGTGGGCAAGCGAGCTGGCCAAAGTTTTATGGTCATACAGAACAACCTGTAGGACATCTATGGGAGAAACACCCTACTCCCTCGCATTCGGGGGTAGAGGCGGTGATCCCAACAGAAATCCTCTTACCTAGCCACCGAACAAGCAACGAAACCTCGAACAGCAATGACATGGCTATGGCGACTAGCTTGGACCTACTGGAAGAAAAAATGATAGAGGCGAACATAAAGAATGCCAGCTACAAACGACAGACAGAAAAATACTACAACTCAAAGGTCAAACTCTGGCAATTCAAGGAGGGCGACCTCATCCTAAAAAAGATACTCAGAGTTCCCAAAGGAGTGCTCGGCCCCACTTGGGAGGGCCCATTCAGAATATCCAAATGCCTGGCAAATGGGGCATACGAGATCGAAGACCTGGATGGCACACTAGCCCAATATCCATGGAACGCGTGCCCACCAGAGGAAATACTACCAATAGAAAATAGCTGATAGCCCATTTGTCATCTTGTCATTCTCTTTGTAACAACTTCTTAATTCTAAGGAAAGTCTTTTATAATAAATTATGTTTGTGAAAGTCATGTACATTTTAGAATAAGTCAACCAGGAATTGTCCCAAGGACGGTCTGCGCGACAAAGGTCGGGTCAAAAGAGTGGTCGCCAAACGCATAAGCCGACCACCTACAACAGGAAGCAACACCCGGAACTCACGTCGACATGGTCTTCCACCGCTTTGGCCGCACGACCAAACACGATGACCATCTTAAAGATAGCACCATAACACGACTAAGCCAAAGTTTAGACACTCCGTGTAAGATAAGACAGCTAAAACATAGTCCGAATACATCGCACCATAACCAAACGGTGATAAGGATATAGGCAAGACTCATAGTCACAGGTGTATGTCCGGGGTTGCACGACCAACAAATTCAAAAGCAGAGCAACAAACTCGAACGTGAATGCACAGGGAGGGAGATAAAAATATGAAGGTTTCATTCATTAAATAAAGGCCCAATTGCCGAATACAAAAAGAGGACCCGAACGGCCACTCAAATATAAGGGGAGGCGCTAAGCACCATCCCCCGACCTAACCTCCCCCTCGACCTGGTCGCCCATCGGCTCCTCACCACCAGCGACCTCTCCACTCGGGACAGCCACCGTTGTGCCACTGCCATCTGCCGCCACGGTCGTAAGCATAGGCGCCACAATAGGACCAGTAGGGGTCTGCCCGGATGTGCCCCCCTGATCAGAGCCCTCACCCGACCTTCTCAACATGCTCGTCGGGGCCAAGAAAGACAAATCTGCACCGAAGTCGGCCAAATCCGCCACGGGTAACACTACATTGACCTCTGGCGAGTAATCGGTGACGAAGGCCTTGAAGTCCTCCACAAGCACGGAGGCATCTGCAGAGGGGTCACGTCAAAACACCTCCCGGAGGACATCCACATAGGCACTGATGTAGGAGAAAATCCCCAATGCAGCGTCGTCGGTGGCCCGGAGGGAGGCCTCCTTAGACATTTGGAACTCGAGGTCCTCCACCCTTGCCTCATAGTCGACCGCCAGGGCATGGGACTCCGCCAGTTGGCGAGTAAGTTCATCAAACCTTCCCTTTAGAGTCACTGACTCGAGGCGATGGGAGTCAGTCTCGGCTCGACGTTTGGCGTTCACATTAGCCACCTGCAGGGCCAGCTCAGCCGTCCTATCCTGAGCAGCTTTCAGGTCGGCCTCCATTCAGGCCATGGCCGCGGTCACCTCCTCAAATTTCTTCTTCTCCACGTCAAGGGTCGAGCAGGAGATCTCCAGGTCATGATCATTTTGCTCCACAACCCGCCCAAGAAAAGTGGCCGCCTTCTGAGAATAGATCAAGGCAGTGTAGAGGTTGTTCTCCTTGCTGTTGGAAGAGGTAGCAAGATGGTCGTCCAGAGACCAGCACCGGGGCACATCCCCAACAGAGTGCCGCATATACCAAGGTCAGTCGGCAGAAACCTACAATGGGAGGCATCTTCGACCGAAGGTAGTCGGCGATGGGCGGAGGGAAGTTCACGAACCTGAAAGAGAACGACCCCGGTTCAGAAAAATGTGGAAAAAAAAGAAGCAACAGTGAAAGACGATGAGATGAACACTTACGCCCCGAAGCAATCAACGTCCCATCCCACAAAGGTGCGGTTGCCCGAGAACTGGCGACCAGGCGGAGGCGGCAGCGTCGTCAATGGGGGGCAAGCGGTGAGAATCGACTCCCGAGGGGGAACGCTTCCCCCATCCACGATTTCAGCACATGGGAAGTGGTTGCCCTGTCGAGCACGTTTTTGAATGGGTGATCCATCCGAGCGGGCCGGGCGAGCACCTTCTCGGCCCTCCTTGGCTTTCCTTTTATCTTTGGAGCGGTACGTCCACGAGGACCCCCCGGTCTCCACGACGACGCCCCCTCGGGACTAGGACGCGGGCTGAGATGTGGACCCATTGTAAGAGAAGTTAAGGCAGGATTCCGATAAGAGACCATCTGTTCAGAGGTTGGGGCGGTCGCTTAAACGGGTATATGAGGAGCTGCAAGAAAATAACGATCAATAAGGAGAGGCACCAAGTATCAACAAAAAATGCCAGTCAATGGGAAAGAAAACTCACGAAAGCGGCCGGTCTCACGAGGGTACATTTGCAGCCCTCCCCCCCCATAATCTTTCGGAAGGGGAATTAAAGAGTTCGACGCGGTGAAGAGCCCAGGGATAGTCAAAGGCGACCCGATGGGAAGCCACAAAGTCCCAGTTCAACCGGTCGACGTCAGCAACGAGCAAGCCTACAAAAGAGACAAGGAAAATTAGATCAGTACATAGGTGCTCGATATACACTCAGAACTAAATCTTACGAGGAGCCCGCTCTTGGAAGTTGGTAGGTATGGAAATCTCCAAAACCGAACCAGGGGAGGCACTCTGCCACTCCCCGCCCACAAACCACCATCGGAGGTGCCAATTTTTTACCTTATTTACTATCCCCCACACGATCCGCCTGCCGGGATAATTTTTCAGCGCATAATGGCCCTCCTGTCCATGCTGAGCAACCAACGACCAGTAATAATTCACCTCCATGGGCGTGGGCAGTCGGTAAAGGCCGGCCTTGCCGAGCACGATCAAGGTCGCCAGGAGGTAGCTCCATCGATTCGGAGTGATTTGAGTCAGGGCAAGATGCCAGATGGCTAGAAGATTGAAGATCGCCGGATGGAGAGGAAAGTGAAGGCCCGCGTCCATCACCGCCTCATGTATGGCGATCATCCCCTCCGGAGGTTGGTCGACTCTCTCAGTTAGCTCTGGACGATAAAAGAACACGTCATTCGGAGTCTCGTGTGTACCTCGCTGTCATGAAAAAAATACATTCGAGATTCATTTTCTTGTTATTATGATAATGAGCACCTGTCTCATACGCTCGAACACAACACAACTTCACACACCATCCAGTTTTCTTGGAATCAATTTATTTGATTAGAGAAAAGTTTGTAGACATTTTGATAAGTCACTTAAAACAACTCTACAAATAACAAAGAGTCTATTAATAACCTACCACAGAATATACTAACTATAGACGTGACAAATTAATTGTTAGGTCTTTCATCTCGATATAAAATGAATTAATAAATTCTGCTGATGCACAAAACAATAGAAAAGAGATTCTCAAAATTAGAGCTAATAATAACCTTAATAATGAATAAATTAAAACTAATAACCAAACACTGGAGCGAATCAAACTAATCAGAGCACTAAAAAAATTAAAATAATTATTAATATATTGATTTTACTAATCTTTATCACCTTCAATGCACTAAAAAGATAAGTACGCACACATCCAAAGTGAACAATCAACTTTTTTGAAGGCCCTTAATCGATAAAGAAAACCAAAATAGCAAACCTTATAATGATTTCATCTTATACATGCATTGGCTATAAAATAAAATTTTCCGACTTTTCCTTTTTTATATTATTTTTTTATTAAATAGGGACACATATTACAATTAGATGATTCTCATGAAAATTAAAGTGGACAATTTATCTACATACTAATGATGCATTGACTTCACTACGTAAAAAAATTAAAATAAGAAAAACCAAAAAAAGGTTAAATTAATGGGAAAAAGAAGAAACGACATACCCCCACAGCCGTGTCAATGGCGGTTCTGATGGAGAACTGAGAGATTTTTTCGTTGAAAAAAAAAGGCATTCCGTTTATTATATAGAGGTTGAAATCCAAAGGTTGAAAGAAATTGAGATTATGCAAAGATACGTTGCTAGAAAGATTTTGCAGATAAATTCATATCCCTAAAAAATGACAAATTCTCCTGTGCACCATTTTCACCAAATAAATTTGGTGCAATTTAATTTTAGGAGTTCTTTTTCTTATTTTTTTCAGTTTTAGTTTTTTTTTTTTTTTTTTTCAATTTCATTTTCTTTTAACTTTAATTTCAGTTTTAGGCTTTTTTTTTCTCGACCCGGACCCAAACTCGGCCCGAGTAGTTCATGGTTCACTCGGCCCAAGTGGTTCATGGTTCACCCGACCTGAATGATTCATATATGATTTAGGGTTCATTGTTTAGGGGTTAGGGTTTAGAGTGCATAGTTCATCCAAATTAAAATTGAATCTAATTGCACCAATTTGAATTGGTGCATGGGGTGCACATGAGAGTGAATGTTGTAATTGGTTTATGTTTAAGCCAATATAACAATAATTCTTAGTGAAATTAGTGAAAGTAGACGATCAACACAGGAAGCAGACACGAGTATTTGTTACTCAGTTTGTCTTGTAAGGAAGACTACGTCTGGGGGCGTCCAAACCAGGAATTCGTATAATATATCTACCAAAGGTTCTAAAAATTTTAACCCTTTACAAGTGTGGCCATATAGGATTATTTATACTATGATTCCCACCTCTTGGGCGGGAATTTACATAAGGAAAAGTTCCTTAAAAGGGGCTTCAATCCCGGAGCCCGCCGATTTTGCCTCGCCGGGTCAGAGGTCGTCGTCTTTATTGTGCTTCAATCGTAGGGCGGACTTTGGGGGCAGATCTCGTGGCTTGTCGGATGCTTTCTTTGACTATCGAGGTATGTGACTTACGTTGATGCAAGTCGCTTCCTGCCTGAGGGTGTAGAATGCAAGTCGCCTTGCGACCTGTGCAGATCTTGTAAGTCATCTCGCGACCTGCTGCCTATGTGGCCTAGGTAGGGTGCATTTCACCTTGATGGATGAGTTGGCCACGTGGCCATTTATCCCCAGGTTTCTTTAAATGGTGTTGGAGAGACGAATTGCCGTTCATGCGACTAAACCATGGGTCGAGTTTATCCAGTTGGAGATATACGTAAAAGTGTGCTTTTACTTTGTATAACCCATGCATTAAACACTTATTTACTGAAATAAATTATGTTGCTTTAAATATGATTGAATGTTACATATATTTATTGCAAACCGTTCATATAATAACACGCGTTACATTATAGTTAACGTGGTGATACCATATCACAGAAGATCACGTTAACAGTGCCTTGTAAATGAGTGTGTGTTTCACAACTTCGATAGATCCGAACAGTCTATTGGTAGAAGTTGATGTGTAAGGCTCAGATTGACTTGTCTTGACCAAAAGATTACACTAGTGCATTCGATGCGCTGAAGCAAACCTGCAGAGAGGATAAACTCATTCGCACTGACTTAAGGGATGAAGAGTTAGACCTCAGCGGTTGTTGATTTCTTAATCTCTGTCACTTAATAAGGACTGTGTGTGATTAGTAATTATTGCTTTGACTTATAAATGGGAAGAGAATCATTGTGACTTCGATACCCTATATCTTGGGCAATAATATTAATTGCACGACAGTTGCTAAATTAATACAGAGAATCATGTGCTTGTCATGTCTTGCGTGATTGGTCCCCTTGGTGGGCCCGAAACCTTTATCATACCAAATCTTGCAAGTGGAATTAATTTTCCGGTATGGATAATAAAGCTGGGCTGTCCTTACTCCAAGGATAAAGATATTAATTAATATAAAGCTTTTCAGTGGCTTAATTAATTAATGGACTAAATAATCTTAAACACGGGAAATAATAACATGGAGTCATATTACCATAATATGGGTTAAGTTGGATAGTGAAATATAATTATATAGTGGTATTAATTAATATTAATGGGTTGAATTATATTGTGGCTCAATATTGGAATTCAGTATCTCATTGAAGATCCATCTTAATTCTCCTAAAAGCCCTTCAAGTAGCCCAAATTAAAGTCCATTAAATAAAAGGTGTTTAAAATAAAATAAATTATTGTTGCTTTATTTTTCCTTATTTTCGAAAATAATTGAAGAAAAGAGGAAGAAGAATTTTCTTGAAAAGATTTTATGGAAAGGAGATAAGTATTCTTGGAATATAAAATTATCCCATAAATTCAAGAAATCTCCCACTTGGCCTCTTTAATGGGATTTTCGAAAATTATAGAGAAATAATAGGAAGAAGGATTTTCTTGATTTTCTTGGAAATATTTTTATGGAAAAAAATACGTATTCTAGGAGTGCAAGAATGTCTCATAAATTCAAGAAAGATCCAATCTTGAAAGATCCCCTATTATTTCGAAATATTAGGCTAAATAAGGGTGTGGGATTTTTGTGGAAAAATACATATGAAAAGAAGAATATATGGGATATATTCAAGATTTCTTAGAGATCAAGAAAAGATTTTTTCTAACCCTAATTTCAGCCCTATTTTTCGTCAACCCCCTCTATATAAATAAGGGGATGAATTTTTTCATCCCCTACAGTTCCATGTGTTGGAAATATTAGAAATCCACAAAGTTGGTGCAACAATTATTTATTTTTCCTTTGTTTATATATTGTTCATTGAAGAACCTTCCACAGGGGTTATTGAACGAGGACTTGGGAATACTTGAGAAGGACTTTTGGTGGGTATCCAGATACTTGATCCTGTCTGTCTCAGACCGTCTCTCCAACGGGTACGTTTACGTAAACTCCTAGAATTCCGCATGCTAGGATCTTTTACGTGAAATATTATTTGCATGTCGTTGTTGGATTAATTATTATTTAAATTCACTTAGGTTAATTCATGTTAGTAATAATTGTTAATTTAAATTTTTGTTTATGAGGTCATCTCAATAGATCCTGGTATATGTTATCCCAACAACTGGTATCAGAGCCCTGGTTCGGGCTCTAATCTTTTAAACGGTAATTTAAATTATTGTTCATTAAAATTTAAATTGGATAGTAGAACTGTTAGATCTGTTTTGCAGGTATCCAATTGTTATGGTATTTTAATGTGCAAATTTACATGCAAATAAATTATGGTTTTTAATTCGATTCGTTCGGATTCGTTTTTGCCTCGTGAGAAAATCCATGAGTAGATTAGAATTTGCTTGATTTGTTCAATGTAATAGACTAGTCTAGATCTAGGTTTATTTATTTTGTAAATAAATTATAACCGGATTAAGAATGAAGACGAAGACGGAGAATTAAAGACGACGGACGTCAAGTACCGGACGACGTGACGCGAGCAAAAGGCGAAGCACGCTGGGTAAAGCAAAGGCCTAGCGATGACCGCGCATCGCTAGGCGGGATGCGGACGGGGCAAGCGGGACGCGCGCTAGGCGTGCTGAGCTATTGGGCATCGGGCACCACGCAGCACGCGCAGCGCGCGAATCAAAGCGTCTTGGCGGGCCGGGTAACGAGGCGGGACCCTGGACACGGGCTCGCGTCCAGGCGATGCTTCGCGCAAGGCTATGGGAGACGGGGCGAGATGGCCGACCCGAACCGAGGACTCGCGTTTCGGGTCGTGAGCTACTCATTTTCCGGACATCGTCCTAACCCAAAACGAAGGACATTCTTTGAAGAATTATTGCGGATTCAGTGGGAACTTTTCGAGATGAACGATGAAGGCAAAAGAAAAGACGTTTTCTCAAGATCATGATTTAGAATTTAAACCATGACAGTTGGATATATGTGCCCAACTTGATTTATTTTGTCTTGATGCTTGTTTTAAAATCGTGCAGTTTTATTTGTTAAATGTGTTTGCATGATTTAGAATTGTCTAAAGAAAATCTCACTTTAAAAAATTACTAAGTATGTTTCATTGACAAATTTTATTCCGGATAATAAAATTACGTCAAATTTGACCTCCATGATTTATTTATTTGTGAATTCTTTTGGAGAAATTTCCCCCACGGAACGGCCAAAAAGATGGTTTTCACATGAATAAATTCCCAAAATGATGATTGTGAATTATTATTAGTGGCGACGATGAACCTCCCCACGAGGCTTGTTCAAAGCGAAGTAATAATTCTGTTAATTAATCATGGTTATTACTTAGGTATAAAATTGATATGCATATACTTCCTCGAAGTCCCTGTCAATTTTATATTGGTCAAGTGGGAGCCGACTATTAATTTTGAATTAAAGGTTTGTAATTGTTCTTGTTTGTAACCTGCTTGAATGTGTTTAAATAGACAGTTCACCCCACGTGACCTATTTAAACTGTTTTGAGATGTCGGCTGATGCATTTTCATATTGTATTGAGATTTTGATATGAACAATGTGATCGAATTAAGTGATAATTTTGTGCTCATACAAATTGTTATTTATTTCAGTTCAGCATGTCGCAACCTTTTAATCCACGGTTTGCTATACTTAAAGACCATCAATTATCTGATGAAAATTATGTTGATTGGAAATGTAAATTGATGATTGTCCTCACTGCACAAAAGCACAAGTTGATCTTTGATACTCCACAACCTGATGAGCCAACTGGAGAATCGAGTAAGGCGGAAAAGAAAAAATATGATGACTGGGAGCATTGCAATGATATGGCTAAGTGTACCATCCTGGCATCTATGTCGGATGTGTTGCAACAACAACACCAAGAATTTGCAACTACTGCGGAAATCATGGAAAATCTTAAGAAGATGTTCCAACATCAAAACCGCACGGCTCGTCAGATCACCTTGCGAGAAATGCTTTCGCTGAAAATGGTGGAGAGCATGCACGTAAGGGATCATGTCCTCAAGATGATGGCTCATCTAAATAAACTTGAGGTTCTGGGCGCAGATTACGATCTAGAGACTCAGATTGATTTGGTGTTTCACTCTCTGCCTAAAAGTTTTGAGCATTTTTAGTTTAACTATCAGATGAATAATCAGAAGTTCTCGCTAGCTGATTTGTTGCAAGCTTTGGTCTCGGCGAAGACGTTGATGGGACACCAAACTCAAGCTTTGACGGCAAGTGGACCATCTTCATCTTCTAGGCCAAAGGAGGGTAAGAAGAAGAGAAAGGCCAAAGGCCAAAAGCAATCAAACTCAACTGTTGCCAAGGGCAAGAGTAAGGTGAGGGATGCTGGGTGTGTCAAGAAGGGTCCAAAGGGGAAGTGCTTCAACTGCGGTGAAAAGGGGCATTGGAGGTCTGCCTGTTCCAAACCCAAGCAGAATGGAAAGAAAGGTAATTCTCATGCACTAGTTGTTGAAACTTGTTTAGCGGCGTAAGCTACCCACTCGTGGGTAATGAATACAGGATCAACTGATCATGTTTGTTTCACATTACAGGGGTTCAAACTGACCCGGCAACTTAGTGGAAGTGATGAATCATCGATGAAAGTTACAAAATACTCATAGCCACCTCTAGCTTTGATTGACATTGGACCACACACATCAGTGTGAAAGATTTGCAACACTTCTGTGGCTATATTCCCCTTGGCTCGAAATGCCCTCTTGGTCATTTTACCCTCCAAACATGATTCGCAGGTTGGAAGTGGTTCTAGTTGTAGGTCCGACAGTGAACCATCTTTCACCAACCTTTGGATCCTATTCAGATTAGTATGACCTAATCTTAGATGCCATAGAAGTGTCTCGTTCACATTTTCTAAACGTTTTCTCTTATTGCATGAAACAGTCGATGTGTTATAAGATGCATTTTGTGAGTGGTGTGCACAGTTAATAGTATAGAGATTGTTCCATAAAGTTCCATGACAGATAAAAACATCGTTACGGTAAACAGTAACTTGCTTAGAAAAATGAACAGAATATCCATCATTAAATAGTTTAGAAACTGAAATAAGGTTTTTGCGAAAAACTGGAACGTAAAGAACATCTCTTAAAATTAAAATCTTGTCTTCAAAAGACAGGTGCACGTCTCGAAATCCCAAAAGTGAGATTACCTTAAATGAAATAAGAGGGCAAACTCCTATACCAACTGTACAGGTTGATATACCAAGCATCACATCGATACAATCAAAATCTTATCGTAGTGGGAGGGTTGTCTGACAACCTGAGAGATTCATGGGGATAGGAGAATCTTCGGATTTGATCCCCGGGGATAGTGAATCAGTCCCCTGGTCCTACAAGGAGGCGGTCCAAGACAAGGATTCAGAATCCTGGCAAACTGCGATGGAAGCCGAGATGGGCTCAATGGATCATAATCAAGTGTGGGAGCTAGTTGAACCACCTAGTGGGTTAAAACCCATTGGATGTAAGTGGGTCTACAATAGGAAAAGAGGACTGGACGAGAAGGTGGAAACCTTTAAAGTTAGGCTTGTGGCAAAGGGATACTCTCAGAAAGAGGGTATCGATTATGAAGAAACCTTTTCACCTGTAGCCATGTTTAAGTCCATCCGTATTCTCTTGAAAATAGCTGCACATCTAGACTTTGAGATCTGGCAAATGGATGTCAAGACAGCTTTCCTTAACGGGAGTCTTGACGAGGAAATCTATATGCAACAACCCGAAGGGTTCATCAAAAAAAGGCCAAGAACACCTTGTGTGCAAGCTGAGGAAGTCCATTTATGGACTGAAGCAAGCATCTCGGGCTTGGAACCAATGTTTTGATCATGTAATAAAATCTTATAGGTTTGATCAAAACGATTTCGAGAGTTGTGTTTATAAGAAGTGTGACGGAACTGCCTTGGTATTCCTACTACTATACGTAGACAATATTCTGCTCATCGGAAATGATGTAAAGGTTTTGTCAGACGTAAGGGTATAACTGTCAGAACAGTTTGATATGTAGGACTTCAGGGAAGCCGATCATATTCTTGGGATCAAGATCACTCGAGATCGAAAGAAAAGATTGATTGGCTTATCTCAAGCTTCATACATAGATACCGTTTTGAAGCGTTTCAACATACAAGATTACAAGAAGGGTTTTGTACCTTTCAGGCACGGAATCCATCTATCGAAAGACATGTGTCGTAAGACACAAAGGGAGATAGATGGCATTAGAGGTATTCCTTATGCGTCGACAGTAGGAAGCCTCATGTATGCAATGTTGTGTACGAGACCGGATATCTGCTACTCCGTAGGTATGGTAGCAAGATATCAAAGTAACCCCAGAAATCAACATTGGACTGTTGTTAAGAACATTCTAAAGTATATGAAAAGAACTCGAGATAGAATGCTGGTTTATCAGTCAAACAGTTTATTTCCAGTGGGATACACGGACTCGGATTTCCAATCAGACCTAGATTTCAAAAAATCTACCTCGGGTGGTGTGTTTTGTCTGGGGGGAGGAGCTGTAACATGGAGTAGCGTTAAGCAGAAATCCATCGCCGATTCTACCATGGAAGCCGAATATGTAGCTGCTTGTGAAGCAGCAAAAGAAGCGATGTGGCTCAAGAACTTCATAGTGGACTTGGACGTAGTTCTGAATTTTCCCAGCACCATCACGGTTTTTGGTGATAATGCCGGAGCAGTTGCAAATTCAAAGGAACCGAGAGCTCACAAGGCCAATGTTGTACCCGGTTTATGTTCACCGGCCCACAAACAATAAACAATAATTGAGCAGACGATCAACACAAGTAAAAACACGAAGTTCGGTTACCAAGTTCGTCTTTTGAATAAGACTACGTCTGGGGGCTCCAAGACAAGTATCTTGCACTATAATTTCTGCCTAGGATTCTATTGTGTGAAGAATTCCCCCTTTTACAACGTGTAATACAAGTTATACTTATAGACATAGAATTAGGGCTACATCCTTCATGGGATTCTTCTCACGGGCCGTCCTAGGGTTTCCTTGCTTGTCCCGCAAGTCGCGCATCCGGATACACTTACCTTGATTACGGTCCTCAAAATCCGCACCATTAACTCCCCAAATCTTTACCATATTTATCCTTCTTCCGACCTTGAGACCAAGTCATCCCCGACTTACGCGACCTCCCAGGTCGCCAAGTGGCCTTCCCATTCTTCCAGGTCGCCCGTGGACCTGCACAACCTTCCAAGTCGTCAAATTATCTTCATGCTCCTCCAAGTCGCCTAGAGACTTGTGGCAGCCTATGAGATTCCTACGACCTGCGACTTCTGGCTCATAGAGTCTCAGCCTCAAGTCACTTCTTCTGGTTGCTGGTGAATGACTCGTCAGCTTCGTAACTTATCTGTATGGTGAGGTGAGATTATTCATGTTACAACAATTGCCCCCAAGAGCGGACTTCGACTTCGTTCGGAGGTCGGTCTTGATCTCTGCTTTGAATTAAGATTTGTTTACTTTCTGTACTTGAGGTTGCATTGTTGGTATTAAGTTTGACATATCTTTGAGGGTTCGATTCTCCTTCATGCCCCCAAGTCAGGAGTTTATACATCCGAGGTCGCTACCCGCCAAGATTTGAGGTCGTCGAGAGTTCTGGTTGACGCTCGCACTTAGAGTTGAAACGCTTTAGTGCGAGACTTATCTGCGCTCGCACTTGTAGTTGAAACTCTTTAGTGCGAGACTTTTTTGTGCTCACACTTGGAGTTGAAACTCTCTAGTGCGAGACTTTTCTGTGCTCGCACTTTGAGTCGAAACTCTTTAGTGCGAGTCTTTTTTGTGCTCGCACTTGGAGTTGAAACTCTCTAGTGCGAGACTTTTCAGTGCTCGCACTTTGAGTTGAAACTCTTTAGTGCGAGACTTTTCTGTGCTCGCACTTGGAGTTGAAACTCTTTAGTGCGAGACTTTTCTGTGCTCCCACTTGGCGTTGAAACTCTCTAATGCGAGACTTTTCTATGCTCGCACTTTGAGTTGAAACTCTTTAGTGCGAGACTTTTCTGTGCTCGCACTTGGAGTTGAAACTCTCTAGTGCGAGACTTTTCTGTGCTCGCACTTTGAGTTAAAACTCTTTAGTGCGAGACTTTCCTCCTTGTACTTTGAGGTGGCGAACCTCTTCGTATAAGTTTTTTTTTCTGCGCTTGTACTCTGAGGTAGCGAGCCTCTTCGTACAAGTCTTTTATGTGCTCGCACTCCGAGCTAAGACCCTTTGTGCGAGACTTATCTGTGCTCGCCCTTTGAGTTGAAACTCTTTAGTGCGAGACTTGTTTGTGCTCGTCAATGACCATTTCTGACCGAGCAGCTTGCGACATGAGTAGCCTCCGGCCTTCCGTCAATAAAGAATATCACCTCTTTTCTTTTCCACCCCTATTGTGCCGACTTGATTTCCTTATGCGACTTTTGCTTAGTCCTTGTCGTCTTATTTTCCATGCGACTTGTTTCTTGGACATTTGCGTAGTCGTCTTACAAAGTCGGGGGATAACCACACCGCTTAGGGTGGCGATCTCGCCTCCAATAGTTCTAAAGTCACATCTCGGGTTCGCGTGTTATCAATCATGTCTTTCATGTGACCTGCACGTTATCGATCATGTCTTTCATGCGACCTTCATGTTATCGATCATGTCTTTCGTGTGGCATGCACGTTATCGATCATATGTTTTTCACGTAGGAATTTTGAAAAGAGATTTATTTATTTGACTTGGCTAGACTATTACAAAAGAAGGCGACCTCCGATCTACTAAAGAGAGAGTATCTCGGATGAGCCCCATTTCACGGATACTAGGTCTCTATGCCATATGTATTCTTGAGCTCGTAAGCTTTAATGGTGGGGAGGTCTCTCTGCCAGCTCCCCATTCTCTGGAACGGTTGGGCGGTTTGCGATCTTCAAGGTACCAGCCCGCCCTTCTGAGGTCGCTTGATAAACTCATTCAACAATCCGTCCTCGTACAGCCTCCAAAACTGTTTCAGCAGGTCCTTGCAATCACTTGTGTAGTGGCCTGTCTGGTCGTGGTAGTGACAGAACTTGTATGGATTCCGCTTACTCTTATTCCTCATTGGACGAGGTGGGGGTAGTAACTCCCGATCCTTAATCTGCCCGTAGACATGAATGGGCGTCATGCCTAAGACATCCATCAACTTCACAGAAATCGACTCTTCGAACGGCTTATAGTTGCTAGGAGAGTCTTTGTGGCTCCTAATTCCCTCGGAACTCCCTTTTGATGCCCCGACTTCCTCTGCGTTGGAGAGTCGGGACTTCAGAAGCTCTGAAGTAAGTATCAAGTCGCCGACCCACTTTCGAAAGTCAGCATAACTGGTTGGATAGTCGGTGGTCATGCGCCACCACATCTTGGTCCCCTTTCTAAGGCCGCCAACGGCCCCGAGCAATTTCGCCTCATCCCCTAAGGGATCCCCTTCAAGGATGAGCTTCTCGATCCTTTCAATATAGGATCGATCAGATTCATTGTCACCCTGTTGAGAATTCATCAGGCGCTGCTTGGTCGCTGGTTGGGGAGCCATTGTCAAGAAATGACTCAGGAATAGTCTGGCGAGCTGGTCGAATGTGTCCACCGAACATGGAGGCAATGAAGTGAACCACATATGAGCATGGTCGCTCAAAGTTAAAGGAAAGAGCCTATATCTGGTCGCATCGGTTGCACCCGTAGATGCCATGTAGGAGATATACCTCGATACATGAGCCCTTAGGTCCATGCCCCCATTGTAGCAATCTATTGTCGCTGCGTCGACTTTCCTCTGAGTAGGTGCTAAAGTAATTAGCGTACCAAATGGCGATCTCGGGATGATGAGGTCGGCATCCATCCCCATCATTCCGTACTGAACTTCAGCCCATTCCAGCAATGCCCGAACAGTGCGGGTAAGTGAGGCGACTTGTGCGTCCTAAGAGGCGGTAGGGCAGAACCCTTCAAGATTGCCGTCTTTGGTGAGCGACTAGTGCGAATGAGAGATCGCGACTAAGCTTTCACGATCCGGGATAGAAGAGTTAGCCTCATCCTCCACATCTGTTGGAGCTCTCAGTGCTCCGAGGTTTCTGAGGCGGTTGAACAAGTTGTTTGAAATCGCTGGTCTGTCAGTCTGCGGGAGCCGGAACTTCCTAGTGTTGGTGACTCTCATTGCCTGGAGGGCCAGTTGACCCGCGGACTGCCCTTTTGGGGTTAGATACCCCCCAACTTTAGACGGGCCCTCCCCCTGGGCGACCTTCTTGTTTGGAAGTGATTCTTCTGGGCCGTCGAAGACAATTTGCCCTCTTCGGAGGAGGCGGCCAGATAACTTTTTCATCTTAAGGGGGTCCGAATGAGATTGCCCCAGTCCGGAGTGGCTGTGGCAACCCTTCGGTTAGTGTGATGGGAGCCTAGGGAGGCTTCTGCCCCATCTTGTGTGTCAGCTTCTCGCCCAGCAGCCGCTATTGAGTTGATGGACATCGTTTATGAACAGAAGGTGGGTCTTCCAAGAATGATGAACAATCAGTAGAAATTATTTCCACAGACGGAGCCAATTGTTGTACCCGGTTTATGTTCACCAGCCAACAAACAATAAACAATAATTGAGCAGACGATCAACACAAGTAAAAACATGAAATTTGGTTACCCAGTTTGTCTTTTGAATAAGACTACATCTGGGGGCTCCAAGCCAGGTATCTTGCACTATAATTTCTGCCTAGGATTCTATTGTGTGAAGAATTCCCCCTTTTACAACGTGTAATACAAGTTATACTTATAGACATAGAATTAGGGCTACATCCTTCATGGGCTTCTTCTCACGGGCCGTCCTAGGGTTTCCTTGCTTGTCCCGCAAGTCGCGCATCCAGATACATTTACCTTGATTACGTTCCGCAAAATCCGCACCATTAACTCCCCAAATCTTTACCATATTTATCCTTCTTCCGACCTTGAGACCAAGTCATCCCCGACTTACGCAACCTCCCAGGTCGCCAAGTGACCTTCCCATTCTTCCAGGTCGCCCACCGACCTGCACAGCCTTCCAAGTCGTCAAATGATCTTCATGCTCCTCCAAGTCGCCTAGGGACTTGTGGCTGCCTATGAGATTCCTACGACCTGCGGCCTGCGACTTATGGCTCATAGAGCCTCAGCCTCAAGTCACTTCTTCTGGTTGCTGGTGAACGACTCACCAGCTTCGTAACTTATCTGTATGGTGAGGTGAGATTATTCACGTTACAACAACCAACAAACACATTGAAAGGAAATACCATCTTATACAAGAAATCGTTAAGAGAGGAGATATAAAGGTGGCAAAGATCGCGTCGGAAGACAACCTAGCCGATCCATTCACAAAGGGTGGTCTACCTCAGTTAACATTTGAGAGACATATGGAAGGAATGAGTGTCAAGAGCGTTGTCAATCTGCTTTGAGTATAAGTGGGAGAAATGTTATTAGGTTGATGTAGGTGACATTAGATGTCACCGCATAATACATCAGATATGATGTGGTATACTTAAAAGCAGACTTTGAGTATAAGTGGGAGATTGTTGGGGTTATACGTGAAAGTATGCTTTTACTTTGTATAACCCATGCATTAAACACTTATTTACTGAAATAAATTATTTATCAATGTTGCTTTCAATATGATTGAATGTTACATATATTTATTGCAAACTGTTCATATAATAGCACGCATTACATTGTAGTTAACGTGGTGATACCAGATCACAGAAGATCACGTTAACAGTTCCTTGTAAATGAGTGCGTGTTTCACAACTTAGATAGATCCGAACAATCTATTGGTAGAAGTTGATGTGTAAGGCTCAGATTGGCTTGTCTTGACAAGGAGATTACATAGTGCATTCGATGATCTGTAGCGGAATTGCAGAGAGGATAAACTCATTCGCACTGACTTAAGGGATGAAGAGTTAGACCTCAGTGGTTGTTGATTTCTTAATATCTGTCACTTAATAAGGACTGTGTGTGATTAGTAGTTATTGCTTTGACTTATAAATGGGAAGGGAATCATTGCGACTTCGATACCCTATATCTTGGGCTATAATATTAATTGCACGACAGTTGCTAAATTAATACAGAGAATCGTGTGCTTGCAATGTCTTGCATGATTGGTCCCCTTGGTGGGCCCGGAACCTTTATCATACCAAATCTTGCAAGTGAAATTAATTTTCCGGTATGGATAATAAAGATGGGATGTCCTTACTCCAAAGATAAAGATATTAATTAATATAAAGATTTTCAGTGGCTTAATTAATTAATTGACTAAATAATCTTAAATACGGGAAATAATAATCGGGAGTCATATTACCATAATATGAGTTAAGTTGGATAGTTCAATATTAATTATATAGTAGTATTAATTAATATTAATGGGCTGAATTATATTGTGGCTCAATATTGGAATTCAGTAGCCTATTGGAAGGTCCATCTTAATTCTCCTAAAGGCCCCTAAAGTAGCCCAAATTAAAGTCCATTAAATAAAAGGTGCTTAAAATAAAATAAATTATTGTTGCATTATTTTTCCTTATTTTCGAAAATAATAGAAGAAAAGAGGGAAAAGAATTTTCTTGAAAAGATTTTATGGAAAGGAGATAAGTATTCTTGGAATACAAGATTATCCCATAAATTCAAGAAATCTCTCACTTGGCCTCTTTAATGGGATTTTCGAAAATTATAGAGCAATAATAGGAAGAAGAATTTTCTTGATTTTCTTGGAAAGATTTTTATGGAAAAAGATATGTATTCTAGGAATGCAAGAATATCTCATAAATTCAAGGAAGATCCAATCTTGAAAGATCCCCTATTATTTCGAAATATTAGGCTAAATAAAGGTGTGGAATTTTTGTGGTAAAATACACATGGAAAGAAGAATATATGAGATATGTAGGTCTCGAAGGGGTTTTAGTGAGGCAGAAGTCTAGAAGGGAGGGGTGAATAGACTTCTGAACTTTTTCGTGAGATCAGGTGTGAATAGCAAGTATGCCTGATCAGAGTGCGTGTGAATCAGTTTGGACTGATATCCAACTTACTGATCGCTTGAGAGCAGATCAGTTCGGTATCTATCAGCTTAACTGATGTGCGTAAGATAAGTTTAACCCGTGTGAAAAACCAGTTTACGAAATCAGATTCTAAGTGATCTGTATCGGATCTAGTATTGTTAAACGGGTCGGCCCTAACCCATTAGTGCCAGCCCTATAGGGCTACGGGCCAAACGGTCCCGGGCCTTAAGCGGTTCATTTTAAACGGGCCTCTAATAGTTGAGACCTAACCCTAACCCTAGCGGGTTGCGGGCTAAACGAGCCACCTAACAGGCTCCGAAAAAAATTAAAAAAAAAAAGTTCAAACATTAACATTACATAATGACAAAAATTTCGATCTAGCAGACTGCCCCATCATCTTTAATAACAAATGTTCAAAATATAAAATTAGTTCCCATCATCTTTAATAACATAATTGAGCAAAGTTCCCATGAAATTAGTTAATAATATAAAATTTGTATCATCACATTTATAAATTAATACCATAATATTAATTTATAATTATAATGATATCAGTTTCATATTATGAACAAATTTCATAATAGAATTTATAAAAATATTATATTATTATTTTATATTGGATTAATATTTTACTTATTTATTCAATTTAATAGAAATTCAAAACTGTTAAAAAATATTGAATTGGAGATGATTAATTATTAATTGACTAAATCAAATAGAAATAATTAATTTGTAATTGATTGGCCATAATTGATTTTTGCCTTATTTAAATTTGTGAAAAGACTTTAAAAAAATTAATAAAAAATTAGAAAATAAAAAAATTGAGTATATATAAATATAAACGGACTAAATGGGCTGGCCCGGTTAACCCGCGGGCTAATCGGTCCGGGCCAAAAAGGCCCGATTTTAAACGGGCCTCCCATTTACTCGGCCCTAACCCTGCATATAATAGGTTTAAACGGGCCGGCCCATTTAGCCCGGCCCGAATTAACATCTCTAATCGGATCAGATGACAAAGTGCAAAACTTATCAGATCAGTTTCTTGGTGCAAATCTGATCCAGACTTAGAATATGCATGCAAAAGTTAAAACAAGTGTGTGCAGATAGTGTAAAGCAGGTAAAGCAGATTAAGGCACACAAGATTTTTATAGTGGTTTGGACAACTTGTCCTACGTCCACTCTTCCCTATCAGTAGGGGCACCAACTTAACCAACTGGACTTAGATTAATGTGTTAGTCCAACACAGTACAATAGATGTTTCAAGAGTTCTCACTCATCTAGTCCCATAAATCAGAACTAGAAACCCTAGTCTGAAATCTGGCTAAACAAACTTAACCTAACTTTTGGTTTGAGTATAAGATTTGTTGTGTCCCAACTGGAAATCTATCCTGGTATTTGGGTAGCCTAAAGCTAAAGGATAAAATTTATGTGCTAAGAACTATGGGATAAACACTTATAAAATATTCTTGATTTTGTGTTCTTCGTGTGTAAATTGCGGATAGCTTGAGCTTGATGATAATTTTCGTAACCTTACTATGAAGGTTTGATCCCATATATATAGGCACGAAATCGAACTAGCCGTTGGAGAGCAATTCGAATTTTGGTCTATTTAAGGTAGGTTTGCAGGATGGATATGACGTGCACAGAGGAGGCATGGCCGAAAGCATGCAAGCTTGTCCTTTATAGCCGTTTGACTGTGATCCGCCGAATCCCGCACTATCTCCGTACATACGTGTCTTTCTCTCATTGGTTATCAAGTACACTTATTCAGTGTTTGATTTGCCAACTTAGTTTGACATTCTTCTTGTCTGATGAACTGGTATAACTTTGGTAAACCTTTGGTTGTCACCTGATTGAGCTGACCTGATCAGTTAAAACTAATCATCTTACCAGATTGAGTCTTCTGATGTAGGTTGTCTTAGCCCAACTTACAGACTCTCTGTCTCCTTCTTCTGATGTATGTAATCTGAGGTCTTCTTGGTCTTGTTCTTCTGGTAATCATCTGATCTTCAGGTCTTTTGAGTCTTTTGCTTCATGTCTTCACCGATCATCGACTATCGACTTTCGACTTGCGATCTTCCCGATCTTGACTTATGCGATCTTCCCGATCTTCGACTTGTCCTATGCATATTGAGTTCTCCCTCAATATATGACCTATCTATTACATCCGTTGTTCTATACAGTCATTATCAAATGGTCACCTTAACCTGATTTCTAGATCATCAGTCAGCTAACAAGTCTGACCGGTCCTATTACAAGTGTTTTAGAACTTTCATCAAAACTATAAATTTCCCAACAATTTCCCCTTTTTGATGAAACCAAAACATTTGAGAAACCAAAATCAGTTGATAAATTATAAAGCAGTAAAGAACAGATAATCAGAAGACAACGAGAGTTTGTCTTAGGATCAGTAAAATAAACTTTTCATTCATCAGATTTTGTCATTAGAGAGTACATTTGAAAAGTTTCAGCATGAAGTACAACTGATCCTAAAACTATCTTCTGATCATCAAACTTTGGGTATGTAACCCTCCTGCATTTCTCGCAGATTCTGTGGAACATCGAAGATACGATATAATTTCCACTTGACATCATTTACCTGTTGCGGATCAGTTATGCATGCTTTCTCCATCAGATCAAAGTAGAATCTCTAAAATGCCAATCTGTCAAAAGAACCATCATTTTTCTTTTTGTAGTCCAACACATCATATGGTGGATGTATGATCTTCGCGTTGATCATTTTGGAATCATATTTGAGTTCTTTCAAGAATTTTGGATGCTTGTTCTCCATCCAATTAAAAAATTCTTCATCTGGTGACTCTTCAGTTTGCACAATGTCCAAAACAAACGCATCCAAGAGCCATTCTGCTCTGATCTTTAACCATCCTCTCATCCTTTCTTCATGTTTATCATTTTTGGGAATGATGTCTTCTACTTTGGCCGGAATCAGGGGCTCAACAATCTTCTTCCCAACTTGACCCTTCTTTTCTTTGGAGGCATATCTTTTCTTCAGACCCTCAGCATCAGCTAGCTTGTATGATCTCCTTTCTGCCTCACTCAGACGAGCATCTTCATCAAGTTGCTCTTTAGTCAGTCTGACTGCCAATTCTTTATCAGCTTCAATTTGTGCTGCAACACTCCTAGTTACCCTTTTGGATTGAGTCTGAGCTGGTGGTGGAAGAGGTGCAGTCTTTGAAGGTCCAGATGGTCAAGATTTTCCAGCAGCTTGTCTTTGTCTGAATTTTTCCATCTTGGCAGTTACTTCATCAGCAAACAGATCTAAGTGGTCAAGTCTTTGCCCATATGATTCAATGGTCTGAATCAGATCTTCTGTCGTAGTGATGATATTGGCTGGTTTCTAACTTTGTCCTTCCCCCTTTTTGGTTTTATCAAAACGAGCATTGACATGGGAAGTTAGAGAGCCAAAACTAACTGCGATAGCTTGATTAAGATCTTACACCGAATATGTTCTTGAATTTTACGCATCAGTTCAGACTTCGCAGCCTCAATTGCACTTGAGAAGGTGAGAATCAGTTTGTCAAGCTTCTCCTCCGTCTTTTCCAGCTTTTCTGTGGCCATTAGGAGAGATACTTGAAGTTGATCAACTCTAGCCATCTTCCCACCATAAGATTGTTTGAATTCACCATTCAATTCAGTCATCGTTTATTGGAATTGATCTTTCAAGGCTTCAATCTGGGAGATGGAAAACTCCATTTGATCCTTCATTTCACGAATACAGGTTTGACGTTGATCAGTTATGATATTGCTAACCGAATTAGCCAATACTCCTTCAAGTTCCTCTTTCAACAGATCCTTAAAACATGATCCGGTTTCCCGCAACTGATCTGAGGTAATGTGTGTAGCAGGTATACTCTGTACGGCTTGATCTTTTGGAAGTTTAGTTGCAGTAGTCGATTAAACAGTTGCCTCATTTGTCTTTGCCTCTAGTGGCTGGTCTTGAATCGCATCACCTAGACCATCTTCATCGGCAACTCTCGCATCCTTCATAACAGCATCTTTCTTGAAAGTTTCTTCATCAGAAGCCAAAACAGACTTTTCCAATGGCTTACCCAGCTTTCTGTTTACCAGGGCCTTCACTGCCTCTTCAGATATGAGCTCAACTGGTGATCCTACACCAGCTGCCTTCTCCATGTCAAAATCAAAGTCGGCAAATTCATCTGGTCCACCCATCTGCTCCATCAGAATAATGAAATCCGAGAAGTTTTTCAGTCTCAGATCTCTCCAAGTGAGAATTTCCAGCACTTCATTCTTGACCCTTGGGTGACCTTCCAATTTTGGGAACATTTCATCCAATTCCCGTTCTACTCTTAGTCTGATCATTGCCCCAGAAATTGTCTTCCCAGCTATGGATTCTGGAAGAGATTCTGGTTGGCTTGCAGATGCAGATTGTTGTAAGGGGAAATAACCCGACTTGAAGGAAGCCGGGAATTGGGTCGTCTTATGGTCAACTTGTTGTCCGACATTATCTAGCTGGAGCAAGACACGAAGCGACTTCGGAGTCTCGGTAAGTCGCTGGGAGCTCGGGAAGCTGCGGAGGTCCCGGAGGCGGCTTAGTGTGGTAATTAGGTCGTGGGGCGACTTGATAGAACCCGGAAGTCAAGACCGACTGAGTCCCGAGCTTAATTGAAGATAAACATGGAAAATATTCGAGTAGTTAGTGAGGCGGATTTCTCGGGATATAACCGGGGAATGTGTATCTGCAACCGCGACTTGCTGAACAAGAAAGGAAACCCTAGTTGGCCCACGAGAAGAAGCCCATTAAGACTGTAACCCTAGTTATGTGTTTATAAATATTACTTGTAATGTATGTTGTAAAAGATCGAACACTTAGAATCCTAGGCAGAAATAATACAGTAAATACCCTGACTTGGTGCCCCCAGACATAGTCTATTTCCCGGACGAACTGGGTAATCAAATTGTGCGTTGTTTATTGCTTTTGTAATCATATTGATCAGAGCCCTATTAAAATACTTGTTTGTTCGTCGGTAACAAACCGGGTACAACACAGATGGTTGTTGAGGGTGAGATGACTCAATAGGTGGTTGATTAGTAGTGGATTTTTCTGGTGTGGCTTGCTGATCTTTTGGTTGCTGGGTTGAAGAGTGTTTTAGCGGGGGCGGTTGAGCAGTTTGTTCTTGACTGGGTTGAGCATCAGATATAGCATGATCAGATGGTGATCTGGTTCGCTCAATTCTTGGAGATGGAGGTAGGCAATTGTGCGCGTGACTGAGGAGAAGGTGATTTGGCCTTTTCTTTTCCTTTTCCCTGCTCTCCTTCTGATTGTTCGAGTGAGCTTTCCACCTGTGATCCAAGTCTTTCTGACTGCTCAGCAGATTTTTTCTTTGTCGTGGCAGACCCACTTCCTTCATGCTCACCAGTTTGTCTTGCTTCTTCTTCTTCTTCTTCTTCTGACTCCTTTTCCATAAATAGAGTCATTGGCTCTTGTTTCATTCTCTTCGGCCTCTTCGCAAGTTCCTTTGTTAGCGTTCTCCTCTTTTTGGGTTGAGCTACCTCAGGTTCTCCCTGTTCTTTCACAGCTCTCTTCTTTCTCTCTGTTTTGGGCATATCATCATCAGGTGGGCCATAGATTATGGACGTATCAGTGAGAAAAGCTTTGTAGGCTCTCAGTCCGGCCTGCTCCCAATCTGCCCTAGGAAACTTATCCCTCAGAATGATGGCAACTTTATTCAGATTGCTGATTCTTTTGGTCAGAATAATCACCCGATTCTCTTCCTGGAATTTATCCTTCTCTTGAACAGAAATAATCTTCAGATATCCCAACCAGTTGATATTTGGAGCATTATCAACAATAGCAGCCATGCAGTGCAATTTGGCATGAGTTAAACCGTCTGGGCTGAAAGAAATTCCCATTATTTTTTTGGAGACGATGTCGAAGAGCAGTCTGTATTTGCGCTTAAGCATAAGCTTGATGAAATTTACAGTATGAGATTTATCTGCTTCCCGGAAGAGTTGATCTCTTATCTGAGCTTCTTGGTGTTCACGAGAAAAGGTGAAATCTTTCCCTTAGGAAGTCCAAAGAGCCGGATCAGATCAGCATCCGTGATATCGAAGGTTTCACCATTCACCGTCGACTCAAGCTCATTATTATATTTAACCCGCACCTTGTGTAGAAATTCCAGGGCTTCAAACTGCATCACTGAATTGGCACGAGTAGAGCAGTACTTCTCCAATTTACAAGCTCAAAGAAGATCTAATATCTCCCTAGATTCTGAATCCCTCGTTGTATTGAAGATCACATACTTGTCTTCAACAATTTGATTTTGTTGGGAAATTTATTGTTTTGATGGAAGTTCCAAAACAGTTGTAATAGGACCAGTCGAACCTGTTAGTCGACTGATGAATTGATAGGAAACCAGCAGAACATGTTAGACAGCTGATGAATTAGAATAGGTCACATATTGAGGGGGAACTCAATATGTATAAGTTAAGTCCTAGGGAAGATCAGAAGCGAAGATCAGAAGAGAAGATCAGCAGTTGCGGAAGACCAGAAGACCTATTCTTAGAGTACATCAGCAGAGTCGATAGGTTGAAGCTAAGACAACCATATCAGAAGACTCAAGGTTACTGATCAGAAGAATACTGATCAGATCAAGCTTAGTCAGAAACGTCATAAGCATATCTACTTATCCAAGGTATACGATGAAGATCAGACCAGAAGAATGTCAACATAGTTGGCTTTACAAGGTGCAGAATAAGTGTACTTGTTAGCCACTTAGAGATCGACACGTATGTATGGATCTGACGATGCAGGATATGGCGTATCAGGGCAAACGGCTAGTAAGGACGAAATTGCACGAAGACGGCATGGCCTTCCTAAGCACGTCAAATTAAGACGGCTCTTTGATTTCAAGGTCTATAAATAACCCGAGATTCAAATTGCTCTCCAACGGCTCATTGATTTCAAGGTCTATAAATATGGGATCAACCTTCATAATAAGGGGATGAAAATTATCATCAAGCTCAAGCTATCCGCAATTTCCGCACGAAGAACACAAAACTTGAAGAAGATTTATAAGTGTTCATCCCATAGTTCTTAGCATAGAAATCTTATCCTTCAGCCTCAGGCTACCCAAACACTATGATAGATTTTCAGTTGGAACACAACAAATCCTATACCCAAATCAAAAGTTAGGTTAAGTTTGTTTTAGCAAGATTTTAGTCTAGGGTTTCTAGTTCTGATTTCTGGGATTGGTTGAGTGAGAACTTTTGAAACATCTATTGTACTGTGATGGACTCACACATTAAACTAAGTCAAGTTGGTTAGTTGGTGCCCCTGCTGATAGGGAAGAGTGGACGTAGGACAAGTTGTCTGAACCACTATAAAAATCTTGTGTGCATTATCTGATTTATCTGCTTTACACATCTTGCACACTACCTGTTCAATATTACATGCATATTCTGAGTCTGGATCAAATTTGCACCAAGTAATTGATCTGATCAGTTTGACACTTTGTCATCTGATTCAAAAAGATAACTTAGAATTTTGATTTAACAAACTGGTTTTTCACACGGGTAAAACTTAGCTTCTGCACATCAGTTAAACTGATAGACACCGAACTGATCTGCCCTCTAGCGATCAGTAAGTTGGATATGAGTCCAAACTGATTCACACGCACTCTGATCAGGTAACCTGCTTATCACACCTGATTTCACGCAAAAGTTTTCAGAAGTCTATTCACCCCTCCCCTCTAGACTTCTTCCCTCACGAAAACTCGTTCGGGACCTACAAGTGGTATCAGAGCAGTGGTTCTATGGACCACTGGCTTTGAGTATCATCAGTTCTTGAGGAAGAACCATTGTGGTCACTTGAACAGATCTTTGAAAAACCTGCTTTAAAACTCATCAGTTTTCAAAACTCACATTCAGCATGGATAATACTTCGGGTATGTATCATGATCTTCCTAAGTTCTCTGTTGATGAGTATGTTGACTGGACCATACTCATGAGCAACCATCTAGGTGCAATAAGCAACAGAATGATGGAAGTTTTTGAACAAGGACCCATCATCATTTATTACATCAACCCATCTGATGAAAATA
The DNA here is from genome assembly GCA_037126765.1 of Stenogyne calaminthoides. NCBI lineage: Eukaryota > Viridiplantae > Streptophyta > Magnoliopsida > Lamiales > Lamiaceae > Stenogyne > Stenogyne calaminthoides. Next base: position 19,593,662 of record JBBCBC010000006.1, read on the forward strand.
GGAATACTGATCGCCCAGCTGGTGCACGTATTAGAAAGAGTCCTTCTCTGATGGATGCAGAAGAAAGAAAGTTATCCAATCTGGATACTGTAGCCAGGCATATCATCATGAAGACGATGGACAAAGACAACACGAGAAAAGATCAAGTATCTTAAGACTTCAAAGCAGATGTGGGATACTCTTGCTGACATATGTGAAGGGAATGATCAGATTAAAGACAGCAGATTGCAAGTTGAACTGGTGAAGTTTGAGAAACTAAAAATGCTAGCAAATGAAACGATAAATCAGCTTGATGGAAGAATCACTATGTCAGTCAACAAGCTTCGTGAACTAGGACGAGAAATGTCTGATAAAGACATCAACTACAAAATATTGAGATCCCTGACCAAGAAATGGGACATGAAGGTAACTGTGATAAAAGAATGCTAAGATATTGCGAAGATAAAGCCAAGCAACCTGTTTCCGAGCCTAAAAGCCCATGAGTTTGACCTGATTGAAAGAGGTCAAGAAGAAGAAGATGAGTCGATTGCTGCATTCAAGGCAGCTAGCAGCAGTTCGAAGTCTAGTGAACCAATAGGAAACATCATAAGTCAATCTGAACAGATTGCTTTGCTGACCAGAAAATTAGAAAGATCAAATGTTCAACTGGGAGAGTATCGGAAATTCTATAGAGACTATCAGAATAGTAGAGGAAGAGACAAGAGATCTACTTACAGATCACAAGAAAGAAATTGTTCTGATGACAGAAGAGATGATCAAAGAGATGACCGTAGAGAAGATAAGAGAGATGATCGTTCTGATTATAGAAAAGACAACAGATCAGAAAGGAGGAATTCTGATTGCAGGCAAACTGGGAAGTCACCTAACAGATTCTATAGGAGAAATGATTCACCTGGCAGAAGAAATTTCGTGGAACCTGGAGCATGTTTCAACTGTCAGAAACCAGGTCACTACAGCGCAGACTGCCCTGACCTGACTCCAAAAGAAAGAGAAGATAAGCGGAATAGAAGAGAGCAAAGGTACAGAGACAGAAAAGCCATGGTTTCTGATACATCAGGTATCGATGACTCTTATCTGCCTTCAGATGATTCTGGATACTCATCCGTCGAGGACTTCTGCCTGATGACCACTACTGATGATTTCGACGACCTCGACGATCCGATGTTCTCATCTGATGATGACATCTGCCTCATGGCCAAAGAAGCTGATCAAACTGAGGTAAACTCTAAATCTTTTGTGTTTTCTATTTCCACACCTGTTGTGCTAAGCACACCTGCTGGAGAGATTGACCTGCAGCTCTACAACGAGAAATTGCTTGATGATCTCTCTAATGCAGTAGATACTTATACTATAGTGGAAGCTGAGAATGATAAGCTAAGGACTGATAACATTAGTCTTGCTAAGGAAAATGCCTTAAGAAAAGCAGTTGAACTGAAATCAGTTGATACTGTTCAGAAGATGACAACAGAACTGGAGTTTCTGAAAGTCAGCTCTTCTGATCAGGGTAAACTGGTTAAGGAACAACAAGCTATCAACAAACATCAAGCTGATGATCTCAAAATCCTTCAAGCTAAGTTTCATGAACTCTTCCGACTACATGAGAGTCTAAAACAAAGTGAGGACAGTTTGCGAAAGAAAGTAGAGGTTTTTGGAAAAGCTTCTAAAAATGTTGAAGTAATAACAAGCTACTTTCGGAAGCCAACTAACAAGAAGGGTATTGGGTATAATAGCCCTTCTGGATCCTCCTATGTCCAACCTGGTTCACAATCTAAAAGTGAATCTAGGAAGGTTTCTGGTCAAGATGCACAATATGCCAAATTTGCATCTAAGAAGGGTAAAAGACATGTTGAACAGGAAAGACGAATGCCTGATCAGAAAGGGAATAGAAATGGACCTCACCTGATCAAGCATCAGCCGAGGAATCAACAGAAGAATCCTGTTCTTCTGAAGAGACCTCAATCTAATCAGCAGATTAGGAATCAGAAAGGACAAACTCTCAAGGGAAAGTCTAATATGAGACCTAATCAGGTCAAGTTGCCTAATCAACATGCTAAGGGTAAACTGCAGAAACCATTTGTGCAAAAGAGATATGAATCTTTTGATGGCAGCAGTTGTACCTATCCCTTCAACCAGAAATCCAGGATATCTGCACCTGAACCACACTGGATCAAAAGAAGACAGACCCATCAGAAAAATCCTAAGTCTTCTGATTCATCCAAGGTTCACACTCATAATCATACTGACCAGAAAACACATGAAGAGATGTATGATTATGTAGATGCTTATGGGAGACAAATTAGGCCTTCTGATCTTGATGATTACCATAGAAATGGCCCTGTTTGTTTGGATCCCGAAAGGTAACACTAACCCATCAGGAACCAATCCTACAGGGGTACCTAAAGCCGGATTTGATTGCAGGTTTGCGTGGTTTTGGCCAATAAGGGAGGTGTACAAGCAACTATATGGTACATCGATAGTGGATTCTCAAGGCACACGACTGGAAACAAACATCTCCTCAGTTCATACAATGAACAAGAAGGCCCACATGTACTCTTTATTGACGATAACTTTGGTTTTACCAGAGGATTCGAAACCTTAGTTAATAATGATGTACATGTTACAGGAGTCTCGTATGTCGATGGTTTAAAGCATAACCTGTTATCGGTTTCACAATTCAGCGACAACAGATTCACCGTTGAGTTCTCGACTGATCAGTGCACAATAAGGAATCGAGCTACTCAACAGATTTTGCTAATTGGTTCCAGAAAAGGAACGTTTTATACTGCAAATTGGAACAATTGTCCAAGAAATGCATGTCTGATTGTTAAGAGTTCCAAAAGCAGCAGTTGGCTCTGGCACAAGAGAATGAGCCATCTGAACTTCAAGACTCTTAACAAGATAGCAAGGATGTCCCTGGTTGAGGGTCTCCCGAATGAGGTATTCTCTAAGGATCAGACATGTGTCGCATGTCAGAAGGGAAAACAGGTTAAAACCTCATTTAAGGGGATCCCAGGACCAGCATCCTGCAGAGTATTGCAACTGCTCCACATGAATTTATTCGGACCAGTTACACCACTTAGTTTCAGCGGACGCAAATACACTCTGGTAATCGTGGATGATTATTCCAAGTTTACCTGGGTTGTATTCTTGTATAAGAAGAATGAAACTACAACAAAGATACCTGAGCTGCTCAAGAGATTGCAAAATGAAAAGGGTGTCAGCATTGTAAAAATCAGATCAGATAAAGGTACAAAATTTCTGAATTTTTTATAACTAATTTTTGCACTGAGTTTGGTATACAACATGAAACATCAGCCGTCAGAACACCACAACAGAATGGTGTAGTAGAACGGAGAAACAGAACACTCAAAGAAGCTGCTCGCACAATGTTGGCTGAACATGCAACTCCAAACAGTTTCTGGGCAGAAGCTATCAACACAGCATGTCACACTCAGAACAGATGTTCTCTGACTAAGATTCACTTCAAAACACCTTGTGAACTGTGGAAGAGCATAAAACCTCATGTTTCTTACTTCCATGTTTTTGGGTACAAGTGTTTTATTCACAACAATGGGTAGAGTCAGTTGAAAACCTTTGAAGCTAAGTCAGATGAGGGTATATTCTTGGGATATTCCTCAATCAGCAAAGCTTTTAGGGTATTCAACAGGCGAACTCTAGTTGTGGATGAAACACCTCATGTGGTCTTTGATGAGACATCTTCTGAACAAGAGAAACCTGCCTCAGAACTAGCCGTACCAGATCAACCAGTACCTGATGCTCAGAAAATGGATCAGTTGAGTATCAAAGAAAATGAATCAGATCACGTCACTATGTATGTTTCTAACCTTGATCTTGATGATTCAACAGGTCAGACAGACCCTAAGGTACGTACAACTGTCAATGAAGAAGCTGGTACAGCTGAGACAGTAACAACTGAACCTTCTGGTTTAGGTGGAACACCTGATGTTCCGGCTGACAGACTTCAGCATATGATGAGTCCAACATCAGCTGAGATATGTCCATGCCAAGTGGATCCTACTGAAGTACCTCTCCCAATCTCTAGTGATGAATCACTATCAGAAGAGGATGATGTTCTCTAAACTGATGAAAATCAGAGAAGAAGGACCTGGATAACCAGTCATCCAACTGACCTGATCATCGGAGACCCATCTGATAGAGTTCAAAATAGACATCAGATTGGTGAAAGTACAATGTATTGTTGTTATCTTTCTTTGGAGGAACTCCTCACAGTTGAAGAAGCTCTACAAGATGCCAACTGGATTCTATCCATGCAAGAAGAACTAGAACAGTTAGAGAGGAATCAGGTTTGGGAACTTGTAGACAAACCAACTCATCAAGATGTGATTGGCACTAAGTGAGTCTTCAAGAATAAGAAGGATGAGCACAATGTGATAACCAGAAATAAGGCAAGACTTGTTGCTAAGGGATATTCACAATCAGAAGGGATTGATTATGATGAAACATTTGCACCAGTCGCTCGCCTTAAAGCCATTCGGCTGTAAAGAGTGCATTCTTAAATGGGGTACTAACTGAGGAAGTTTATGTTGAACAACCTCCTGGCTTTGAAATAAGAAACCAAGTGTACCGTTTAAGAAAAGCTCTTTATGGACTGAAACAGGCTCCCATAGCTTGGTATGATACATTATCTCAATTCTTGCTAGATAGTGGATTCACTAAGGGACGATATTATCTTCGGATCTCCCAATAAGAACTTATGTGAGAAGTTCAGCAAACTGATGCAAGGGAAATTTGAGATGTCCATGATGAGTCAGGTGAACTACTTTTTAGGTCTTCAGGTAAAACAAAGTACTGAAGGGATATTCATCTGTCAGGCCAAATACACCAGAAATCTGTTGGCCAAATATGGAATTCAAAATTCCAAGACTGCCAGAATTCCGATGATGACTTCCTTCAAGATGGATCCAGACGAAAATGGTCAGAAAACTAATCAGAAAGAGTATAGGGCTCTCATTGGATCATTGTTATACATGACTGCCAGCAGACCAGATATAACATTTGCAGTAGATGTATGTGCCATATTTCAGGCAAATCCAATGCAAAGCCACCTGGAAGCAGCTAAGCGGATTCTTAAATATCTGAGGGAACAGTTAACCTTGGGTTATACTACTCTTTAGATGATAATTTAGAGCTTAGTGGGTACTCTGATTCTGATTATGGAGGTTGTAGGATAGACAGAAAATCAACCTCAGGTACATGTCAGTTTTTGGGAAGTAAGCTGGTCTCTTGGTTTTCAAAGAAACAGACATCTGTTGCCACATTTACTACTGAAGCAGAATATATGGCTGCAGGAAGTTGTTGCTCCCAACTGCTCTGGCTTTGTCAGCAGCTGAGGGATTATAACATTATAACTACGAATGTACCTATCTTCTGTGACAGTAATAGTGCTATTGCAATTACTCAGAACCCAGTTCTGCATACCAGATGCAAGCATGTGGACATCAGACATCACTTTATTAGAGACCATGTGGAAAAGAAGAACATCAGAATGGAAAAGATCCATACTGATAAGCAGAAAGCTGATATCTTAACCAAGCCACTAGCTGAAGTAAAATTTAGAGAACTATGTAATGAGCTAGGACTTCTGGATTTAGGAGAAGATGCACCAGAATTCTTCGGTGGATTGATCTCCAAGACCAGTTGGTTAAGAACCTAACAAGAATATGGAAGATCAGCTGAGTAATGGAATCTCAACTAATCAAGAAGGATCAGTCAGGAACTGATCAGAAAAGGGTTAACAGTTGAAGGGGGAACTTCAACTGTAAGTAGAATCAGTAGTGTAACTGATCAGAAAAGGACATTGTTGGAAAAGACTAAGGATTAGAGAAGCAGTTAAGATCAACATTGAAACAATTAGATGGAAATAAATGGTTAAACACTCGTGGTAATTGACTGATTACGATATCAATCAATCGGACACGTATCTCTGATTCCTTGCTCTTTCTGTTTTCATTTATGTGTTGATTGGTTTTTTTCCCTGCATTTATATAAATTAAATGACGTCGTACTGACATTCATTAAATACGGACGTGAGGCGCATGTATTAAATGCATTAATTACGCTTTTTAAAATCCAAAAGTTGTGGTCTATATTTTCCTTGACCGCACGATCTCCATCTTTAAAAACCGCTTAATCCTAACCGTCGATTGCAATTGGACGTCGTTTGGGTTCCCTATTTCAAAATGATTATGTCTTTCCCTCTCCTTTTAAAAACCTTTGTTCACTAAATCAACCTTCTTCATTTACAAAAATCTCTCTGCAAAAATCTCAAGTCTAATAATCTTTCACAAAACTCACAACACTCTGCATATCACTATTTATCTTCGTTGACATCCATATTTCTCTGGAAGATAAACTGGTAAATGCTTAGGGTTTATATTCTTGGTTTCTATTTCTATGATTGTGTTTGTGTGCTCATTTCACTCAAATCACAAATCTAATAATCTAAATCTTTCAAAAATGGCACCAAAGGTAAGACAAATTGCAGAGACAACACATTCTTCGTCCCATGCCTCACCCGCCTCCCCAGAACCTGAAGATCCCATCTTTAGGAATTTTGCCGATGAGGTGATCGAAGAAAGGTGCGTCGATTTCAGAACGACCACAGATCCTGAGTCTCTAAAGATTCTAAAAATGTTGAAGGATCGTGGGCTGAAAACATATTGTTCAGCGAGCGCAGATTCCATTATGTTAGATGGTGCTCTTGAATTCCTTTACAATTTGAGAGACCATGAAGGAGTTTTGTACTCAGATGTACAAGGGGAACATCTGGAGATCACAAATGAAGATCTTTATAGAATATTCCGGCTTCCAGCTCCGGTGGATGGGATTATGCCCGATGTATATCGCGCTGCAGAAGATAGTGCAATTATCAAACACCTTCTCCGCCCTGCTGATGCTCACCATACCAAAGGTTTTAAGAAACCATTGTTGAAGCAGAAATATAGGCTCCTACTTGATATTGTTCAGAAGGTAATTGTTGGAATTACCTATAACCTGGATGTCGTTACCCAAGAAAAGGCTCGAATCATGACTGCTATCATTGATAAGGCCAAGATCAACTGGCTGGAATTTCTGAAGAGGAGATTACTGGAGGAATCAGCTAAATTTGTGTCAGAAAACAGGAAGGTTGTGTTATCAGCCAAGATTACAATGCTACATAAGGTATCTATGATCCTGATTGATCTGATGAAGGACAGAGATTGGAGTGAGGACAAAATAATTCCCTACAAACTAGTTCACAAGAAGATGTTGTTGATCAACAGGCAGATACATGGCCTTGCTGATGATGATGATAAGGTTGTTGTTAAACCAGCAACAAAAGTCCGCAAAAAGGGTCAAGCTGGTCAAAAGAGCAAGGTTGTTGCAAGGAAGCCAGAAAAGGGAATAGTTCTTAAGGAACTAGCCCAACCACCTGCAAAGAAAACCAAATCAGCACCTACTACTGATGTTGCAGGAAAAGGGAAAAAGAAGGAGACAAAGCTGGTGGATGAGCCTTCTAATTCAGATGATGATGATGATATTTTCACCAGTAAACTACCCTCAAGAGGACCAGGTCAGGCTTCCAAGGTTACATCTCATGGTGCTTCTCACACTGAGCCTCTGCAGAAAACCATTCAGGTTCCTTTTGTATCTACTGAATCTGAACATCTGGATACTTCATCTACTCCACATATAGCAAATCCAGATCCTCTTTCTGTTGTGCCATTTTCTCCATCCTCCTCGCCCGAGCCAGAACCAGAAATTCTCTCTTTTATAGAGAAAATTATCAGAGGGCGACTAGAGAAAATGCTGGAAGACAGGTATCCAAAATTGGCTACCAAACTAGATGTTAAGGCCACAGTCCTTGATGTGCTCACCTGGAGAGACATCCGACTGAAGAAATTTGAAGATTTCGGAACTGTTATGGAGCAGAAGGGTGGCATTCATCCCTTTCTAGAGTATGAGCTACAAATGAGAAAGATAGCTGGTGTGGAAACTGCTCCAGACCTGATTTCTGATGATGCGGTGGCTTGATCAGACAATTGGGAATGCCAGACACTCCAATGCACAGGGAGCTAACACACAAGATGGTCAAATACAACCAAACCATGCAGCAGATGAAGTGGATTGTAGAGGAAGTGGATGATGGTGGTCCAATCAGCATCGAGGAACTGTTTGAAGAGTTGCCTGAAACCGAGCAGATGGCAAAAGAAATGAGGATCATCGAAGAACCTGAAGAAGCTGCCGATGAAGTTGTTGTGGGAGATGCGGCACAGTCCCCATCAGCTGAGGCACAATTAGCCGAGCACGTGATAGGCCTGACTACTGGAGGGAGTCAAGCTGAAGATATGGAGGTCGAAGGCCCCTCGACATCAGCAGGTCAGGTAGTGCAGATTCTTCAAACTTCTCCATCCTTCGAAGAAAATCTCATGAAGAGCGAACATGGCTCGGATGTTCCGCGATGATGTAAGTTTCTTTATGTCAAGGCAATTGGAGAAAGCCATCCGAACTGAAAGAGAATTTGTATCTTCTCACTGCACGAGGATAACTGAAGAATTAAGAGATACAACAGCTGACAAGATGGTGGAGGTGAACGAGAAGTTGGCCAAGATTGAGGAGACAAGAAATCAGCAGTTCACCTTGATGATGAATGAGAAGATGGCTGAATTGATCAAGATGCAAAATGATCTTGTTGATGCTACAAAGAGAGTCAATTCTGCTGCTGATAAGCTTGAGAATATGTTCGATAAAGTCAGCCCTATTGTAGATAAAGCTCAAACTTCTATGCTGACAATAATTGAAAAGGCAAACCCTGATGCTGGTATTGAATCTTCTGCCCTTAATAATTTAAAGCAAGATCTTTCAAAGCAGATTGGTGACCTCAGCTCTGAGCTGAAAGCTCTTTTTGAGGGAACCAAAAAGGGGAAAGAAGAGAAAGATGCTGAAGTTCAGGGAAGGTTAAATCAAGTCGAGAACTTTGTAGCTGGGATCCAGATCACTCTGGAGAAGAAAAAGTTAAAGAAAGATGCCCAAGCAGCTGCAGAGTTAGAAGAAGCAGAAGTAATCTCTTCCTCTACTGAATCCGTTGAGCGTGCCAAGAAGGGCAAGAAACCAGCTGCTGCTACAAAGAAAAAAAAAAAATCAGAACCTGCTGACAAAAGGAAAGCTGAAGAATTTAAGAAGGCAGAGCTGGACAGGCAGAAGAGATTAGAAGAAGCTTCAAGCCTTGATAAGTCTTACAGAGTGGAGAAGAAGAAAGGGCTCATAGCTGAATCTGGAGAAGGTGCACATCTTGTTGAACCAGTCCTTCCTGGAGATGTGGATGTGATTGTTAAGCCAGATAAGAACATGGTGAAAGAATGGAGACAAATCAAAGGTGAATGGTATATCTCGGCTTACATCAATCAAGTTATTCCTACCAATGTGGACAGAGATGAAATATTCAGAGATTGGTTGAGTAACAAACATCCAGTATTCTATAACAATATCATGAGTGAGGCCAAGAAACTGAGTTCCATACCAGTTGCCCCGAGGTCAAAATCATGGAATACAAGAAGACTCCAGATGGAAGGTTAGACAAGACTACCTTCAATGCAACTCTGAACAAATGTCTAGCTCAAGATGACATCTTCGATGAGAGCAAAGCTGCAGAAGTCAAGGCAAGATTGTTTGAGATGTGTGCTTTACCAGAAGAAGAAAGGTATTGAAGTTATCAGAAGATTTTTTTTTAAGATCAGATTAGGATATCTTCATTCTGTACTTGTAATTCCTACATCTTTAATGAAATATTCTAATTTTCTGATCTTAAGACAAATTCTCATTGTCTTCTGATATACTGATTTTCTTCACTGATACTTAACTTATGTTCAGCATACTTTTTCTGGGTAATCTTTTGGTTCCATCAAAAAGGGGGAAATTGTTGGGAAATTTATAGTTTTGATGGAAGTTCCAAAACAGTTGTAATAGGACCAGTCGAACCTGTTAGTCGACTGGTGAATTGATAGTAAACTAGCTGAACATGTTAGACAACTGATGAATTAGAATAGGTCACATATTGAGGGGGAACTCAATATGTATAGGTTAAGTCCTAGCGAAGATCAGAATCGAAGATCAGAAGAGAAGATCAGCAGTTGCAGAAGACCAGAAGACATATTCTTAGAGTACATCAGCAGAGTCGATAGGTTGAAGCTAAGACAACCAAATCAGAAGACTCAAGGTTACTGATCAGAAGAATACTAATCAGATCAAGCTTAGTCAGAAACGTCATAAGCATATCTACTTATCCAAGGTATACGATGAAGATCAGACCAGAAGAATGTCAACATAGTTGGCTTTACAAGGCGCCGAATAAGTGTACTTGTTAGCCACTTAGAGATCGACACGTATGTATGGATCTGACGATACATGATTGGCGTATCAGGGCAAATGGCTAGTAAGGACGAAATTACACGAAGACGGGCATGGCCTTCCTGAGCACGTCAAATCAAGACCTGCAAGCTACCTAAAATAGCCTAAGATTCAAATTGCTCTCCAACGGCTCTTTGATTTCAAGGTCTATAAATATGGGATCAACCTTCATAATAAGGGGACGAAAATTATCATCAAGCTCAAGCTATCTTCAATTTCCCACGAAGAACACAAAACTTGAAGAAGATTTCTAAGTGTTCATCCCATAGTTCTTAGCATAGAAATCTTATCCTTCAGCCTCAGGCTACCCAAACACTAGGATAGATTTCCAGTTGGAACACAACAAATCTTATACCTAAATCAAAAGTTAGGTTAAGTTTGTTTTAGCAAGATTTCAGACTAGGGTTTCTAGTTCAGATTTCTGGGATTGGTTGAGTGAGAACTCTTGAAACATCTGTTGTATTGTGTGGGACTCATACATTAAACTAAGTCCAGTTGGTTAGTTTGTGCCCCTGCAGATAGGGAAGAGTGGACGTTGGACAAGTTGTCTGAACCACTATAAAAATCTGGTGTGCATTATCTGATTTATCTGCTTTGCAAATCTTGCACACTACCTGTTTCAGTATTATATGCATATTCTGAGTCTGGATCAGATTTTCACCAAGCAATTGATCTGATCAGTTTGACACTTTGTCATCTGATTCAAAACAGATAACTTAGAATTCTGATTTAACAAACTGTTTTTTCACATGGGTAAAACTTAGCTTCCTCACATCAGTTAAACTGATAGACACCGAACTGATCTGCCCTCAGGTGATCAGTAAGTTGGATATCAGTCCAAACTGATTCACACGCACTCTGATCAGGTAACCTGCTTATCACAACTGATTTCACGCACAAGTTTTCAGAAGTCTATTCACCCCTCCCCTCTAGACTTCTGCCCTCACGAAAACCCGTTCAGGACCTACAGATTTGTAAGGGATGGTAATCACAGATAACTTTACCAGAACCATGGGCTGTCATTTCTGCAGATTTATGAAGTATTATATCTATTTTGACACAGCGCAATAGTGTAGATAAAACACTAAATATCACATAGATCAATCTATATTGTGCATACACATATAAATTCACAGAGTATTGTGTCAATAAAAACGTGATGCAACAATCATAAGATATGAACACATAGATTAAGAAAAACAATCTTCAGCAATTCTATTATTTGACATGTGATTAGTGAATACCCAAAAACATTTTAGTAGACATATTCTAAAGCACATGCAATTACCAGAGATTTGCGAAGAAGGAGTAATCATAGAAATCGTGTTTGAATGGTTCGCAAAAATGCAGAGTAAATGTAGAAAATTTGTTTAAGAGTATTCGGAAAGTTTTAGGGTTAGAAGGATTTCAAAAGTGTGTGACCATGTCTATATATAGAATTGGAGGGAAAAAACTTTTTTGAAAATTGAGATTGGAAACCGAAGAGTCTAATCAAGATGGGCGGTCGAGATTAGGCGGTTTATTTCAAATAAAATCATGCGGTCAGGGATTTCGGACACGATAGTTTTTTGGATTTAAAAACGCAATAAATAGCAATTAATACATATTCCCCACGTCCGCATTAAATGTTTTGCATGGTCTGGCTCAAGAACTTCTTAGTGGACTTGGACGTTGTTCCAGATTTGCCCAGCATAATTATAGTTTACTGTGACAATGCCGGAGCAGTTGCAAATTCAAGGGAACCAAGAGCCCACAAAGCCAGCAAACACATAGAAAGAAAATACCATCTTATACGAGAAATCGTTAAGAGAGGAGACATAGAGGTGGCAAAGATTTCATCGGAAGACAACCTAGTAGATCCATTCACAAAGGGTCTGCCTCAGAATACATTCGAGAGACATGTGGAAGGAATGGGTGTCAAGAGCATTGCCAAGTGGGAGAAATAGGTTCTTGTGAGTGACATTAGATGTCACGTAGAACACAAGACGTGCTGTAGTATACTTAAAAGCAGACTTTGAGTATAAGTGGGAGATTGTTGGGATTATACTGGAAAGTATGTTTTTTACTTTGTATAACCAAACTGAATTTCTTATTTATTTGCTGAAATAAATTATTTATCACTGTTGCATTAAATATGATTGAATGTTATATATATATTTACTGCATACCCGTTCAATAAATAGTACGTGTTACATTGTAGTTAATTTGGTGATACCAGATCACTGAAGATCAAATTAACAGTTCCTTGTAACTAAGTACAAATTTACAACCCAGATGGAAATGAACAATCCATTGTGAAAGGTTGAAGTGTAAAGCTCAGATTGGCTTGTCTTGACCAAGAGATTATACTAGTGCATTATGATGCGCTGAATAGGACCTACAGGAGGATAAATTCTTCAGCACTGATTATGGAAGAATTAGACCTCAGTGGTTCGTTATTTCTTAATCTTCGTTCCTTAAATAGGGTCGTCTGAAATTAATAACTATTGCTTTGACTTGTGATGGGAAGAGAGTCAACGTGATTCGATACCTTATATCTTGGGCAATATTATTAGTTACACGACGATTGCTAAGATTTAATACGGAGAATCGTGTGCAAGCACGTCTTGCTTGATTTGTCCCATTGGTGGGCTCAGAAGCTTTATCATACCAAATCTTTCAATTAGAAATTTATTTCCGGTATGGATAATAACGTTGAGTTGTCTTTACTCCAAGGATAAAGATATTAATTAATATAAAGCTTTTTCAGTGGCTTAATTAATTAGTGGACTAGATAATCTTAAACACGGGAAATAATAACCGGGAGCCATATTATTGCAGCATCGTAATATGAATTAAGATGGATAGTTCAATATTAATTTTATAGTGGAGTAAAATAATATTAATGGGCTTGGATAATATTTTTGCTTAATATTATAAATTCATAGTCCATTGGAGGTCCAATCTTAATTCTCCTAAGGGCCCCTCAAATAGCCCAATTAAAGTCCAATTAATAAAAAGGAGAAGAAAATATTATTGCCTATTTTTCCATAATTATTTTCGAAAATAATGAGAAGGAGAGAGAAAAAGATTTTCTTGATTTTCTTGGAACGATTTTATGGAATAAGTATTCTTGAGACACAAGTTTATCCCATAAATTCAAGAAAGGTATAAGATCTTATTTCTTCCCTATTTTATTTGATATTTTCAAAAATAATGGACAAGAAGGGAGGAGAAGATTTTGTTGGGAGATATTTTGGGAAATAGAATATATTGGATATATTCAAGATTGTATCTTGAGGAAAAAGCAAGGAAATTTCCCAATAGCCCAACAAGGCTAAATTTTCGTCCCCCCCTAGTCCTATAAATAGGGGATGAATTTTTCATCCCCAATGCAATTTCATGTGTTGGAAAAATTAGAAATCCACAAAGGTGGTGGCAAATATTTTTAGTTTTCTCCTTTATTAAAATTGTTCGTAAGAATCCTCCCACCGGATTACATTCGTGGACTTGGGACATATTTGAGAAGGCACTTTGGGTTGATCCATCGTCTCAACGGTTGTCTGTACAAGAGGTATGTAATTTCGTAATTCCTAGATTCTGCATGCTTAGGATTTATGTGAATTACGTGTACGCATGTTGTTGTTGCTTATTTGATTATTATGTTGAATTAATTTAGGATTGATTCATGTTAGTAATTAATTGAATAATTTAAATATGTATTTAAATACACCTCGAATAGATCCGGGCACCCCGAATTTCTCAACAACTGGTATCAGAGCCTCGGTTTCGAGCTCTGTATTTAAATTGTTATTTAAATTTGTTGGCCATTAAATTTTATTGAAAATTGGATAGTAGAATTGTTAGATCTGTTTTGCAGGTATCCAATTGTCATGGTATTTAATGTGTTTTAATTTCATGCGTATGTTTTGGTTTTAATTCGACTCGTTCGAATTTGTTTTTCTCGTGAGAAAATCCACGAGTAGATTAGGCTATTTGATTTGTTCAATGTAATAGACTAGTGTAGATTTAGGTTTATTTATTTTCTTGTTAAAACGGAGACGAAGAGTTAAAATGGACTCGGAACCGTACGCGGGCGACGTGCATCGCACGAAACGTGCCAAGGTGTTGGGAAATTTATAGTTTTGATGGAAGTTCCAAAACAGTTGTAATAGGACCAGTCGAACCTGTTAGTCTACTGATGATTTGATAAGAAACCAGCTGAGCATGTTAGACAACTATTGAATTAGACTAGGTCACATTTTGAGGGGGAACTCAAAATACATAAGTTAGGTCAAGATCAGAAGTGAAGATCAGAAGCGAAGATCAGAAGCGAGGATCAGAAGAAAAGATCTGTAGACGCAGCAGACCAAAAGACCTATTCTAAAGAGACATCAGCAGAGTCGATAGGTCGAAGCTCAGACAACCATATCAGAAGACTCGGGGTAACTGATCAGTAGAGTATTGATCAGATCAAGCCTAGTCAGAAAAGTGATAAGCACAACTACTTATCCAAGGCATACGATGTAAATCAGACCAGAAGAATGTCAACAAAGTTAGCTTTACAAGACGCCGAATAAGTGTACTTGTTAGCCACTAAGGGGTCGACACGTATGTGTTGTAGGGAGAATTAATCCAACTTGGTGGAAGTCGGAGGTTGGACCGCCTTATGGTTAACACATTATCCAACCCTGTCCCGCTGGAGCAAGATTTGAGGCGACTTCGGGAGGTCGGTAAGTCGCTGGGAGTTTAAGAAGCCACGCAGGTCGCGAAGGCGGCTTGGTGCAGCAGGGAGGTCGCGAAGCGACTTGATAGGACCTGGAAGTCGGGACCGATTGAGTCCCGAGCTTAGTTGAAGATAAACATGGAAAAGATTCGGGTAGTTAGTGACGTGGATTTCTCGGGATATAACTGGGGAATGTGTATCTGTAAGCGTGACTTGCGGAACAAGAAGGGAAACCCTAGTTGGTCCACGAGGAGAAGCCAATTAAGACTAAAACCATAGTTCTATGTCTATAAATATTACTTGTAATGTACGTTGTAAAGGATCGAACTCTTAGAATCCTAGGCAGAAATAATACAGTAATATCCTGGCTTGGAGCCCCCAGACGTAGTCTATTTCACGGACGAACTGGGTAAGCAAATCGTGTGTTGTTTATCATTCTCTCTATTATATTAATCGGAGTTCTGTTAGAATACTTGTTTGTACGTCGGTAACAAACCGGGTACAACAATTGGTGCCGTCTGTGGGAACTACAATTCCTACGAAATCACTCTGTTCGAAGGAAAACCCATCTCATCTGTGATCAATACCGATGGCGAGAAATCAAGCCAACCTGAACGGGTAAGATCTGGACGCCTGTGATGGGCGCGAAGCCTCCATGAGCTCTCAACGCTCCGGCTCCCGTCGCGATCGCCAGCCAGACTCGATAATGACCCCTGAATGGTGGAACCTGGTGCAGACTCCACAAAAAACACCTCGCGTTTGATGACGAGGACATGCAGCCTCCCCTCAAGAAGGCCACCCAGGAGGTCGGACCCTCGAAAAACAAGGAAGCACGGGCCCAAAAGGGGCATTCGGTAGGCCAACTGGCCTACGATCCAGCTAGACACGCCGTGGTCCGCAATCGCCAGCTCCTCAGAAGGCCAACAGGGTCGAACAACGTGTTTGACCGACTTGGCGACCTGGGGGGATTGTAGAGCCCCAGGGATTGTAGAAGACGAGGCGCAATCCGAGCCTCGGCGACCAGATCAGGTAGAGCACGACCTTGCCCTCACGTTGAATCTCCACCACAACGACCTGCCGAGGGGGTCGACCATGCATTGCGGCGACCCCCGGCGGTAAAGGCGACCACTGACCATCGCGATGCTCAGGTCGTCGCACTGACCCGAATGGTCAAGCAACTAATGGAGCGCATGGAGAATCAGAATGGGCCAGCGGGGTCTGACCCTTGCCTTGCTGTCCCGGACTCCCCGCTCGGAACTCTGGTCACCTTGGCGGCTACCCAAAGGAAGATTAATGTCGCGACCTTGGATCGCTACAGTGGGAAACAGCGGACCCAAGGGTTCATGTAGCAAAATATAACTCGTACATGGCCTCTATGGGCGCCACTGATGTGACCAAATGTCGGATTTTCTCTCTGACCCTGAGCGACCAGGCTCACCAATGGTTCACCTCCCTGCCACCCCTGTCGGTGGACACTTTCAAGCAACTTGCTCGCCTATTTCTGACACACTTTCTTCCTGGTGCCCACGACTGCGACCGCAAACACGATGAACACCCAGCAGGGGGATACAGAGTCTGATCGGTCATATGTTGAGAGGATCGACAAGCTGATCTTGGAAGGAGATCCCATTGGGGATCAAGCAAACTTGATAGGGGTTGTCTCCGGCCTCAAGAAGGGGACAAAATTATGGCGGCGCATGCCGGCCGATTACCCGACTAGCTACGCCGACTTCCGGAGGTGGGCTAGCGACCTGATACACACAGCAGAGCTCTTGGAATCCCGACTCTCCGAGGCTAAGGAGGCCGCTAAGCCCAAGAAGAGTTCAAAGAAGGCCAGCTCGCAGTACAAGCCACCAGGAAGCTTCAAGCCGTTTGAAGAAAGCATTCTGGTAAAGTCGATGGATGCCCTGGGCATGACCCCCGGGCACATTTTCACCAGATCCAAGCGGGGGATACTCCCGCCTCGCCCAAAGAAAAGTAATGGCAAGCAGAACCCCAACAAGTATTGCCACTTTCACGAAAGCGGTGGGCACTATATACGATGAGTGTAAGGACTGTTGCCTGACTCGGAGATTGTATGAAGATGGCCTGCTTGACGAGTTCGTCAAGCAACCTCAGAAGAATGGCGACCAGGCCCCGAGAGGTCGCCAGCAAGGAGAGCGCGCCCACAGGAACAACAACCAGGGAGCGGGGCAAGGGGAGCAACCTGTCCCGCCCATGCCAGAGAAAGCGGGAGATCGGATGATACACACTCTCTCTCCCCTAGGGATGGTCGGGGGGCTAGCCTCCAGCTCCTCCTCCAAACGAAAGACGAAAGTCGAAATAAGGGAGATAGAGAACGCCAGGAAGATGGTGCTGCCCGTCCTCACCGTGGGGGAAGAGTCCATGACTATTGAGTTCGGAGAACAGGACAAGACTGGGGTAGTCTATCCTAATGTCGATCCCCTGGTGATCCGGGCCAACATCATGGGGACTACGGTGTACCGACTTCTGGTCAACGGGGGGGCCTTCTGCAACATCCTTTTCAAGAAAACCCTGGACCAGCTCGGGGATTATGATGCCTATATCACCCCGTGCGACCATGTCGTGAAGGGGTTTGGTGATGCTACTGTAAGGCCCACCGGGATGATCCGACTGGCCGTCGAGCTGGTCTCCACACTGAATAGCGAAGTTAGGGCGACTAGGCTGTTAGATTTTCTAGTAGTAGACCTCCCCAGCTCCTAATGGTTTCCTGGGGAGGCCTTTTGAACATGAATTCGAGGTAGCGTCCTCTACTTTCTATTTCTGTGTAAAATTCCCCACCAAGAGTGGGTTGGTCGGCACCGTAAGGGTGACCAAGTCGATGTTAGAGGTTGTTTGATTTACTCTTTGTCTCTTTTCAATTCCGCACCAATACCTATCAAACAAACGTTTGTAATAGATAGCAATGGACAAGATGAGGAATTAAATCAAGAAAGAGCAACCAAAAAAAGAACCTACAGCGACCTCGATCCAAGGATAGGTCATGAGCCCAATGAATTCCTGATCGAGGCAGAGATCGACGACCCCCGACAAGGGGGCCCAAGGGCCATCCCGGGGGAAGAACTCGAGAAAGTCAAGATAGATCCAACTAGCCCGGATCTAGAAGTCATTATTGGCTCCAAAATACCGGACGACCTAAAGGGGGAAGTGATCGACTTTCTAAAAAAGAACTTGGATGTCTTTGCCTGGTCACACAAGAACATGGTGGGAATAGATTCGGAAGTCGCATGTCACCGACTTCACATTGACCCATCTCGGAGGCCGATAGCCCAAAAAAGGCGGAAATTCGGCCCCGAGAAATATGCCGCTTTAGCTGAAGAGGTAAAGAAGCTACTGGATAACGACCTGATCATGCAGGCCAACCAACCGCAGTGGGTGGCCAATGCAGTACTGGTGAAAAAGTCCAATGGAACCTGGCGGTTGTGTATCGACTTTACCGACCTCAACGAGGCCTGCCCAAAAAAGATTTCTTTCCCATGCCGCACATCGACCACCTGATAGATAACACGGCCAGGCATGAGATGATGTCATTCATGGATGCTTTCGCGGGCTATCACCAAATAGCCATGCACGAACCAGATCGACAACACACCTCCTTTCTGACCGAGAAAAACCTATATTGCTGGAAGAGAATGTCTTTCGGCTTGAAGAACGTAGGGGAAACCTACCAAAGACTGGTCAATCATATGTTCGCCAACCAGATCCGGAAGTCAGTAGAAGTTTATGTCGATGACATTGTCGTCAAAAGCTTAAAAAGAGAAGACCACATGTTTCACCTCGTGCAAACATTCGACATCCTCAGCAAATTCAATATGAGTCTCAACCCTAAGAAGTGTAACTTCGGAGTGGAGTCGGGGAAGTTCTTGGGACATCTAGTTAGTAAGCGGGGCATCGAGGTGAACCCAGGGAAGGTCAAGGCCATATTGGATATGGGGGCACCCCGAAATGTGAAAGAGGTTCAGAGACTCACAGGATGCCTGGCCGCACTAAGCAAGTTCATCTCCAGGATGGGGGACAAATGCCAGCCGATGTTCGACACGATCCGTAAGAAAGCAAAGTTAAAATGGACACACGAGAGCCAGGATACTTTTGAAAAAATCAAAACCTACCTGGCAGATGTGAGCATCTTGTCCAAACCCGTCCCGGGAGAGAAGTTATTCTTGTACCTCGCGGTCTCGGAGACCGCTTTGAGCGCAGTGCTGGTCCGAGTGGAGGGCCAGATCCACCTGCCCATTTATTTTGTGAGCCAGACTTTGAACGAGACGGAGCAACGCTACCCATCGCTAGAAAAGTTGGCATACGCATTATTCATGAGTGTGAGGAAACTGAGGCCTTACTTTTTTTATCACCAGGTCGAGGTTCTCACTTCCCTGCCACTGCGGAATGTGCTCCACCGACTAGACAATTCGGGCCGATGTCTTAAATGGGTCATTGAGGTCGGGCAATATGGTGTGACTTATGCGCCACGACCTGCAGTTAAGGCCCAGGCTCTGGCCGATTTCTTAGTGGAACTTACATTCCCTTCTGAAGTGGAGAATTTGAGCAGTTCGCACTGGGATATGTTCGTAGATGGGTCGGCGACCTCTCACAAGTCGGGGGCCGGCCTAGTCCTAATGAGCCCTAAGGGAACCTCATTCCAGAACGCCATTACCTTTGATTTTCCCGCAACGAATAATGAGGCCGAATATGAGGCGCTCATCAGCGGATTAGAAATGGCAACTGCCATGGGCGTCAAGAGATTGCAGGTCCATACCGACTCCCAGCTCGTGGCCTGCCAAGTTTCGGGAAAGTACGAGGCTATGGATGATAGGATGGCAGCCTATCAGGAAATTGTAAAAACACTGTGCCTGAAGTTCACACAGATTCATGTCAAGCTGATGCTCTGGCACGGTTGGCGACCTCCGAAGGATCACCAGACATGAAAGATGTCACCATAACGACACTTCCCCACCCATCCACCGCGCAAGTAACTGTGACAACATTAGAAACCCCGGTGTCGAACTGGATGACACCCATCATGGAGTATCTGATAAGCGGCCTCCTGCCACCCGATCGCGTCCAGGCTCGGCAGTTGTAGTTACGAACCGCACGATACATAATGATCAGTGGGGAGTTATACAAGCGAGGCTTCGGCATACCCCTACTTCGATGTATTACGCCTGAACAAGGTCAAATCATTCTCCGAGAAATACACGAAGGGACATGCGGAAACCACACTGGGGGGGAGTCGCTGGCCCACAAGACCACAAGGCAAGGATATTTTTGGCCAACCTTAAGGGTCGATGCCATCGTTTTTGCCCGTAAATGCCACAAATGTCAGATCTATGCTCCCTCCATCAAAATCGCACCAGAAGAGCTCACAAGCATCCTCAGTCCTTGGCCTTTTGCAAAGTGGGGGATAGATATCATTGGGCCACTCCCAATGGCCCCGGGATCAGTCAAGTATGCCCTGGTAGCGGTGGATTACTTCACAAAATGGGCCGAGGCTGAGGCATTGGCAACCATAGACCAAGATCATGTCATCGGGTTCATATGGCGAAACATTATCTGTAGGTTCGGGCTACCTCAGGCGATCATATCAGACAATGGAAAGCAGTTCGACGGTATTAAGATCGACGCCTTCTTCAAAAAGTGGAAGATCACGAAGTTGTTCTCTACCCCATACCACCCTCAATCAAACGGTCAGGTCGAGGCCATAAACAAAATCATAAAGCACACGCTCAAGGCCAAGATCGAGGGGGGAAAAGGTAAATGGGCTAGCGAGCTCCCAGATGTGTTGTGGTCATACAGAACGACCTGCAGAAATTCAAAGGGTGAAACCCCTTACTCACTAGCTTTCGGAACTGAGGCAGTTGTGCCCGCGGAAGTAGACTTCCCGACCTTCCGAACCAGCCAGGTCGCTTTTGACCATAACGACGAGGCCCTAGAAAGGAACCTTGACTTACTCGAAGAAAAGCGACTGTAGGCTAACATGAGAAATGCCAGATACAAGCAGAGGTCTGAGAGATATTACAACTCTAAGGTGCGACTTCGACGCTTCAATGTCGGAGACCTGGTGCTAAAAAAGATACTCGGAGACTCAAAAGGTGCCCTCGGTCCAAACTGGGAGGGCCCATTCCGGATATCAAAAGTCCTACCAAATGGGGCATACGAGCTCGAGAAAGCGGATGGGACCAAGGCCCAATACCCATGGAATGCAATTCATCTGAAGAAGTATTATCAATAGATTTACACCTTTTTAATGATCATATCGTTGTAAATAAATATTGTTGGTAACATTAATTCTCTATTTTGTTCAAAAGAAGAAATTCCCTGTGTAGATACCAAGCAGGTCACACGGAAAGCATATGATCGATAACATGCAGATCGCATGAAAGACATGACTGATAACGTGTGAACCCGAGGTGTGACTTTAGAGATACTGGAGGTGAGATCGCCACCCTAGAGGTGCGGTCATCCCCCGACTTTATATGACGACTACGTAAATGTCCAAGAAATAAGTCGAATAGAAAATAAGACGACATGGACTAAGCAAAAGTCGCATAAGGAAATCAAGTCAACACAAAAAGGAATTAAAAAGGAAAATTTCATTAATAAAGACCCGGAGGTCGGGGAGAACCCCATTACAACGCACCCGGAGGTCGATAAAAAGAAGCATTCCAATACAATATATTTTTCGAAATCGAGCTAGCGACTTGGTCTATGTTGCGGAGTTACTCGAGTTAGCGACTTGGTCTATACTATGGAGCCACTCGAGCTAGCGACTTGGTCTGTACTGCACTGTTATTTAGGTAGCGGCTCTCGGATGCAGAGGTCACTGAGGAAGATGCTGCAAAACTATCAGAAAATGATGTTTTAACATCCGAGAAGTGTCAGATGCCGCAATGGGACTTCCCGCGTTAAATGAACACGAGTGTCATACATGTGGTGCAAAATATTCAAGGGATTGTGAAGGGCATTTTGACTTGATCGGATTCGCATATACAATACAAAATCCCTCATATCGAAAAATTCCCATCACCACTAATTCCGTCATCACGATCGGCGCTCAAAGCACAGAGGGCCCGGAGCACCTCCATCATGGCGGCGGCAGGTCCGCCACCCGGGTGGCAGCAAAGCTTGGCAATGGCTGTATGGTCATCCTCCGATGAAGGCAACATCGGAAATGGGGGGAACTCAGGGATGGACCGAATGCCATAAGCCGCGAGTGTGGAGCAGGAGAAGCTTGTCGCCGGAGGACGTTCTAAAACAGGGGGTTCGCCGGAATCGCCCATAACCAAAGTTTGGGGGTGATAAGTGGGGAGGTCAAAAGAGATAAATGTAAGTTTTACATCTCAATACCCCGCCCTATTTATAGATGAAAGGCGGGGGTCAAGTTGTAAATTTCATCTCTCGAGGGCCCCATAGAGAAGCCGGAGGCGCACGTGCAGCGCATGGGCAGAACGCGACCTCTGGTTGGTCTAATTTACGGTGCCCGGCACCACCGAATACCCAGAAAATCATTGCAGATCTGTCAACTGTCACATCGATTCGGGGAATCGAGGCAATGTTTCGCCTCCCCGAGGAGGAGATGTCGGCGTAGACACACTTCCCGAGTCTGACCTGCCAGAAGTTGATAAGTTATACGAGTTCAAGTCAAGGACCCAGGACGAGCTTACGACCTCGACCTGGGGGGAATGAAATAGGGAGTTTTATTTCACAATAAGATAAACACCAGACGAGATGAAAAATGAAATGATGATTTTCATTGGTAAAAGACCTGAAGGTCGGGAGGTAGTACATTGCAAATCAAAGCCCGAAGGCTGGTACAATCATAAAAAGAAAAAATAAAAGTAAGGCTACAGCTTCAATCTGTCTCGACCGGGGCAGTTGGGGGCGGAGTGCTGACCGCCGGCGGATCAACCTCCGAGCTTGATATTCTCTCCACGACGGGCTCAGAAATCATATCGACAGCTGGGGGAACGACCTCCGACCTCGGGATTTCCTCCCCAATGGGCTCGGCGATAGCAGGAGGAACGACCTCCGAGGTCGCCAACTCCTCCACCGAGGGCTCAGAAGGTGTACCTACCGGAGAGTCAGGGAGAGGGCGCACGATCTGCCGGGGGTCTGGAAAGAATGAGAGATCAACGCCCATGTCCTCCAAGTCTTGGATGTCCAGCAAAACATCGGGGGCCAGAGGGTTGGCCCGGACGTAATCCCGGAGGTTGGCGACAAGCCCAGTAAGGTCGCCAGAAGGGTTCGCCTGATGACATATTCAGATGGCACCCGCAAAGGCCATCACGTACGCAAAATTAGCGTTCATCTCTTCGGCGACCTTGAACTGGGCCTCCCTGGTGTCCAGCTCCCCTTTCGCTCCGGCCAGCTCCTCCCTCAGACCGGCCTCCACCTCGGCCACCCTCCTTTCCGCCTGAATCATCTTCAGCTTCTCGGCCGCCAGCGCGGTCTCCGCCCGGGCCGACTTTAGCCTCTCCTCAGCCAGCCCACTCTCCAGCTCAGCCAGGCGACCTTCAAGGGTCGAGATCTGCAGAAGGTACTCTGCATTGGTTTTCTCCAGCCCCTTCTGGGTCTCAGCTGCCGCCAGGATCATTCCGGCCTGATCAGACACTTGAGCTTGTGACTCGCGGAGACGTCGAAGCTCGGTTTCAGCTTGGGCGCTGGTCCTCTCCAAATAAAATGCCGCCTTGAGAGTGTGGACCATGGCCGAGTACATGTTGCCCGTCAGTTTTTTGCGGCGGGCATTATCGTGATCGGTAAGTGTCCACGCCCGGGGCAAGTTATGCACACTACGGGAGATATACCCCGGCCACTTATTGGGGAGGTCGGCCGAAGTGAGGGGAGGACTCCTGAGGAAGCTAACCACCTCGGGACAGAAGTCGGCGGGGCCGAGCTCAGGACTGTAAAAGAGAGCCGAGCAGTCAGAGCTATGAAATTAATATGAAAAAGGTCATGCGAATTGTGGTAAGGACGTACTTGTTCACCAGCTCCTCCTCCCAGCCTAAGAAGGAGTCATCATCGTCATGTCGGCCCCTCCTCCTGGCTGGCGAGGCAGGCTGCGAACTGGCGGGCGGACTCGATCTTTCTTTCCCAGACCCCTGTTGATTTCAGACTCATAGGTTGAAATCTCCTCCCTCACTTTCTTCCGAGCGTGCCCGGAAGTTGGCGGAGTCGATCTTGTGCCCTTCCTCTTGCCTTTGTCGACAGCAGAGGGGCCAGTTAGGACCGAGCTTGGAGGGGTAACCTCGGCAGAAGACGGCCTCGGAGGGGCGGTCTCGGAGGCCACCAGCTTCCTCATTTTTCCCAGAACAGACTTCTTGCGGGAGGCCATGACGTTCGCAGGGGGCTTACGGCGGTAAACGGGGATGTTGGGAACTGCAGAAATGTGAGAGAAGCCAATCAGTCAGGTCAAGATTGAAAAATGTAATAAGCATGGAGTAAGGGAACTTACAGGGGATGTTCAAATGGCGCGGATAAGTATACAGGCCGGCGTTGAGTCGATCAAGCTCGGTGTTCAAAGCGTTCACGTCCCGCCAGCTCGGTGGAGTGTCACGAACGATGTCAAATGCCTCTTTAAAGTCCCAGTAAAGGTTGGCAGTGGTGGGTGCAAAAACTGCAAAAGAATAGGAGAATTAGATCAGTACGGGTGTCTAAGTCTGAAAAAGGGTGACACTCACCGTGGTTGACCCGATGGGCATAATCGGTTGGGACGATGATGGGCAGTGTGCTCGAGGGGTCCACAGACTCCCACGCCCGACCGACGAACCACCATTTATAATGCCACCCCTCAATCTTGCTCGGGATTCTGCTCACGAGCTCCCGACCTCTACGGAGCCACACGACATTATAGCCTCCGGCCTGATGGATGGGCGTCATCACATATGCCACCTTGCCTGGGGTTGGAAGCCGACGCAACCCGGCCTGCCCAAGAATGGTCATTGTAGAAAGTATGTAACTCCATCCATTAGGAGTGATCTGGGTCAGACTCTGATTCCAAGCCGCCAGTAGATGGGAAATCGCCGGGTGAAGCGGGAATTGGATCTGGGCCTCCATTGTCTATTCGTTAACCGCGATCATCCCAGGCGGTGGTTGGTCAGCACTCTCGTCAGAGGTCGCCTCATAAAAATGCACGTCCCGGGGGACCTTGTAAAGGCAGCGGAGGGATTGCACATAGCCGTCGGTGAGAACCGACCTGTTCTTGTAGTGCGATGCCACGAAGTCCGACTCAACCGACTTCCGAAAGTCGCGGGCCGGCCTCTTGTATGGGGCCTGGGCCGCATAAGAATGATAGTCAAAGGCACGCTCATAGGCCCCATATTTCCGGGCCTAGTTAGAAGGCCCAGACCTCTCCTCCCTCACCGGCGCGGCCACACAAAGAGAACTCGGCTCCAGGGCAGGGATGTATGTGATTTCATCCAACTCCATTAAAAATTGGTCATCATCCCCATCATCGTCTCGACCAGCGCTGGAAGCACCGACGGTCGAAGGCCTGGCGGGATTAGGGGCGGCGGTTTCTATTTGGTCGCAGCGGTATAACTCGGCGATCGCCGTGGTGTCGTCGTCGGACGATGTTGAGACCATGAACGGAGGGGGTGTAGGGGCAGATTTAGAACCGAATGCCATTGATGCAAAGTAGAGAGAATGATTAACTGAAAAGCGACAGGATCTCAGAAATCTAGTCGGAGAGGCAGGCGCAGAGGCTCGGATGTTACAGTTTTTAGAAGCAGGAAAGAGTGAGGGCTTAAAAGTTGGAACCCTAGACCTATTTATAGGGAAGGGCGGGGGGACAAAAGTGTAAACTCGAACTTTCGGGGTCCCCCGCGGAAGTTAAGGCTACGTGGGTAGTGCGTAGGAGGCACGCGATCGCTGGTTGGGCGGACTCGCGGCTTGAGACGTCACCGCCTACCGTACCATCAGTACAGTCCTGTCACTTGTCGCACCGATTCGGGAAACCGAGGTGACCGTACGACTCCCCAAGGATGAGGGTTTGACTCAGGTGCAGGTCCTGAGATCGACCTTCCATAGGTCGGCAAACGTCAACGGTTCAAGACAAGATCTCATAGCAAGCTTGCGACCTCGTCTTGAGGGAAAATTATTATAGGGAGAATTAATCCGACTTGGTGGAAGTCGGAGGTTGGACCGCCTTATGGTTAACACATTATCCAACCCTGTCCCGCTGGAGCAAGATTTGAGGCAACTTCGGGAGGTCGGTAAGTCGTTGGGAGTTTGTGAAGCCACTCAAGTCGCGGAGGCGGCTTGGTGCAGCAGGGAGGTCGTGAAGCGACTTGATAGGACCCGGAAGTCGGGACCGGTTGAGTCCCGAGCTTAGTTGAAGATAAACATGGAAAAGATTCGGGTAGTTAGTGAGGCGATTTCTCGGGATATAACCGGGGAATGTGTTGTTGGGGAATAAGTTGCACAGATCTATTCGGGATGAATATTTAAATACAAATTTAATTCTCATAATTATTACTAGGATGAATTAATCCTATATTAATTCAAATAATAATCCAACAACAAATCATGCATATAATTAAATCACGTAAATCCTACGCATGCGGAATTCTACGTGTTTAAGTGAACGTACCTCTTGGGACGGCAATGGCTTTGTTTATTAGACACACCAAAAGAACTTCCCAAGTATTCCCTTAATCCTTGCTCGACTATCCGGTGGTAGGACGCTTGAGAACAATTAACAAAAGGAAAATAAATTATGTTGCACCACCTTTGTGGATTTACTAATTTTTCCAGCACATGGAATTGTACTTGGGAATGAAAGAATCATCCCCTATTTATAGAGTGGAGGTGGTTTTTTTAGGGCAAAAACAATGTGGGAAAATCTTTTCTTGATCTCCAAGAAATCTTGAATATATCTCCTATATTCTTTTTCCCATAATTATAATATTCCACAAAATCCCACCTACTCTTTGTTATGGATTAATTTCAAAAATTATAGGGCAAGAATCCAAGATTTGGATCTTCTTGAATTTATGAGATATTCTTGTATTTCAAGAAATACATATCTTCCATAATATATTTTCAAGAAAATAAGAAAATCTTTATTTCCCTTAATTATCAAAATTTCGAAAATATGCTTTATGGATAACCAAGTGGGAGATTTCTTGAATTTAATGAGATAATCTTGTATTCCAAGAATACATATCCTCATTCCATAACAAAATTCAAAGAAAATCTTTCTCCCCTTTTATCCATAATTTTCGAAAATTAGGAAAAAAAACAACAATATTTATTTTATTTTAAACACCTTTTTCAGTTATTGGACTATATGTTGGGCTACTTAGGGGACCTTTAGGAGAATTAAGATTGGACCTTCCAATGGATCTTGAATTATCAATATTGAGCCACAATATTAATCAAGCCCATAAATATTAATTAATCCCACTACATAATTAATATTGCACTATCCATCTTAACCCATATTACAGTCAATATGGCTCCCGATTATTATTTTCCGTGTTTAAGATTATCTAGCCCATTAATTAATTCAAGCCACTGAAATAGATTTCCGTTAATTAATATCTTTTGTCCTTGGTCAAGGAACGGTTAAATATTATTATCCATATCGGAAACTAGTTCCACTTGCAAGATTTGGTATGATAAAGCTTATGAACCTCCCAAGGGGGCAAATCGAACAAGCGTACTTGCACACGATTCTCCGTATTAAATCTTAGCAATCGCATGTGACCAATAATATTGCCCAAGATAAAAAGTATTGAATCTCGTTGATTCTCTACCCATGATAAGTCAAAGCAATAGTTACCAACCACACGTGATCCTATTTAAGGAATGAAGATTAAGAAATAACGAACCACTGAGGTCTAATTCTTCCTTGTTCAGTTCTGAAGAATTTGTCCTCCTGTAGGTCCTATTCAGTGCATCAGTCATGCACTAGTGTAATCTCTTGGTCAAGACAAGCCAATCCGAGCCTTACACTTCAACCTTTCACGATGGATTGTTCATTTCCATCTAGTTCGTGAATGGCGTACTTTTAGTTACAAGGGACTGTTAATTTAATCTTCTGTGATCTGGTATCACTAAATTAACTACAATGTAACACGTACGATTTAATGAACAGTTATGCAATAAATATATGTAACATTCAATGATATTTAAATCATCAGTGATAAACAATTTATTTCAGTAAATAAGTCTGAAATTCAGTTTTGATTATACAAAGTAAAAGCATACTTTCCAGTATAATCCCAACAATCTCCCACTTATACTCAAAGTCTGCTTTTAAGTATACTACAACATGTCTCGTGTAGTTCCTAATTCGTGACATCTAATGTCACCTACACGAACCTAATAATTTCTCCCACTTATACTCAAAGCAGATTGGCAACGGTCTTGAAACCCATTCCTTCCACATGTCTCTCGAATGTATTCAGAGGCAGACCCTTTGTGAATGGATCTGCTAGGTTGTCTTCAGACGTAGGTTGTCTTCAGACGCTATCTTTGTCACATCTATATCTCCTCCCTTAACGATATCTCGTATAAGATGGTATTTCCTTTCAATGTGTTTGTTGGCCTTGTGGGCTCTTGGTTCCCTTGAATTTGCAACTGCTCCGGCATTGTCACAATAAACAGTGATTCTGCTGGGCAAATTCGGAACTACATTCAAGTCCACTAGGAAGTTCTTGAGCCAAACCGCTTCTTTCGCTGCCTCGCAAGCAGCTACATATTCGGCTTCCATGGTAGAATCTGCGACGCATTTCTGCTTGACGCTTCTCCATGTCACGGCTCCTCCCCCCATGCAAAACACACTACCGGAGGTAGATTTTCTGGAGTCTATGTCTGATCGGAAATCCTAGTCCGTGTAGCCAATGGGGATTGGACTATCTGACTGATAAATTAACATTCTATCCCGAGTTCTTTTCAGATACTTCAGAATGTTTTTAACTGTCGTCCAATGTTTTTTCCCCGGGTTACTTTGATATCTTGCCACCATGCCAACGGAAAAGCAGATATCCGGTCTCGTACACATCATTGCATACATAAGGCTTCCGACAGCCGAAGCATATGGAATGCCTCTCATGTCATCTATCTTCTTTTGCGTCTTAGGGCACATTTTCTTGGATAGATGGATTCCATGTCTGAAAGGTACGAAGCCTTTCTTGGAATCCTACATGCTGAATTGTTTCAAGACAGAGTCTATGTATGAAGCTTGCGACAAGCCTATCATCCTTTTCTTTCGATCTCGAGTGATCTTGATCCCAAGGATGTGTGCGGCTTCCCCTAAGTCCTTCATATCAAACTATTTTGAAAGCCATGCCCTTACGTCTGATAACACCTTTACATTGTTCCCGATGATCAGAATGTCGTCTACGTATAGTACTAAGAATACCAATGCAGTTCTGACACGCTTTTTGTACACACAACTTTCGAACTCATTTTGATCGAACCCATAAGACTTTATAACATGATCAAAACATTGGTTCCAAGCTCGACGGATGCTGTTTGAGTCCATAAATGGACTTCATGAGCTTACAAACTAGGTGTTCTTGGCCTTTTTCAATGAAGCCTTGGGGTTGTTGCATATAGATCTCTTCATCAAGACTTAGTTAAGGAAAAGCCGTCTTGACATCCATTTGCCAGATTTCAAAGTCGAGATCTTGTGACAATCGATAAGAGAATTCGGATGGACTTAAGCATGGCTACGTGCGAAAAAGTTTCCTCATAATCGATCCCTTCTTTCTGAGTATAACCTTTCGCCACGAGTCTTGCCTTGAAGGTTTCCACCTTCCCGTCCTGTCCTCTTTTTCTCTTATACACCCACTTGCAACCAATGGGTTTGACCCCATTAAGTGGTTCGACTAGCTCCCACACTCTGTTATGATTCATAGAACCCATTTCGGCTTTCATTGTTTCTTGCCAAGAATCTGCATCCTTATCTTGGATTGCCTCGTCATATGTCCATGGGTCTGATTTATTTTGTCTGTGAATCAAGTCCGAGGACTCTCCTATTTCCATGAATCTCTCGGGCTGTTTCACAACCCTCCCACTACGACGAGGTTCCGGTTGTGTAAGTGTGTCGTTTGGTATGTCATCTTGTACAGTTGGCATTGAGGTTAGCCCCCTTAGCTCATTTAAGGTAATCTCACTTCTGGGTCTTCTTTCGTTCATATAGTCTTCTTCCAAAAATCCAAAGTGGGTGCTTATTACCACTTTTTGATCTTCAGGACCATAGAATATACACCCTTTTGTTCCCTCGGGGTATCCCACAAACAACCTTAATTCTGATCGAGGATCCAATTTACCGGCTTCCTTGTCCAACACGTAGGCCGGACACCCCCAAATCCTCATGTGTCTCAAAATAGGCTTGCGCCCGGTCCACAATTCTTTGGGAGTTTTGGGAACCGATTTAGATGGCACCAAGTTCAGAATGTAGGTTGTTGTTTCCAAGGCATGACCCCAGAATGACTTGGGAAGATCCGTATAATTCATCATAGATCTAACCATTTCCAAAAGAGTTTTGTTTCTTCGCTCTGCAACCCCGTTTTGTTGAGGGGTTCCGGGTGCAGTTAGCTGGGATGCAATCCCTTCATCAGACAAGTAGTTCAAAAACTCATCGCTGAGGTATTCGCCTCCACGATCGGATCGTAGAGACTTGATACGTTTTTTCCTATGATTCTCTGCTTGAGCCTTAAATTCTTTGAATTTCTCAAAGGTCTCAGATTCATGCTTCATAAGGAAAATATAACCGTACCTTGAGTAATCATCAATAAAAGTGACGAAATACTCATAACCTCCTCTTGCTTTGGTTGACATTGGACCACATGCATCTGTGTGAACGATTTCTAACACTTCTTTGGCTCTATTCCCCTTGGCTCCGAATGCCCTCTTGGTCATTTTACCCTCCAAACATGATTCGCAGGTTGGAATTGGTTCAACTTGGAGAGACTCCAGTGAACCTGCTTCTACCAACCTTTGGATCCTCTTTGGATTAATATGTCCCAATCTTAGATGCCATAGAAGTGTCTCGTTCACGTTTTCTTTTATCGGAAACAGTTGATGTGTTATAGGATGCATTTCGTGAGTGGTGTGCACAGTTAATTGTATAGAGATTTTTCATCAATGTCCCATAACAGATACACTTCATCATTTTAAGAAATGATTTCATTCTTATTAGAAGAAACTAAGTGTCTATTAACAGAATTTTAGAAACTGAAAGTGAATTCTTTCTAAAACTGGGAACATAAAGAACATCTCTTAAAATTAAAACTCTGTCTTAAAAAAAAACAGGTGCACTTCTCCCACTGCTTCAGCTGCCACTCTCGTAGCATCGCCCAGTGTGATGAGGATCTCACTCCCACTAAGTTGCCGGGTCAGCTTGAACCCGTGAAGCAAACATGATCAGTGGATCCCGTATCAACTACCCACGAATGAGAAGTATACGCCACTAAACAAGTTTCAACAACTAGTGCGTGAGAATTACCTTTCTTTCCAGCCCTTTTGGGGTTGGAACAGGCAAACCTCCATTGTCCTCTTTCACCGCAGCTTGAACACTTCCTCTTTGGATTTTCCTTGACACCACAAGCATTCTTCATCTTACCATTGCCCTTTTGGCAACAGTTGAGTTTTATTGCTTATGGCTTTTGGTCATCTTCTTCTTCTTGCCTTCCCTTGGCCTAGAAAATGAAGACGGTCCACTTGCCGTCAAAGCTTGAGTTTGGTGCCCCATCAACATCTCTGCCGAGACCAAAGCTTGCAACAAATCAGCTAGCGAGGCCAAAATGCTCAGAAACTTTTGGGCAGAGAGTGAAGTACCAAATTCATCTGAGTCTCCAGATTATAATCTGCACTCAGAACCTCAAGTTTGTTCAGATGGGCCATCAATTTTGAGGACATAATCCCTTACGGGTTTGCCCTCCACCATTTTCAGCGACGACATCTCTCGCAAGGTGATCTGACGAGTCTCGCATTTTTGACCCGTCAGTTGGCTCATCTGATTTTGGTGTGTCAAGAATCCACTTGTGCTTTTGTGCAGTTAGGACAATAATTTTTCGTTTCCAATCAATATAGTTTCCATACATATTGTATTGACTTTAAGTATATTAACAATTGGATTAAAAAGGTGACATCTTTGAATCGAAATAAATAACTATATGCATATGCACAAGTATATCACAAGGTTCGATCACATGCATCATATTAAAATCTCAAAAAATATGAACATGCATCAGCCAACATCTCAAAACAGTTTAAATAAGTCACGTGGGGTGGGTCATTATTTAAACACATTCAAGCGAGTTACAAACAAAACGATTTATAAACCTTTAATATCCAGATTAATAGTTGGCTCTCCACTTGACCAATATAAAATTGGCGGGGACTTGGGAAGTATATGCATATCAATTTTATACCTAAGTAATAACCATGATTAAATCTGAGATTATTATTTCGCTTTGAGCGAGTCTCGTGTGGGAGGTCATAAATCGCCACTAGTAATAATCCACAATCATCCATTTGGAATTCATTCATGTGAAAGCTAACTTTTGACCGTCCCATGGGGAGAATTTCTACAAAAGAATTCACAAATAAATAAATAATGGAGGTCAAAATTAATTCAATTTTATTGTCCGGAATATAATTGTAAATTAATTATTTAAACATACTTAGTAATTTTTGATGGTGAGATTTTTCATTGGGCAACTCTCATGCAAACATGATGGTCCCGGTGGAAAACCCATTTTGCGCGTGCGGAAGCAAACATTTTGTTCGGTGCATATAAAAAGCGAGGGGGTGAAGGAATGGTGATTCTGATTTTTTTTTTTTTTTTCGTTTTAAGCTCATGTGTTGTGTTTTGCTTATAATCGAATGCATATGACAATATAAGAACATAAAGCAGTAAAGAACACAACAAAGTATAGTGGTTCGGAGGCTCAAGCTCCTACATCCACTCTCCCTGTTCCTAGGGAAATTCCTTCCAACTGGACTTATTAACCTCTCGGGCTCGCCTCTAGATATTTAACGAGCTCTCACTCAAACGAGATTTATCACCCTCCACGGGATTGCCTACAGATGTTTACCGAGTTCACACTCCAATCGGGACTTATCACCCTCCACGGGATTGCCTACAGATGTTTACCGAGTTCACACTCCAATTGGGACTTATCACCCTCCACGGGATTGCCTACAGATGTTTACCGAGTTCACACTCCAATCGGGACTTATCACCCTCACTCGGGATTGCCTACCCTCCCTTACGGGATTGCTAGATGTTTACCGAGTTCACACTCACCTACAAACTTAACCGACTGATTTGGGTAAGGTTTGTTTGGTTTCCAACTAGGTTGAGATTTTCCCTTACATTTGTTTAGCCTCAATGCTAAGGATGGGAAAATCTCTCTAAGCTTAGGATACATCGTGGGTTGCTTAGATTGGGTTCCATAACACTCTTTGAATATATGCGTGTATTTCTTTCTCTGTGTTCTATGGTGGGAATGCTAGATGATTTGGCTTGATGAATGTTTCACGCATTTTTCCACACTTAATTTGAAGGAAGATCTTGTATTTATAGTGTGGATTTGAATGTTACCGTTGGATGGAGTCACATTCAAATCCATACTATTCTGTAGCTTCTTGCAGCTTTTCCAGGCTGGTTGTCTTCCTCTCATTGGTCCACGTCAGCTGATTCTAACGGCTACATTCCTCAGATTCTTCTGAGTCTCGGGATCTTGGTTTCTCTCGAGCCTTGGTCTGTCGAGCCTCGGTGTCGGTGACATCTTGAGTCTCGAGGTTTCTTGATTCAGCCAGACTTCTCTTGGCGGACCTTATCGTCGATCATCATCGACTCTCGAAATTTGGCGAGTTCGATTCTCTGAATTCAGACATTCTGACCTTCAGGTCACTTTGACTCAGACTATCTGATTTCTTCTTTGCCTGATCTGATCAGCTCGACTGATCAGATCAACACATCTTCAGATCAACATCTCAGGATAGCATCAGGTCAGTACATTAGGTTTAGCATATCAGTTTAGCACATCTGATCTCAATCACGTCTGATCTTGATCATCTGCTCATCTTCATATCTGATCTCGATCACGTCCGATCTCGTCGATCTCATCCGCTCCTCTTACGATCGCAACCTTCTCTTACGATCTTACGGTCGGGTTTTTTTACGATCGACTTGTCTACTCTTCCGATCACCGGATCGGCTTTCGCATTCTTCCGATCATCCGATCAGTCATTTCGGTCATCCGATCTTACGATCGGTGGCTTAGTTTTTCTTCTCTTCTGATTTTGCTCAGCCCATCAATTAACTCCAGAACTCATCTTACTCATCTGATCTCGATCAGTCTCATCTGCAGCCTCGTCTGATCTCGATCATCTACGTCTGATTTCGTGAGTTCCCCCTCAATTTGTTCTCTCGTGCCCCCTCAACTTGTTATCTGTAAATCAGCTTCAACAACACAAGTTGATAATGTTTTGGCATAATTCATCAAAACTAAAATATCCAAACAATTTCCCCCTTTTTGATAATGAAGCCAAGACATTAGAATATATGCATTTTCAAAGAAACGGGTTTTCTTTAAAAAGATCAGTTCAGGTGGTTACTTTGAAATCAGTGAACTGTTTGAACACCTGCTCTGATACCAATTGATGGTCCCGGTGGAAAACCCATTTTGCGCGTGCGGAAGCAAACATTTCGTTCGGTGCATATAAAAACAGGGGTGAAGGAATGGTGATTACAGATTTTTTTTTCGTTTTAAGCTCATGTGTTGTGTTTTGCTTATAATCGAATGCATATGACAATATAAGAACATAAAGCAGTAAAGAACACAACAAATTATAGTGGTTCGGAGGCTCAAGCTCCTACATCCACTCTCGCATTCTAGGGAAATTCCTTCCAACTGGACTTATTAACCTCTCGGGCTCGCCTCTAGATATTTAACGAGCTCTCACTCAAACGAGACTTATCACCCTCCACGGGATTGCCTACAGATGTTTACCGAGTTCACACTCCAATCAGGACTTATCACCCTCCACGGGATTGCCTACAAATGTTTACCGAGTTCACACTCCAATCGGGACTTATCACCCTCCACGGGATTGCCTACAGATGTTTACCGAGTTCACACTCCAATCGGGACTTATCACCCTCACTCGGGATTGCCTACCCTCCCTTACGGGATTGCTAGATATTTACCGAGTTCACACTCACCTACAAACTTAACCGACTGATTTGGGTAAGGTTTGTTTGGTTTCCAACTAGGTTGAGATTTTCCCTTACATTTGTTTAGCCTCAATGCTAAGGATGGGAAAATCTCTCTAAGCTTAGGATACATCGTGGGTTGCTTAGATTGGGTTCCAGAACACTCTTTGAATATATGCGTGTATTTCTTTCTCTGTGTTCTATGGTGGGAATGCTAGATGATTTGGCTTGATGAATGTTTCACGCATTTTTCCACACTTAATTTGAAGGAAGATCTTGTATTTATAGTGTGGATTTGAATGTTACCGTTGGATGGAGTCACATTCAAATCCATACTATTCTGTAGCTTCTTGCAGCTTTTCCAGGCTGGTTGTCTTCCTCTCATTGGTCCACGTCAGCTGATTCTAACGGCTATATTCCTCAGATTCTTCTGAGTCTCAGGATCTTCAGTTTCTATCTGAGCCTTCAGGTCTGTCTGAGCCTCAGTGTCCGGTGACATACTGAGTCTCAGGTTTCTTGATTCAGCAGACTTCTCTTGGCCGGACCTTATCGTCAACATCTTGACACTTTTGTGAGTTCGATTCTCTGAATGAGACATTCGACCTTCAGTCACTTTGACTCAAATTTATCGATTTCTTCTTTGCACTGATCGATCATTCGGTGATCAGATCAACACATCATCGAATCAACATCTCGGGATAGCATCAGTCGATTACATTAGGTTTAGCATATCGGTTTAACATCCGATCTCAATCCGCGTCGATCTTGATCATCTGCTCGTCTTCATATCGATCTCGATCACGTCGATCTCGTCGGTCTCATCTGCTCCTCTTCCGATCGCAACCTTCTCTTGATCTTGGTCGGTTTTTCTTTACGATCAACATGCGCTCTTCCGATCACCGGATTTCGTCTATTCTTACGATCATCGTCAGTGCCATTACGGTCATCGATCTTACGATCGGTGGCTTAGT
Organism: Stenogyne calaminthoides; assembly: GCA_037126765.1. Taxonomy (NCBI): domain Eukaryota; kingdom Viridiplantae; phylum Streptophyta; class Magnoliopsida; order Lamiales; family Lamiaceae; genus Stenogyne; species Stenogyne calaminthoides. The sequence goes on from JBBCBC010000006.1 coordinate 19,629,957, forward strand.
TTTCTTCTCTTACGATTTTGCTCGGCTCATCAATTAACTCCGGAACTCATCTTACTCATCTGATCTCGATCAGTCTTGTCTGCAGCCTCGTCTGATCTCGATCATCTACGTCTGATTTTGTGAGTTCCCCCTCAATTTGTTCTCTCGTGCCCCCTCAACTTGTTATCTGTAAATCAGCTTCAACAACACAAGTTGATAATGTTTTGGCATAATTCATCAAAACTAAAATATCCCAACAAAACACATTTAAACAAATTAAATAAAGCATAAGATAACACAATAACAAATCAAGCAAAGAGGAAAAATAAACATATTGGGCACAAATTATCCAATTGTCATGGTTTGATTTTTCTTGGCTTGATTTTGAAGAAACGCCGTCTTGAATTTCTCCCACTCGATCGTCTCGAAAAGAACTCCGTCTCGAAATGCCACGCCAAGTAGCTTCATGGCCGGGCACGCCAAATATCCGGCCGGCCCCTTAGCCGAAACAACGCCTTCAGGCGCCTTTGGCCACATCGCGCCAGCGCCCGCTTTCGGGGACCTCGGCGGGCATCACCGCGTCGGTCTCGGCGGCCTCAGCCCGGGCTTCGGCGACCGCGATACCCGCCTTCGCTAGCCTTGCCTCGCCCGCGGAACTTCAGCGGCGCCCTGAAGTCCCCGTGGCGCCGCGTCGCTTCGCCTCCGTCCCATGATCCGCTTCCGCGCCGCGCGCCGCGTGCCCTATCGCCCAGCCCCGTCTTGCTGCGTGGCCTTTTCGGCCCTCTGCCTCGCCCTATGCTCGTGCGTGCCTGCGTGTGTCCGCGTCGCGCGCATGCCTCCCTTGGCACGTTTCGCGCGACGCACGCCACCTACGCCCGGTTCTGGATTTTATCCTTTAATTCTTCGTCTCCGCCTCCGTTTCCGATCCGGTTACAATTTATTTACAAAAAAATAAATAAACCTAGATCTAGACTAGTCTATTACATTAATCAAATCAAACAAATCCTAATCTACTCGTGGATTTTCTCCGCGAGGGCAAAAGCGAATCCGAAGCGAATCTAATTAAAACCACAATTTATATGCATGCATAAATAAACACAATAAATTCCATGACAATTGGATACCTGCAAAAAAGATCTAGCAATTCTACTATCCAATTTTAAATTTAATGACAACGAATTAAATTATAATTTAAAAATTCAGAGCCCAAAACCGTGGCTCTGATACCAGTTGTTGGGGAATAAGTTGCACAGATCTATTCGGGATGAATATTTAAATACAAATTTAATTCTCATAATTATTACTAGCATGAATTAATCCTATATTAATTCAAATAATAATCCAACAACAAATCATGCATATAATTAAATCACGTAAATCCTACGCATGCGAAATTCTACGAGTTTACGTGAACGTACCTCTTGGGATGGCAATGGCTTTGTTTATTAGACACACCAAAAGAACTTCTCAAGTATTCCCTTAATCCTTGCTCGACTATCCGGTGGTAGGACGCTTACGAACAATTAACAAAAGGAAAATAAATTATGTTGCACCACCTTTGTGGATTTACTAATTTTTCCAGCACATGGAATTGTACTTGGGAATGAAAGAATCATCCCCTATTTATAGAGTGGAGGAGGTGGTGAATTTTTAGGGGCAAAAAACAATGTGGGAAAATCTTTTCTTGATCTCCAAGAAATCTTGAATATATCTCCTATATTCTTTTTCCCATAATTATAATATTCCACAAAATCCCACCTACTCTTTGTTATGGATTAATTTCGAAATCCATCAACATGTAAACATAAAAACTCATGGGAGTATGTAGAAAACTACCTAGTCTTGCCATTTTTATCATCATAACAAATAAGATGAAGAATGTTTGGTTAATTACCTTGAAGGAAGAGGGTTCTTCCCTTTCTCTCTTACTCTCTCTCTAACTTTCTCTTTTTAAAATGGATGAATGAGCTTGAGTGGAGTGTGGAGGTGTTTAAGGAAGGATGAAATGAGATGGATGATAGGATGGATTAAGAAAGGAGTAGGTAGTACTTTTTTTTTCCAAGTGTGTGGGAGATATGGGGCAAAATCCCATAAAATGGGGGTTGATCTTTTGGGCTGAATTTGGGGGGGATTTTGAGTTGATTTTCGTGGCTTTTGGGGCTGCCAAGTGGTGGCCCCTCAGTGTAGGCGGTATGCGGATTTCGTTGTGAAAATTTCGGTATTTTTTGTTCGCATTTTAATTTTCGAAAATTAAATTAAGACGTACGATAAAATAGGGCGTACAAAGGACTTATTTTGAACTTCATCTTTTCTTAATTAATAATTATTCATTCCATTTATTTATTAATCGAACCTTCAATTGATCATTAATGATAGTGCTAATAAGTGTTTCTGGCTCAAAACACTCGTCCGTCACCTGCAAAATTAAAATCTTCGCACAAATATATTCTTATTGACCCATAACTTAATCATTATTGGATTATGAATTAAATCTTATTTTTTAGTTTTGGATTATTATAGAACCGGTTTGATTACCCTCAAAAATCATTTTCGGTTGAACCGGAAAAAAACGGTCAGAACTGGAAAAATCGGTCTGAATTGGTAACCGGTAAATCGATTGAACCATTTTTTATTTAGTTTTTATTTTTTGAATCTTTATTTTAAATTGTGTCGTATGTTGGGGAATAAGTTGCACAGATCTATTCGGAATGAATATTTAAATACAAATTTAATTCTTATAATTATTACTAACATGAATTAATCATATATTAATTCAAATAATAATCCAACAACAAATCATGCATATAATCAATTCACGTAAAACCTACGCATGCAGAATTCTACGAGTTTACGTGAACGTACCTCTTGGGACGACAATGGCTTTGTTTGTTAGACACACCAAAAGAACTTTCCAAGTATTTCCTTAATCCTTGCTCGACTATCCGGTGGTAGGACGCTTGCGAACAATTAACAAAAGGAAAATAAATTATGTTGCACCACCTTTGTGGATTTACTAATTTTTCCAGCACATGAAATTGTACTTGGGAATGAAAGAATCATCCCCTATTTATAGAGTGGAGGTGGTCGAATTTTTAGGGCAAAAACAATGTGGGAAAATCTTTTCTTGATCTCCAAGAAATCTTGAATATATCTCCTATATTCTTTTTCCCATAATTATAATATTCCACAAAATCCCACCTACTCTTTGTTATGGATTAATTTCGAAATCCATCAACATGTAAACATAAAAACTCATGGGAGTATGTAGAAAACTACCTAGTCTTGCCATTTTTATCATCATAACAAATAAGATGAAGAATGTTTGGTTAATTACCTTGAAGGAAGAGGGTTCTTCCCTTTCTCTCTTACTCTCTCTCTAACTTTCTCTTTTTAAAATGGATGAATGAGCTTGAGTGGAGTGTGGAGGTGTTTAAGGAAGGATGAAATGAGATGGATGATAGGATGGATTAAGAAAGGAGTAGGTAGCACTTTTTTTTTCCAAGTGTGTGGGAGATATGGGGCAAAATCCCATAAAATGGGGGTTGATCTTTTGGGCTGAATTTGGGGGGGATTTTGAGTTGATTTTCGTGGCTTTTGGGGCTGCCAAGTGGTGGCCCCTCAGTGTAGGCGGTATGCGGATTTCGTTGTGAAAATTTCGATATTTTTTGTTCGCATTTTAATTTTCGAAAATTAAATTAAGACGTACGATAAAATAGGGCGTACAAAGGACTTATTTTGAACTTCATCTTTTCTTAATTAATAATTATTCATTCCATTTATTTATTAATCGAACCTTCAATTGATCATTAATGATAGTGCTAATAAGTGTTTCTGGCTCAAAACACTCGTCCGTCACCTGCAAAATTAAAATCTTCGCACAAATATATTCTTATTGACCCATAACTTAATCATTATTGGATTATGAATTAAATCTTATTTTTTAGTTTTGGATTATTATAGAACCGGTTTGATTACCCTCAAAAATCATTTTCGGTTGAACCGGAAAAAAACGGTCAGAACTGGAAAAATCGGTCTGAATTGGTAACCGGTAAATCGATTGAACCATTTTTTATTTAGTTTTTATTTTTTGAATCTTTATTTTAAATTGTGTCGTATGTTGGGGAATAAGTTGCACAGATCTATTCGGAATGAATATTTAAATACAAATTTAATTCTTATAATTATTACTAGCATGAATTAATCCTATATTAATTCAAATAATAATCCAACAACAAATAATGCATATAATCAATTCACGTAAAACCTACGCATGCAGAATTCTACGAGTTTACGTGAACGTACCTCTTGGGACGACAATGGCTTTGTTTGTTAGACACACCAAAAGAACTTTCCAAGTATTCCCTTAATCCTTGCTCGACTATCCGGTGGTAGGACGCTTGCGAACAATTAACAAAAGGAAAATAAATTATGTTGCACCACCTTTGTGGATTTACTAATTTTTCCAGCACATGGAATTGTACTTGGGAATGAAAGAATCATCCCCTATTTATAGAGTGGAGGTGGTCGAATTTTTAGGGCAAAAACAATGTGGGAAAATCTTTTCTTGATCTCCAAGAAATCTTGAATATATCTCCTATATTCTTTTTCCCATAATTATAATATTCCACAAAATCCCACCTACTCTTTGTTATGGATTAATTTCGAAATCCATCAACATGTAAACATAAAAACTCATGGGAGTATGTAGAAAACTACCTAGTCTTGCCATTTTTATCATCATAACAAATAAGATGAAGAATGTTTGGTTAATTACCTTGAAGGAAGAGGGTTCTTCCCTTTCTCTCTTACTCTCTCTCTAACTTTCTCTTTTTAAAATGGATGAATGAGCTTGAGTGGAGTGTGGAGGTGTTTAAGGAAGGATGAAATGAGATGGATGATAGGATGGATTAAGAAAGGAGTAGGTAGCACTTTTTTTTTCCAAGTGTGTGGGAGATATGGGGCAAAATCCCATAAAATGGGGGTTGATCTTTTGGGCTGAATTTGGGGGGGATTTTGAGTTGATTTTCGTGGCTTTTGGGGCTGCCAAGTGGTGGCCCCTCAGTGTAGGCGGTATGCGGATTTCGTTGTGAAAATTTCGATATTTTTTGTTCGCATTTTAATTTTCGAAAATTAAATTAAGACGTACGATAAAATAGGGCGTACAAAGGACTTATTTTGAACTTCATCTTTTCTTAATTAATAATTATTCATTCCATTTATTTATTAATCGAACCTTCAATTGATCATTAATGATAGTGCTAATAAGTGTTTCTGGCTCAAAACACTCGTCCGTCACCTGCAAAATTAAAATCTTCGCACAAATATATTCTTATTGACCCATAACTTAATCATTATTGGATTATGAATTAAATCTTATTTTTTAGTTTTGGATTATTATAGAACCGGTTTGATTACCCTCAAAAATCATTTTCGGTTGAACCGGAAAAAAACGGTCAGAACTGGAAAAATCGGTCTGAATTGGTAACCGGTAAATCGATTGAACCATTTTTTATTTAGTTTTTATTTTTTGCATCTTTATTTTAAATTGTGTCGTATGTTGGGGAATAAGTTGCACAGATCTATTCGGGATGAATATTTAAATACAAATTTAATTCTTATAATTATTACTAACATGAATTAATCATATATTAATTCAAATAATAATCCAACAACAAATCATGCATATAATCAATTCACGTAAAACCTACGCATGTGGAATTCTACGAGTTTACGTGAACGTACCTCTTGGGACGACAATGGCTTTGTTTGTTAGACACACCAAAAGAACTTTCCAAGTATTTCCTTAATCCTTGCTCGACTATCCGGTGGTAGGACGCTTGCGAACAATTAACAAAAGGAAAATAAATTATGTTGCACCACCTTTGTGGATTTACTAATTTTTCCAGCACATGAAATTGTACTTGGGAATGAAAGAATCATCCCCTATTTATAGAGTGGAGGTGGTCGAATTTTTAGGGCAAAAACAATGTGGGAAAATCTTTTCTTGATCTCCAAGAAATCTTGAATATATCTCCTATATTCTTTTTCTCATAATTATAATACTCCACAAAATCCCACCTACTCTTTGTTATGGATTAATTTCAAAAATTATAGGGCAAGAATCCAAGATTTGGATCTTCTTGAATTTATGAGATATTCTTGTATTTCAAGAAATACATATCTTCCATAATATATTTTCAAGAAAATCTTTCTTTCTCTTAATTATCAAAATTTCGAAAATATGCTTTATGGATAACCAAGTGGGAGATTTCTTGAATTTAATGAGATAATCTTGTATTCCAAGAATACATATCCTCATTCCATAACAAAATTCAAAGAAAATCTTTCTCCCCTTTTATCCATAATTTTTGAAAATTAGGAAAAAAAACAACAATATTTATTTTATTTTAAACACCTTTTTCAGTTATTGGACTATATGTTGGGCTACTTAGGGGGCCTTTAGGAGAATTAAGATTGGACCTTCCAATGGATCTTGAATTATCAATATTGAGCCACAATATTAATCAAGCCCATAAATATTAATTAATCCCACTACATAATTAATATTGCACTATCCATCTTAACCCATATTACAGTCAATATGGCTCCCGATTATTATTTCCCGTGTTTAAGATTATCTAGCCCATTAATTAATTCAAGCCACTGAAATAGCTTTCCGTTAATTAATATCTTTTGTCCTTGGTCAAGGAACGGTTCAACATTATTATCCATATCGGAAACTAGTTCCACTTGCAAGATTTGGTATGATAAAGCTTATGAACCTCCCAAGGGGGCAAATCGAACAAGCGTACTTGCACACGATTTTTCGTATTAAATCTTAGCAATCGCATGTGACCAATAATATTGCCCAAGATAAAAAGTATTGAATCTCGTTGATTCTCTACCCATGATAAGTCAAAGCAATAGTTACCAACCACACGTGATCCTATTTAAGGAACGAAGATTAAGAAATAACGAACCACTGAGGTCTAATTCTTCCTTGTTCAGTTCTGAAGAATTTGTCCTCCTGTAGGTCCTATTCAGTGCATCAGTCATGCACTAGTGTAATCTCTTGGTCAAGACAAGCCAATCCGAGCCTTACACTTCAACCTTTCACGATGGATTGTTCATTTCCATCTAGGTCGTGAATGGTGTACTTTTAGTTACAAGGGACTGTTAATTTAATCTTCTGTGATCTGGTATCACTAAATTAACTACAATGTAACGTACGATTTAATGAACAGTTATGCAATAAATATATGTAACATTCAATGATATTTAAAGCATCAGTGATAAACAATTTATTTCAGTAAATAAGTCCGAAATTCATTTTTGATTATACAAAGTAAAAGCATACTTTCCAGTATAATCCCAACATGTGTATCTGTAAGTGCGACTTGCGGAACAAGAAGGGAAACCCTAGTTGGTCCACGAGGAGAAGCCCATTAAGACTGTAACCCTAGTTCTGTGTCTATAAATATTACTTGTAATGTACGTTGTAAAGGATCGAACTCTTAGAATCCTAGGCAGAAATAATACAGTAATATCCTGGCTTGGAGCCCCCAGACGTAGTCTATTTCACGGGCGAACTGGATAATCAAATCGTGTGTTGTTTATCATTCTCGCTATTATATTGATCGGAGTTCTGTTAGAATACTTGTTTGTCCGTCGGTAACAAACCGGGTACAACAGTATGTACAGATCTGACGATGCAGGATATGGCGTATCAGGGCAAATGGCTACAAAGGACAAATATACATAGAGACGACATGGCCTACCTGAGCACGTCAAATCACGCCTGCAAGCTACCTAAAATAGCCTGAAATTCAAATTGCTCTCCAACGGCTCTTTAATTTCAAGGTCTATAAATATGGGATTAATCTTCATAGTAAGGTTACGGAAATTATCATCAAGCTCAAGCTATCCGCAATTTCCTCACGAAGAACACAAAATCAAGAATATTTTATGTGTTCATCCCATAGTTCTTAGCATAGAATTCTTATCCTTTAGTTTTAGGCTACTCAAATACTAGGATAGAATTCCAGTTGGAACACAACAAATCTTATACCCAAAACCAAAAGTTAGGTTAAGTTTGTTTAGCAAGATTTCAGACTAGGGTTTCTAGTTTCTGATTTCTGGGATTGGTTGAGTGAGAACTCTTGAAACATCTGATTGTACTGTGTTGGACTAACACATTAAACTAAGTCCAACTTGGTTAAGTTGGTGCCCCTGCTGATAGGGAAGAGTGGACGTAGGATAAATTGTCCGAACCACTATAAAAATCTTGTGTGCCTTATTTGTTCTTATCTGCTTTACACTTTGCACACTACCTGGTTTTAACTTTACATGCATATTCTGAGTCTGGATCAAATTTGCACCAAATAACTGATCTGATAAGTTTGACACTTTGTCATCTGATTTAAAACATATCACTCGGAATCTGATTTGAGCAAACTGGTTTTTCACACGGGTTAACTTATCTTCCGCACCAACAGTTGAATTGATAGGCATGGTTGATCGCTCACGGTGATCGACAAAGTCGGATATTATTTCGTACTGCTTCACTCACACTCTGATCAAAATTACTTGTTGTTTCACATCTGATCTCACAAAAAGTGATTGAAGTATATTCACCCCTCCTCTCTAGACTTCAACCCTCACTAAACCCGTTCGGGGAAGACAAGAGAGGCAGCGCCAGGACGCGACGTCGTCGAGCATGTACAAAGCATGGCACATGGTGCCAAAGTGGTCGCTTCGAGGCCTGTGCAGTGTGTGCAATGGCTAGCACCGGATTGGGCGAGGCGGAGCGAGGCCATGAAAGTGGGAGAAATTCAAGACCGTGTTTCTTCAAAATCAAGCCAAGGAAAATCAAACCATGACAATTGGATAATTTGTGCCTAATATATTTGTTTTCTGCTTTGCTTGGTTTATTGTTGTATTTTCTTATGCTTTATTTAATTTTTTTAAATATGTTTGCATGAGAATTGCTTGTGAAAAATCTCAAACTCAAAAATTACTAAGTATGTTTTATATAATTAATTTTTTTGGGAGATGAATTTAATAAAGAAGTTTTGATTAGATCCCAAAAAACCCTGAGTATGGCATGTTCAGGATAATCTTGATAGACTGAGTCAGGTTTCAGTATAGATTGTTCAGGAAGTTATCTGCACCATGTATAGTCAGCAGATATAGATCAGGTTAGATTTTGAAGACACTGAAGACTCGAAGAAATGGCGAAGACATCGATGACTCAAGATGTCTTTGAAGACTCGATGAAAATCAAGACATCAAGACTCGGTATGTCACTTTGAAGACATCGAAGACTCGGTATGTCACTTTGAATCGAAGACTCAAGAAGAAGATACTGAAGACCCAGTAGTAACTGAAGACTTAGTAAGATACTGAATACTCAGTATAACCTGAATGTTCAGAGGCACTGAATATAATCTATCTGAAGACTATAAAAATCGGAAACGCAAATATTAGGAAAAAGTAGATATTGCCCCAAAACATTCATATGCGGACAAAGGAACTAAGTCTAAGTGTTGTTTAAGGTTGTCTCATTCAGAGATTGACCAAAAGAGCTATTTTGTTTGTCTACATTCTTTGAAGACAAGAACCAATCGAGGAAGACAACACTGTACTTTCTTCGACCGAAAAGCGGCGGGACCACTGAATAATCATGTCGGTAAGTACTAAGTTCGGAATCGCAAAAATTGGTGATTGTCTACATGACTGCATATTTCCTAAAACATGCAAGGGAGTGTTCAAACCTTAAATATAGCCGTTCAACAAACACCAGAAGAGAAAACTCATAAAGTTATCTCTTCCAACGGATAGTTTTCAAAGAGTGACCTTGGTGAAGTTGCCTATAAATACCAGTGACCCTTTACATTGAGAGGGCACGGAAAATTTCAAAGCAACTCAAGAGCTCATTCGTATTATTGCAAATTGAAGCACTCGAAAAACCCTAGAATTTCCCAAGTGTTTCACATTGGAGAGAGCTCACTATTCTAAGCCTAGAGTGATAGATATATCCAAGGCTTAGAAGAGATATTCTAGCCTTTGCATTAGTTCTTATTGTAAAGGATATCTCACCCTAGTTGGAAACCAACCCAAAACCCAAACCCTTTGTTAAGGTAGTTTGTGTGTGTTTTGTTGGTGAGTTAGAGTTGTAAAGAGTTAGTAAGCTACAGTGAGTTAGCCAAAAAACTCTAGAGAAGAAGTTAGTAAGCTACTTGTGGTAATCTGAACACTTGTGTGTGTTTGAGTTAGTAAGCTGCAGTGAGTCAGCCAGAAAACTCAAGGTAGAAAAGTGAGTAAGCTACAGTGAGTAAGACAGAAAGCTTTAGGAGTGGTTAAGGAATTTCTCTGAAGATCAGTGAGAGTGGACGTAGGAGCTTGAGTCTCTGAACCACTATAATTGCTGTGTTGTTTTGCTTTCTGTACTGCATTATTATTTGTTGCATGTTTTTCACTGAAAGCATAGTTCACTGATATTCAGTTGGAACCAATCCACTGAACTTGCATCAAATTGATCACAGTCTTAATCACTGTTTTATTGAAGGGAAGATTTTCAGCAAAGCTAAAACGAGTATAAACTTAGGGCTAACCATTCCGCACACTTGAGTAGCTAGAACAGATAGTTACCAAACTGAACTAACTCTACTGAGGGTTCAGTAAGATAATTATCTGATCCAAGCGCCTCAGGATCTCTGATAAACTCAGGCTCAGTTGGGCTAATCTGAAGCTTCTGAAAGCAGCTCAGGATCATTGTCTCAGTAGACTTTGACTCAGGGCAATCCATGCTTCTCAGGGCAAAATCATCAGGATAACCTGACTCATCTGACCTCAGAGAAAGAAAAGTTTTAAAAATCACTGAACACATGTATTTCCCCCCATACACGTGTGAGACTCGTTAGCACCGGGACCAACAAATTTAGTTTTGAATCAAATTAATTCTGACCTCCATGATTAATTTATTTGTGAATTCTTTTGGAGAAATTCCCCTAAGGGACAGCCAAAAGAAAGCTTTCACATGAATAAATTCTCAAAAGGATGATTGTGAATTATTACTAGTGGCGACAATGACCCTCCCAATAGGCTCGTTCAAAATGAAATAATAATTCTTTATTTAATCATGGTTATTACTTAGGTATAAAATTGATATACATATACTTCTCCGAAGTCCCTGTCAATTTATATTGGTCAAGTGGGAGCCAACTATTAATTAATTTTTTAATTAAAGGTTTGTAACTGTTCTTGTTTGTAACCTGCTTAAATGTGATTTAAATGATGACCCACCCACGTGGCTCATTTAAACTATTTTAAGATGTTGGCTGATGCATGTTCATATTTTTTTGAGATTTTAATATGATTCATGTGATCGAATTATGTGATTTTCTTTGTGTTGATCAGGATATTGACACAAGATGTATGTTTATTTCAGTTTCATCATGTCACAACCTTTTAATCCACTGTTCAATATACTGAAAGACAATTTGCTTACTCGAGTAAACTATTTTAGTTGGAAACGAAAACTTATGATTGTCCTAACGGCACAACAATCCAAATGGGTACTTGACACGCCAAAACCCAAAAAACCAGCTAGGAATGCTAGTATATGGGAAGAGATGATCTATAATGAATGGGAGTTGGCCAATGAATTGATGAAAGATATAATCTTGGCACATATGTCGAATTTATTGAAACGCCTTCATCAAGGATTTGAATCAGCTGCAGACATTATGAAAAATCTCGAAGCGATGTTTGCACATCCGGCCCATATGGCAATCCAAAGCATCAGGCATGACATGGTCAAGCTGAAAATGAAAGAAGGAACGACCGCAAGAGAGCACGTTCTTAGGATTACGGTTCTTTTTGAGGAACTTGCAATTCTTGGCGAAAAATGTGATTTCAAAACTAAAGTTGATTTCATTCTCGATTCTCTGCCAAAGAGCTATGATCACCCCTATGTAAAGTATCTAATGGAAGATATGGAATTTACTAGTGGATGATCTTGTAAATGCTCTTACTTTGGTCGAAGAGGAAATAGAGCGAAAGAAAGTGAACTTGGTTGCAAACGAGTCTTCTTCTCATTCTAGGACAATTGGTGGTAAGAATGATGAGGAGACAAAAAGGATAAACAAATTCTACTCAAATTCCATCAAGAATGAAGGTCTAAGTAAGAGGAAATATTTGGAATATGGTGAAGAAGGACATTGGAGGACGGCCTGTTCCAAACCCAAGCGGAATGGAAATAAAGGTAGTTCTCACACACTAGTTGTCAAAACTTGTTTAGCGGCGTATGCTACCCATTCGTGGGTAGTGGATACGGGATCCACCGATCATGTTTGTTTCACTTTACAGGGGTTCAAACGGACCCGGCAGCTTAGTGGAAGTGAGATCCTCATCAAGCTAGGCGATGCTACGAGAGTGGAAGCTGAAGCAGTGGGAGACGTGCACCTATCTTTTGAAGACATAAGTTTAATTTTAAGAGATATTCTTTAAGTTCTTGTTTTTCGGAAAAAAAATCTTATTTATGTTTCTAAACTATTTTCTGATGGATATTCTGTTTGTTTTAATAGAAAAGTTACTATTTTTTCATAACGATGTGTTTATCTGTCATGGAACTTTACCGAACAATCTTTATACTATTAACTGTGCACACCACTCACAAAATGCATCATGTAACACATCGACCATTTCGAGCACTAAAAGAAAACGTTCAACTAATGTAAATAATACACTTCTTTGGCATCTAAGATTATGTCATATTAATCCAAATAGGATCCAAAGGTTGGTCCAAGATGGTTCATTGGAGTCCCTCCGGGTTGAACCATTTCCAACCTGCGAATCATGTTTGGAGGGTAAAATGACCAAGAGGGCATTTGGAGCCAAGGGGCTTAGAGCTAAAGAAGTGTTAGAAATCGTTCACACCGACGTGTGTGGTCCAATGCAGATCAAAGCTAGAGGTGGCTACGAGTATTTAGTTACATTTATCGATGACTACTCACGCTATGGGTATGTTTTCCTAATGAAGCATAAATCTGAGACCTTTGATAAATTCAAAGAATTTAAGGCTCAAGCAGAGAATCATAACGAAAAGAGTATCAAGTTTCTACGATCTGATCGTGGAGGCGAATACCTCAGTGATGAATTTTTGAACTACCTGTCAGACGAAGGGATTGCATCCCAGTTGACTGCACCCGGTACCCCTCAACAAAATGGGGTTGCAGAATGAAGAAACAGAACACTTTTGGAAATGGTCAGATCAATGATGAGTTACGCGGATTTGCCAAAATCGTTCTGGGGTTACGCCTTGGAAACAGCGGCTTACATTCTAAACTTAGTGTCATCCAAATCAGTTCCCAAAACCCCTAGAGAATTGTGGACAGGGCGCAAACCCAGCTTGGGACACATGAGAATCTGGGGGTATCCGGCATACGTGTTGGACAAGGAAGCCGGTAAATTGAATGCACGTTCGGAATTAAGGTTGTTTATAGGATACCCCGAGGGAATTAAAGGATGCATGTTCTATGGTCCCAAAGATCAAAAGGTCGTAATAAGTACGCACTTTAGATTCTTGGAAGAAGACTATATGAACGATAGAAAGCCTAGAAGTGAGATTACCTTAGAAGAACTTAGGGGCCAACTCCTTTTCCGACTGTACAAGTCGACATACCAAGCGTCACACCTACACAACCAGAACCTCGTCGCAGTGGGAGGGTTGTTAGATAACCCGAGTGATTCTTGGGGATAGGAGAGTCTTTGGACTTGATCTCCAGAGAAGAATCAGACTCATGGTCGTACAACGAGTTGATCCAAAACAAGGATGCACATTCTTGGCAAACTGCAATGGAAGCCAAAATGGGTTCAATGGATCACAATAAAGCGTGGGAGCTAGTCGAACCACCTAATGGGGTGAAACCCATTGGATGCAAGTGGGTATACAAGAGAAAAAGAGGACAGGACGGGAAGGTGGAAACCTTCAAAGCGAGACTCGTGGTGAAAGGGTACACTCAGAAAGAAGGGATCGACTATGAGGAAACCTTTTCGCCTGTAGCCATGCTCAAGTCCATACGCATTCTCTTGTCGATTGTTGCGCAACTAGATTTTGAGATCTAGCAAATGGATGTCAAGACAGCTTTCCTTAACGGAAGTCTTGACGAGGAATTCTATATGCAACAACCCGAGGGCTTCATTGAAAAAGGCCAAGAGCGTCTGGTTTGCAAGATGAGGAAGTCCATTCATGGATGAAAAGCAAGCATCCGTCTTAGAAATCAATGTTTTGATCAGGTTATAAAATTCTACGGCTTTGATCAAAACAATTTCGAAAGTTGTGTTTATAAAAAGCGTGACAGAACTGACTTGGTATTCTTAGTACTATATGTAGACGACATTATGCTCATTGGGAACGATGTAAAGATGTTATCGGACATAAGGGCATGGGTGTCAAAACAGTTTGATATGAAGGACTTGGGAGAAGCTGGTCACATCCTAGGATCAAGATCACTCGAGATCGCAAGAAAAAAATGATCGGTCTTTCACAAGCTTCATACATAGACACTGTCTTGAAGTGATTCAGCATGCAAGATTCCAAGAAAGGTTTTGTACCTGTCAGACACGGAATCCACCTATCCAAAGAAATGTGTCCACATACGCAGAAAGAGATAGATGACATGAAGAACATTCCTTATGCCCCGGTTTGGGAAGCCTAATGTATGCAATGTTGTGTACGAGACCAGGATATCCGCTTTGTCGTAGGCATGGTAGCGAGATATCAAAGTAACCCCGGGAAATAGCATTGGACTGCAGTTAAAAACATTCTGAAGTATATGAAGTGGACACGGGACAGAATGTTAGTTTATTAGTCAGACAGTCTAATCCCCGTCGGTTACACGGACTCAGATTTCCAATCAGACTTAGACTCCAGGAAGTCAACCTCGGGTAGTGTGTTTTTCATGGGAGGAGGAGCCATGACATGGAGAAGCGTTAAGCAAAAATACATTACTAATTCTACCATGGAAGCGAATCGTAGGCGCTTGCAGAAGCGACAAGGAAATGATTTGGCTCAAGAAGTTCTTAGTGGACTTAGGCGTTGTTCGGTTGCAAAGACAAACCACGGTTCTTTGTGACAATGTCGGAGCAGTTGCAAATTCAAGGGAACCGAGAGCCCATAAAGTCAGCAAACACATAGAAATAAAATACCATCTTATACGAGAAATCGTTAAGAGATGAGACATAAAGGTGGCAAAGATTGCATCGAAAGACAACCTAGCAGATCCATTCACAAAAGGTGCGCCTCTCGAATACATTCAAAGAGGCGTGTGGAAGGAATTGGTGTCAAGAGCATTGCCAATCTACTTTGAGTATAAGTGGGAGAAATAGATTCGTGTGAGTGACATTAGATATCACGTAGAACACGAGACGTGTTGTAGTATACTTAAAAGCTGACTTTGAGTATAAGTGGGAGATTGTTGGGGTTATACTGGAAAGTATGTTTTTTACTTTGTATAACCAAACTGAATTTCTTATTTATTTGCTTAAATAAATTATTTATCACTGTTGCATTAAATATGATTGAATGTTATATATATTTACTGCATACCCGTTCAATAAATAGTACGTGTTACATTGTAGTTAATTTGGTGATACCAGATCACGGAAGATCAAATTAACAGTTCCTTGTAACTAAGTATAAATTCACAACCTAGATGGAAATGAACAATCCATTGTGAAAGGTTGAAGTGTAAAGTTCAGATTGGCTTTTCTTGACCAAGAGATTACACTAGTGCATTATGATGCATTGAATAGGACCTACAGGAGGATAAATTCTTCAGCACTGAATATGGAAGAATTAGACCTCAGTGGTTCGTTATTTCTTAATCTCCGTTTCTTAAATAGGATCGTGTGAAATTAATAACTATTGTTTTGACTTATGATGGGAAGAGAGTCAACGTGATTCGATACCTTATATCTTGGGCAATATTATTAGTTACACGACGATTGCTAAGATTTAATATGGAGAATCGTGTGCAAGCACGTCTTGCTTGATTTGTCCCCTTGGTGGGCTCAGAAGCTTTATCATACCAAATTTTGCAAGTGAAAATTTATTTCCGGTATGGATAATAATGTTGAGTTGTCTTTACTCCAAGGATAAAGATATTAATTAATATAAAGCTTTTTCAGTGGCTTAATTAATTAGTGGACTAGATAATCTTAAACACGGGAAATAATAACCGGGAGTCATATTATTGCAGCATCGTAATATGGATTAAGATGGATAGTTCAATATTGAATTTATAGTGGAGTAAATTAATATTAATGGGCTTGGATAATATTTTGGCTTAATATTATAAATTCATAGCCCATTGGAGGTCCAATCTTAATTCTCCTAAGGGCCCCTCAAATAGCCCAATTAAAGTCCAATTAATGAAAAGGAGAAGAAAATATTATTGCCTATTTTTCCATAATTATTTTCAAAAATAATGAGTAGGAGAGAGAAAAAGATTTTCTTGATTTTCTTTGAAAGATTTTATGGAATAAGTATTCTTGAGATACAAGTTTATCCCATAAATTCAAGATGTATAAGATCTTATTTCTTCCCTATTTTATTTGATATTTTCGAAAATAATGGACAAGAAGGGAGGAGAAGATTTTGTTGGGAGATATTTTGGGAAATAGAATATATTGGATATATTCAAGATTTTATCTTGAGGGAGAAGCAAGAAAATTTCCCAATAGCCCAACAAGGCTAAATTTTCGTCCCCCCTAGTCCTATAAATAGGGGATGAATTTTTCATCCCCAATTCAATTCCATGTGTTGGAAAAATTAGAAATCCACAAAGGTGGTGGAAAATATTTTTAGTTTTCTCCTTTATTAAAATCATTCGTGAGAATCCTCCCCCCGGATTACGTTCGTGGACTTGGGACATATTTGAGAAGGCACTTTGGGTTGATCCATCGTCTCAAGGGTTGTCTCTACAAGAGGTATGTAATTTCGTAATTCCTAGATTCTGTATGCTTAGGATTTACGTGAATTACGTGTACGCATATTGTTGTTGCTTATTTTATTATTATGTTGAATTAATTTAGGATTGATTCATGTTAGTAATTAATTGAATAATTTAAATACGTATTTAAATACACCTCGAATAGATCCGGGCACCACAAATTTTTCAACAGTCAGGGATTTCGGACACGATAGCTTTTTGGATTTAAAAACGTAATAAATAGCAATTAATACATATTTCCCACATCCGCATTAAATGCTTTGCAGGGCGTGCGCCATAAAAATATGTGTACAATAAAAGCAAATAAGATCATATAATTGCATATGAGTAAACAGAAAGATAAAGGAACAGAAATGCGTATCTGATTGACTGATATTGTAATCAGTCAATACCACATGAAGTTTGTTCAGGTCTAACTGATTTCTGTTGATCTTAATTTCTGCCTAATCCTTAGTATTTTCCCAACAATATCCCACTTCTCTGATCAGGTTTCTTTTGATCCTTTATGATCAGTTGAAGTTCCCCTTTCAACTATTATCCCTTTTCTGATCAGTTCCTGACTGATCCTCCCTGATCAGTTGAGGTTCCATTTCTCAACGGATCCTTCTTTTCTGGTCAGTTTCTTAACCAACTGGTCTTGGAGACCAGTCCACCAAAGATTTCTGGTGCACTTTCTCCTAAGTCCAGAAGTCCTAGCTCATTACATAGTTCTCTGAATCTTACTTCAGCTAGTGGCTTGGTTAAGATATCAGCTCTCTACTTATCAGTATGGATCTTTTCCATTCTGATATTCTTCTTTTCAACATGATCTCTTATGAAATGATGTCTGACGTCCACATGCTTGCATCTTGTGTGTAGAACTGGATTTTGAGTGATTGCAATAGCACTATTACTGTCACAGAATATGGGCACGTTCGTAGCTACAATGTTATAATCCCTCAGCTGCTGACTAAGCCAGAGCAGTTGGGAACAACAGCTTCCTGTGGCCATGTATTCTGCTTCAGTAGTAGATGTGACAACAGATGTCTGTTTCTTTGAAAACCAAAAGATCAGTTTACTTCCTAAGAATTGACATGTACCTGAGGTTGACTTTCTGTTTATTCTGCAACCTCCATAATCATAATCTGAATACTCACTAAGCTCTAGATTATCATCTGATGGGTAGAATAAACCAAGGTTTACTGTCCCTTTCAGATACTTAAGAATTCGCTTAGCTGCTTCCAGGTGGCTTTGCATCATTCGTAACAGAGTTCTTCGATTCAAATTTCTTGTGTAATATGTACAACTTCAAGAGCTATGTTGACTTGATTTCTGCAACATCATTGGATGACACCCAATTAATTGGTAATTCTAATGTTTTTTTTTCCAATTCCTTTGAATATAAGTGTCAATATATCTACATTTTTTTTTACAGATATTATTGGAATCATTGTCAATGCTAGCAAAGTGTCACTTAAGTATGTTAAGGGCAAATTAGCAAAAGTGAGGATGATGGAGTTAATTTTGGAAGATACAGAGTAAGTATTGTTTATTTATTACTTATTCATAAGTTTATATATGAAATGCGTTTATTTTTTTATTCCAAAACATGTATATATTTTTTTTTCTTTTCAATATGTAGGGTAATGTCATTATAGCGGTTACATTATGGGAAGAATTCATAGATAAAATATTCAAAGTGAAGAAAGAAACAGGTGAAGAGGCTCCAGTGATAATTTTACAAATGTTTCGCCCGAAGCTTTTTTGTTGGTATAATTTATATATTATGTTTTCTTTTAAATTTATGCCTCTAAATAATTATATTTTAACGTATAAATATATGTATTTCTAATTCGAACATCTGTTGTGAAGATACCATATCAGTCAACAGTGCATTTAATCCCTCAAAAATCATCCATTCTTTGGACGTAAAGGAAATACAAGATTTCAAAGCAAGGTAAGTTATTCCTAATATTACACTTATATATTTTCGTTATTTTTATAATATTATTTTTTTCCTTTTAAACCATTGATTACCTTTATTAATATTTATTTGTTTAACTAGATTGAGTCCAGATTTCCTATATGAAAATCCATGATGAAATTATTGACTGTTGATTTTCAATGATTATCACAATCAAATTCACCATCTTTCGGCTGAGATAGCTCACAGATAACAGATCTATAGTTACATAATATTCTGATGTTTAGATTTTTTTTTTTTTACAGAACATAATACATAATGTCTCCCATACACAATAAGAAACGAGGAAGGACAAATAATTGTCATAAATAATTTCAATTGAGGAGAATATTGTATCAATCTTAGTTCTTAAAGTTTGTTAGGATATATGTAATTTTATATATAAATAACTTGATACACATGTGTAACATATATATTTTCGTTCCACAACCATAAAATATGCTACTTTTGAAAAAAAAAAACTAATTCTTTACTAAACTTATGTCAGTTATGCGTAGGGATACATTAGCATTCAAAATAAAAGAAATAATGACCATGAATATTTTTGGCTATTTTTAAAAAAAATATAGCATTCAAATTTTACGAAAAAAGTGACAATGAATATTTTGAAATGCGTCCACATTTAAAATCAAATTAACAATTTATATTAATATTTAAATAATTCGTATAAAGAATTTTTCAATACTTAACACATGAATTTAATATAAATTTTCGTAATAAATATGAATTATTAAAAACGTTATTCTTAAAAAGAGTTTTCCAAAAATCATATTACTCACTATAAAATAATTATTCAACTACAACGGCTTAGCCGAAGGTTGTTCTTCTTCTTCCCCAGAGGTGCAGTTCTGGAAAGACTAATTTGAAACTGAGGTATGTCTTTCTCAGCACGTGAGATAGTTGTTGTGCATTTTACTATTTGCGGACTTTCTTGCTGATTGACTGATTCTGGAGTTTAGGCTGATAAGCACAGTTCTTATTTATAATTTTTATTTATAACTGTTATTATGAATTGTTGGGATATGATTTTACTGTAGTTCCTGCACGT
Organism: Stenogyne calaminthoides; assembly: GCA_037126765.1. Classification (NCBI taxonomy): domain Eukaryota; kingdom Viridiplantae; phylum Streptophyta; class Magnoliopsida; order Lamiales; family Lamiaceae; genus Stenogyne; species Stenogyne calaminthoides. The sequence continues at coordinate 19,649,962 of JBBCBC010000006.1, forward strand.
GATACTTATCAAATGCTTCTTTCTCATATTTTTGACGCCTTTCTAAAAGATTTTGCTGTGAGTTTTGCAACTAAATTTCCATGTGTTCAGTTTTAAATAGTCTGAAAAACGAACCAAATGAATTGCTCCATCTGCTTTATTACTACCTTGAAGTCTGTTTTCCTTATCATCTCTCTAATGGACTCTGTAATCGTGTGCGTACTGATATAGGCAGTTTTAGTTCTCCAAGATTCCAGTGGGTGTAGCGCAACTCATTTTAATGTTTTCTGTACATTGTTAAACTTTTATTGCTTGAAGGCAGAGTGTATAGTTTGGTTATTCTTTATTTACAATCAAGATTTGCAATATGGGCTAGATGATGTTGATGTTAAGAATTAAAGCAGCAATTATGGAGAAAATAATAGAAACAAGAATTAAGGAACACAAATTTGGTTACCCAGTTCGTCAGGAATCCGCGCACAGGCCTTCGGAAAATGAGTAAAAAGTGTTTAAATATGAGTCAAAAGTGTTTAAATATGAGACTGAGCCAAAACCCTAAATCCGTGCATAGGCCTTCGGAACTGCTCGACCACGGGCCTTGGTCGAGCAGAACTGCTCGAGCTCCTGTCTTGATCGAGTGCCTTGTCTGCGCTGCATGGAGGGTGCTCGACCGAGCATAAGTGCTCGACCACGAGCACAGGTCGAGCGCCTCCCGCATACTGCATCCCCGTTCCACTTAGGCTCCAACAATCCCAACAATCTCCCACCTGGAGACTGACTCAAAATGTAACTTGTCTCCTCCGTTTCAACGGTCTCTCTCACTGGTAGTAGTGTCGGGCCTTCATCTCAGTTTCCAAGGCCAGTTGAAGTCATGCATAACTTCAACTTTTCTAAGGTCAGGTCAGCAGGATTCTCACTTCCTCAGACCTTCATTAGCTGTAAGATCTTGTTCTCAATGAGGTAACGAATGTAATGATACTTCAACTTAATGTGCTTCGTCCTCGAGTGATAGGCCGGATTCTTTGCCAAGTAAATAGCACTCTGACTGTCATTATACAGAATACTATCCTTTTGCTCCTTCCCCAACTCATACGAAAGATTCTGCAACCAAACCATCTCCTTGCTAGCCTCAGTAACTGCAACGTATTCTGCTTCTGTAGTGGACTGAGCTACGAGCTTCTGCAACTTAGAAGCCCAAGAAATTGTTGTACCACCAAAAGTAAAGACATACCCGGTTGTACTCCTCCTTTTGTCGAGATCACTGGATGTCAAGTCTGCATCAACATATCCTGCCAACTCAACGCTTTTGCCCTCAAAGCACAAAGCTTGTTCAGTAGTACCTCTCAAGTACTTAAGGATCCACTTCACTGCCTCCCAATGTTGCTTGCTCGGATTACCCATAAATTGGCTAACCACTCCCACTGCATTTGCAATATCAGGTCTTGTACACACCATAGCATACATCAAACTGTCAATTGCCGAAGCATACGGGGTGTTTTGCATGTAGGTCTGCTCCTCTTCGTTACTAGGTGAGTCCTTGTTGGATAGCTTGAACTGACTTCCCAACGGGACTCGAACTGACTTTGCATCTTCCATACTAAATCTCTTCAAGACCTTCTTTATGTATTCAGTCTGTGAAAGATACAACTTTCCTGCCACCTTATCACGATCGATTCGCATACCTAAGATTTGCTTGGCCTCTCCAAGGTCCTTCATAACAAACTTATCAGACAACTTCTTCTTCAACTTGCTCACTTCCCGAGCACTAGAGTCTGCTATCAACATGTCATCAACATATAATAGCAAAATGATATAACCACCATTATACCTCTTGAAGTAACAACAATGGTCAGCTTCACACCTATTGATCTCAATCTCGTGCATGAACCCATCAAACTTCTTGTACCACTGTAATGGAGCTTGTTTCAAACCATACAAGTTCTTCTTCAATTTGCAAACAAGCTCATTATTCCCCTTTGACAAGTATCCTTCTGGTTGCTTCATGTAGATGTCCTCATCTAAGTCACAATGAAGAAAGGTTGTTTTCACATCCATCTGTTCTAACACCAAGTTCTCTGCAGCCACCAAGCTCAGAACTAACCGAATGGTAGTTAGCTTCACAGTTGGAGTAAAAACATCAGTATAATCAATACCATGTTTCTGCTGAAACCCCTTCACAACCAGTCTTGTCTTGTATCGCTTGCTTCCATCAGCCTCCTCTTTGATTCTGTAAACCCACTTATTATGCAATGCCTTCTTGCCCTTAGGGAGCTCAACTAGTTCCCAGGTTCCGTTGGTCATCAACGAATTCATCTCATCATCCATCGCAAGTTTCCACTTGCTCACCTGTTCACTACGTGTAGCCTCTGCATAACATTCAGGTTCACCACTATCAGTCAACAATAAATAATGAAGAGGAGGTGAATACCTATCAGGAGATCTCCGTTCTCTCGTGGATCTCCGCAGCGGAATTGTTGGTTGTGGTGTACTTGGTTCTTCCCCAACAATCTCCTGATCATTTAGAACCTCCTTGCTCCCACCTGAGTTCGAAATGTCTAACTCCACAACCTGAGTCTCAGAACCACCTTCTTTGGATATCCCCAACCTGTCTTTGTACAATACCTGCTCATTAAATACGATATCTCGACTACGAATTATCTTTCGAATTTCCTCATCCCAAAATCGATAGCCAAATTCATCACCATCATATCCAACAAACGTACACTTAACAGATTTAGCATTCAATTTACTTCTACTAGTAGCATCAACTTGAACATATGAAACACACCCAAATATACAAAGAAAAGACAGATTTACCTCCTTACCCGACCAAGCCTCCTCTGGTATGCCATTTTCCAAGGGAGTTGAGGGTCCTCTGTTTATCAAGTAAGCTGCAGTGTTAACTGCCTCTGCCCAAAACATCTTTTGCAGTCCACACTACAATCTCATGCTTCTAGCACGTTCACATAAGGTTCTGTTCATACGTTCTGCCACACCGTTCTGCTGGGGGGTTCCTCTCAACGTTTTCTCCATTCGAATTTCATTCGCCTCACAGAATTCTTTGAACTCACGGAGCTCGTACTCTCCATCATTATCCGATCTCAAACACTTCACTTTGAGACCCGTCTCAGTTTCTACAAGGGCCTTCCACTTCCTGAAAGTATTAAAGGCATCAGACTTATTTTTCAGAAAATAAACTCATACCTTCCTCGTAGTGTCGTCAATGAAAGTCATGTAATATGATGCTCCACCAAGGGATGTCACTGGTGCTGGACCCCACAAGTCGCTGTGGACTAACTCCAGCTTCTACTTCTTCAAGGTTCTACCTCCCTTCGAAAAACTCACCCTTTTTTGTTTTCCGAATACACAGTCCTCACATAACCCGATGTCAACTGTCTTGAGGTCTGGCAGTTTGCCCTATGAACACATAACTTTCATCCCTTTCTCACTCATGTGGCCAAGAGGACAATGCCACAAATTTGCATTCCCGTTTTCACCTGCAAGAGCAATGTTGTCCCGGGTGTTGCCTGTCATGTACAACGTTCCCTCCTTATTGCCTTGAGCCACTACCATGACACCTTTGGATATCTTCCACATATTGCAACCAAAGATCACCTTGTAACCCTCATCATCAAGCTGCCCAACTGAAATTAAATTCCTCTTCAATCCAGGAATATGTCTCACATCTTTCAACTTCAAAACAGTTCCATTTGGTGTCTTGATCTGAACATCCCCCTTCCCTTTGATTTCCAGAGGCTCATCATCAGCTAGATAAACCCTCCCAAAGTTCCCGGAAGTGTACTTCTCCATCACGTCAGCACTGTTGCACGAATGAAACAATGCTCCAGAATCTAACACCCACGATTCTAATGGACTGTTTACGCTCAAGATTAATGCATCTGAGCCCTCATCAGTGGCGGTGTTTGCTGAGTTGTCATTCTTCTTTGGTGCATTCCCTTGTGCCTTTGCTTGTGCCTTGCACTCCCTTTTGTAATGACCAAGTTCATGACAATTGTAGCACTCAACTTGACTCTTGTCCTTCTTGGGCTTATCTTTGGCCCTTGACTTTGATCTACCCCGATTTGGCTTCCCTTTGGATTCAGATCTGCCTCTGTTTCCCGCACTCAAGGCTGATCCTGTGGCCACACCCAAATATTTCTTGCGAATTTCTTCGCTCATGATCAGATCTCTAACCTCATCAAATTTGAGTTTCACTTTACCTCTTTGAAGCACTAACAGGGCGTTTTCGTCCCTCCAACTTTACGGTAAAAAGACAACAAAATTAGGGCTTGAACCTCATCATCAAAATCAATCTCAACAAAGCTCAATTGGGCTATGATCATATTGAACTCGTTGAGATGATTGGCTTCCATGATATCCTCTGCCATCCTCGGGTTGTTAGATGAACCTTGTTCGCCGCAGACGGTTTTTCATACATCTCGATCAAAATCTCCAAAGCATCTCCTTTGTGGTTTTGCTTTCACCGTAGTATGGCGAAGCGCGTTCTGGATAGCGACAGGCCAAACCACACTCATTGTCTTCTGTCCGATAACTTCCACTCGTCGTCCTTCATATCTTGGGCTTTGAACCCAAAAGGTTGATCTGAGATCTTTATCGTCTGGGTAATCCTCGATCCGCAATTTCGAGAATCCAAAATCCGTTCCATCAAACTTCTCAATGAGGCGATTTCCATTCAACCATCATAATTGCTCCCACGGATCCCTTGAACGGATGCTCTTGATACGGTTGTTAGGAATTAAAGCAAAACAATTATGGAGAAAATAATAGAAACAAGAATATTAAGGAATACAAATTTGGTTACCCGGTTAAATACAGGGAATGACTATATGCTGGGGGCACCTTCCAAGCCGGAGATCTACTATTTTCGAAAGTGATTATTACGGTGATCTTGAGAGAATTCGTCTCATCTAAAAGCTCGAGCTTTTAGATGAGACGGAATTTTCATGGTATCGAGCCCGGGTTGTGGGTTCGATTCCGTGGAAGCACTCCACCCATTTAAATTGTCCACTCGGTTGGGCCTCCTCTCTCCAGAGAGAGAAGCGATGATTTGGCCCACGAGTGAGAGGGAGTGTTGAGGAAATTAAATAAATAGATTATTCGACCCTCTCTACAAGCTCGAGCTTTTAGATGAGGCGGAATTCTCTCATAGCTCGATACCATGAGAGAATCGCCTCATCTAAAAGCTCGAGCTTTAGATGAGACGGAATTTTCTCAGATACCCAAATACAATGAGTCAAAAGTGTTTAAATATGAGATTGGGCCAAAACCCTAAATCCGCGCACAGGCCTTCGGAACTGCTCGACCACGGACCTTGGTCGAGCAGAACCGCTCGAGCTCCCGTCTTGATCGAGCTCCTTGTCTGCGCTGCATGGGGGGGTGCTCGACCGAGCATAAGTGCTCGACCACGAGCACAGGTCGAGCGCCTCCCGCGTACTGTATCCCCGTTCCACTCAGGCTCCAACAATCCCAACAATTGATTAATTTATATGTCCTTGTTCAGGAATGAGAATTGAAATCCTCTTCTCTTTATAAACCAACGCTTCTTTATCTAATTCAATAAGGCTTCTGTGTGTCCTCTTTGATAGCTATTAATGTATCATTTTCAGTTTATTGCTAATGCGAATGAACTGTATTAGAAACAGAGCAATTAAAAAAAGAGGCGTTGCCATTACTTTCGTGCTTAATCAAATCTTAGGGTTACGTATTTATGCTTTTGTTTGTGGGCATGTTTTCCCCTTTTTATATATTATGTCACTCCCTTTTTCGGCTGTTATTGCATATGAACTAATTTTATTTATTTTTCCCTTCTGGGGTCTGGAAATTTAGTTCTCTAATATCTGTAGAAATCATGTTAAATCTCTTTTACTTAGTGAAACTAAAAGCTTACCACTTTTGGCTTGTTTTTGGCAGCTTAATACCTTTGATCTTCTTCCAATTCATGAATCAGATTGGGTTTCCTCCTTGTCTCCTGCACAGGTTTGATGCAATATTAATCTTCATGCTTTTAACATTTTGTTGGACATCGATTCCTGCTGGACGTCTATGCTTTATTAGTGAAAAACTCTAATTTTGAGTGATGTTTAAACTATTAGTAGAAAACCAATTCATAAATGTCATTAGTACATGAATGCAATAAGGTTTGGCATGCTATTTTCTGTCTAGATAATAAATCACAAATCTCAACTTAGTGTGGTTTGCATTAAATATATACTCCCTCTGTCCCAAACTTGTTTATATAATTTCCGTTTTGGTCCGTCCCAAACTCTTTTTGTTTTTTTCTTTAATGGCAAAACTCATTTTTAACTCAAACACAATTTATTTACCATATGTCACTCCACTCATACCCTCAACAACTTTAATCACTTTATCACCTCTAATAAATATTATTCTATTTTACAATAAAAGCGGTAATTGTCTATTATACCTCAACACTTTTATCGTTTTATCACTTCAAATCTTAATAAACAATTTCTACGTTAAATATCACGCATAACAATAATTGTACAAAAGAGTTTGGGGACGGAGGGAGTAATATTTATGACATTTTCTGCTAAGGCACCAATATAAGCAAAAGAGTATATTTGCATGACATTTTTAGATGGGTAAATCTTGTATGAGAATGATAGGAATATGTTGTTATCAAGTTCATTCTCCTACCCTGTTTTATGAAGTGGCACTGAGTAAAAATTCGAGACTTTTGGAAACATGCAAGACGGGTCAAAAGTAGTCAGGTAACCCATTTTACAGTTCAAATACCTGATGAGCGAATATATTTTAGGCAAGCATTTGGACGTTTGGAAGTGTGTGTTTGGCATGAGCATTAAGGTCATACTGCTTTCTACTTAATATCTTAGCACATTCATAGTTGAAATCCGATTAGAAACTTATAAAGGATGCCATTTGTTTAATTTGATATATAGCCTTTTACGGCATCTTGAATGATGATTATAAAATAGTAAAAATTTGATTAAAAACTTATAATCAAGAGATTTATGGCAACTTGAATGTCATTCAAGCACTGAAAGTATGATTTGTTTGTTATTGTTTGATTTTAAATGTCATTTTGGTCGAACTATTATCAAGAATGGGGATGAGAATCTATTTGTGTTTGTTGGTCTTATTTGAGTTTTTTGGAATAAATTCTCTATGACTTGTATATTATGACTTAATAGTTTATAAATGTTATTTGTTCTGCAGAATGGACCTTTGAGTTTATAAAAAAATCATATGGAATGAAGATGACTTCTCAATTTGGTCAGGAGCTTTGGACATATAAGGAAGTACTCGAATTGCATCTTAGTGCAAATACTTTTGTAGGTTTTAAGACAATTTTGACTATGAACTCTAGTAGTTGAGTAGTAATTTATAACTTTAGGGGTGCTGAATGTTTTACACTATGTTGATTACAGTTACTTGTTTTAATGAGCATATTGTTTAATTTTAAACTAATGTTTTTTATATTTTTTGGTGAATTGAATATATTATGTTACATGAGCTTGCAGTGACAAAATTGTACTTTTTTGGTTGATTAAAAAGTCCTCATATGACGAATATATGTTGCTATCGTGATGACAATTTCATCATAAATACTTCTTAAGTGACAAACACAGTTGTCCCAACAAACACCCCAAATAAATAATTCTTGTGATGAAAATAGGTTTATGTGACGATAATGCTCTAGTATTTGTGACAGTATATTTGTCACAAATATTCTTTCTTAAGTGACGAATATATTTTGTCACATGAAATAAAAAATTGCAAGAATATTGTGACAAAAATATAAGGTTATAGTGACAATAATTTCGTCATGAAAACATTATCTATGGCGACAAATAGATTTTGTCACATGAAACAAAAAAAAATATATATATAAAGATGTTGTGATGAAAAATAATTTTGGTGACAAAAATATAGGGTTATAGTGACAATAATTTTGTCAAGGTGACATTATCTTTGTTGACAAATAGAATTTGTCACATGAAACAACAAAAATGCAAGGTTGTTACGAAAAATATTTTGAGTGATGAAAATATAGGGTTATAGTGACGATAAATTCGTCACGACAACATTATCTTTGGCGACAAACATGTTTCGTCACTAGCTATTGTGACGATATTTTCTTGTCGTCACCAGAAATCTTTTGTGACGGTCTTTTGGTGACGACGCTTGTGACAAATTTTTTTGTCACTATAAATCTTTAGTGACGAAGATTTTGGTTCTAATGACGAAAATTTTCGCCACAAAAAAAAGTATTTTTTTTTGTAATGATCATTTTAAATTAAATTATTAATTGACATATTTAGTTGGATTGTAAAACGACGTTAGGTTGGTTATGATAAAGTTCTGTATCCACATTTTAAACTAAAATACTAATCGGGACAAATATTGCTAATTTCGGGAAGGGTAAATTGCACTTTTGGTCCCAAGAGAATGAGTCATTTGCAAAATGGTCCTTTTTTCGACAAATTGGGTCTCATAAGATTTTCCATCCATTTCTAACAAAATTGAGTCACACACACCGTTAATTGCAGATTTGGTCCAAAAATTAAAAAAATAAATTTTTTTAGTTCAGATTTTACATAAATTAATTTATAATTTATTAATTACAACTTTATAATTAATGCATACAAAACCTAGCTATAAATTTAATATTAATTCTTAGTATATTTAAATTATCCAAAAAAAATTATATAATTAATTTTTCAGAAATTATTTAACATGATTTCATAATTTAGATTTATAAGAATGTAATTAATATTTTTAAATTCGGTTTGATATTACAAATTATATATATATATATATATATATATATATATATATTTTACATAAATTATTTCTTGGTTTGAAAATATTTAAATTTTTGTATTTGAAACTGTATAAGAATATATACATTATTTATTTTTTTCAATATTACACAAATTTAGATTTCATTTTTTTTTAATTATATATGCAGATTCTATAAATTTTATTTTTTAGATTACCTATAAATTATTAATTAGTTAAAAATGGAATCATCAGTTCTTCCACCACTCAACACCCCCCTCCCCCGGTCAAATCTCCCCACAAATTCATTGAAATGACATTGAAGAAGCAGTGAAGATCGTACTGGAGTTTGTAGGCTGTAACAACTATGATTTTTATATGTTTGATATTAATTTACGTTATAAAAAGATATTGAATTTGATTTTTTGTATTTTTGTATTTTTGCAAGAAGAGTGTTGGTTGATGGCGTGGTGGGATATAATTTGGTGTCTGCAGTGGCAATGGAGATTGAGAGAAAATTCGAGTTGTGCAATTGATTTGATTTAGTATTAGTTATTTCGTTAAAAAATTCAGATGTTCTAATATAAAGTAATAGTTTCTGAAACAGGCCATGGTAAATTATTTTAAATTATACTCAAATTATATATATATATATATATATATATATATATATATATAATTATTAAAATCTTCCTATCTTACATAAATTATTATTTGATCATTAGAAAAAAATATATAAATATGATATATACATTCTTTAAATTTCTTAGATTTTAGATTAATTATACGCATATATATATATATAATTATTAAAATCTTCCTATCTTACATAAATTATTATTTGATCATTAGAAAAAAAAATATATAAATATGATATATACATTCTTTAAATTTCTTAGAATTTAGATTAATTATACTCATATATATATATATGTATGTATATATTCTTATATTATTTTATTTAAAAAAAGTTATTCATTGTTTTTTAAATTATATATTTTTTAAAAAATTCAAAATTTTACATTAAATTATATATATAATTTTACAATTAATTTATAATTTATGAATTCATGTTGGTTATATATATAATTAATTAAGTTTTAGTATCATATCTCTTAATTTTTGCAAATTTAATCCCATAATTTTACGTCAATTCTTGGTTTTCATCCATTTGACCAATGCTTGGGACCAAAACTGCTAAAAAAATGGACCATTTTGAAACCTAGGGACAAAAACTGTTTTGGACCCAATATCTTGGGACCAAATCTGCAATTTACCCATTTCGGGAATGAGACTGCCCCCATCATATAGTAGACTTCGTTTTCAAGTTTTAGAATAGACATAATTTTTTTATTCGTGATATCTTATGTTATGACCATTAACAAGAGTTAGGGACCAAATTTTTCAATCATGGACGGTTTTGTGTTGACACATCCACTTTAAAAATTTCGATACAATGGGAAATAACAGGTGACAATTAACGTGGTTCGTAAGAAAATAATTCAAAATTGTATGCATAAATAATACCTTTCAAACTTGTATTATTTAACAATGTAAACTTTTCAAGTATTTTGAATGCAACTCATTTTCCATGCTTGATTTCAAAAACAAAAAATGCTCACAAATGTGCATTGCATCGTAAAAAATATGATCGTGGAATATGAAAGGAAAAAAAAGAAGAGTATAAAGAAAAATATTAATTATAGGTAAATTAATTCTTTCTACTCTATTTAACACGTAAATGAATACATTTCGTATTACATTTATTATATACTTACAAACACAAAACAAAAGCAGGTGATATACTAGTAAACTTAAAATCTGACAACCCCACATTTAAAATAAGAAGTCTCTTCTTCGTCGTCCCTTTTACGTTTTGATATTTTTCCATTTTCCACCTTCAATTGCCTTACAACTCCAATTATGTTTGCTACCTCCCATTTCTATTTCAAAAAAGTAGAACGGATCGGAGTTAAATTACTAATGATAACAAATCAACATATAACATTTGCAATTTTTCGAAAATATGAAATGTTGGGGAATGAGTTGCACAGATCTATTCGGGATGAATATTTAAATACAAATTTAATTCTTTAATTATTACTAGCATGAATTAATCCTATATTAATTCAAATAATAATTGCAACAACATATCATGCATATAAAAAAGCCACGTAAAACCTCGCAGATGCGGAATCTACGGGTTTCGTGAGCATTACCCTCTCGGGATAAGCGATAACCGGTTGGACGGACTAACCAAAAGGACTTCCCAAGTATTCCTAGCCCTTGCTCAATTATCCGGTGGAAGGACACTTGTCGAACAATTAACAAAAGGAAAAAAATAAACTTTGTTGCACCACTTATGTGGATTTGCTAATTTTTCAAAGACATGGAATTGTCTTGGGAATGAACTAATCATCCCCTATTTATAGGAAAGGGGGTGTAAAATTTTTAGTGAAATATCAATGTGGAAAACTTTTTCTTGGTCACAAGAAATCTTGAATATATCTCATATATTCTTTTTCCCATAATTAAAATATTCCACAAAAAATTCCACATCCTCATATATATGGATTTTTGAAAATTTTTAATGTGCAAGATTCAAGATTTGGATCTTCTTGAACTTATGAGATATTCTTGTATTTTAAGAAATACATATCTTCAATAATATCTTTTCAAGAAAATCAAGAAAATCTTTCTTTGCCCATTATATTTCCTATTTTTGAAAATTACTAAATAGATAAGCTAGTGGGAGATTTCATGAATTTAATGAGATAAACTTGTATTCCAAGAATACATATCTTCATTCCATAACAAAATTCAAAAATCTTTCTCCCAACATATCTATAAATTTCGAAAATTTTGGTTGGAAAATTAAGCAACAATATTTATTTTATTTTAATCACCTTTTTAGATTATTGGATTTATTTGTTGGGAGGCTCTTTCGGGGGGCCTTTAGGAGAATTAGATTTGACCTTCTAATGGATCTTGAATATCTAATATTGAGCCACAATATAATTCAAGCCCCGTAAATATTAATTAATCCCCTTTACATAAATAATATTGCCTTCCATCCATCTTTTCGTATTACAATCAATATGGCTCCTGGTCATTATTTCCGTGTTTAAGATTATCTAGCCCATTAATTAATTCAAGCCTTTGAAATAGCTTTCCGTTAATTAATATATTTTGTCCTTGGTTAGGAACGGTTCAACATTATTATCCATACAGGAAACTAATTCACTTGCAAGATTTGGTATGATAAAACTTATGAACCTCCCGGGGGCAAATCAAGCAAAGCGTGCTTACTGCGATTCTTCGTATTAAATCTTAGCAATCACATGTGACCAATAATATTGCCCAAGATAAAAAGTATTGAATCTACTCCGATTCGCTACCCATGATAAGTCAAAGCGATAGTTACCAATCCCACATGATCCTATTTAAGGGGACGAAGGTTAAGAAACAACGAACCACTGAGGTCTAATTCATCCTTGTTGATTCACCAAGAATTTATCCTCATGTAGGTCCTATTATTGTCGGTCACTCAGTGTAATCTCTTGGTCAAGACAAACCAATCTGACCTTACACCTCCAACCTTTACATGGTTGTTCATTTCCATTTAGGTGCGTGAATGGTGTACTTTTTAATTTACAAGGGGGACATTAATTTAATCTTCTCGTGATCCGGTATCACAAAATTAACTAATCATGTAACACGTTCGAATTATTGAGCAGGTTATGCAATAAATATATATAACATTCAATCATATTTAAAAGCATCATGATAAACAATTATTTCAAGAATAAGTCGAAAATTCATTTTATTATATAAAGTAAAAAGCATACTTTTTCAAGATAATCCCAACAATATCCTTATTTATACTCCAAAGTCCACATATACTACAACATGTCTCGCAGTCCCGCGACATCTAAATGTAATAATTTCTCCCACTTATACTCAAAGCAGACGGGCAACTATTTCGCACACTCATTCCACTCACA